>VXBN01006403.1:192-32086 GCA_013397395.1 Sinosuthora webbiana
AGCTTCTTTCGCGGGCTCTGGCGATCCCAGAGGTTCTCAGATCAGCTCCGGAGTCGGTCCAATGATCTTCAAGGGGAAAGGAAAGGAAAGGGGAGGAAAGAAAAAGAAAAAAAACAGCGAAAACACAGCCAGCAAGTGGGGGGAGGGGGGGAAACAGCCAGCAAAAGCGGCAGCGGCGAAGCAGCAGCAAGCAGGCAGGCAGCAGTGAGCAGGAAGCAGCGAGCAAGCAGGCCGGCCGCCAGTGAGCCAGCCGGCAGCGAGCGGGCCAGCCAAGCAGAAGCCCCACCCCTGCAAAACAGCCCGCCAAAAAAAAAAGGGGGGGGCAGCTGGTAGACATAACAAAACAGTCACAATTGGGATAGGATAGCCCCGTTAAACCAGGACAAAACCACTACAACATCTTGGAAGGAAACAAAGGCCAACTCAGAGAATAAAGCATGGGTTCCTTGGGAACATATTTATCTTTACCCCTCAAGAACCTGAACCCTGTTATACAAGCCAGGAAATACAAGTCTGGTCCAAATCAACAATAATTAATTGCTAAAGAAGGAGCGGGTTGTGTAATATTTTGTAATAGTATTTGGGTTGGAATATATAATAAATCTATAAATTTTACAGGGCATAAATAGATTAGAAAGAAAAGCAATCCATTATCAGTTGAAAATAGAAATGTTTCAAAATCCCATTTCCAACATTTATCCATCTTTGCCTATGGGTTCATAAATTTTTAAGGCACCAAAGTAAACGCTAATAATTGTCTTAGTGGGATCTCACTCCAGCCATAGGGGAGAAGAAAGTTTTATATGCCTACAATTCTCCAGTTCATCAGAGTCATTACCATACAGGGGTTTCCTGGCTCTTTCTTCTAATGTGAGACAGTGAGATGAACTACTTTTTAGATTATATTGGTGGGATATCAACTGCACCAGCACACAAAATTTTGGAATTCAGAGGAGCAGCGTCCATCATGAGAAATAAGTAGATCAGTTTCCCCATGGCCCTTGAGTGTGTGCGTCAAAGATCAGTGAAAGTCAATATGGCTTCAATTTTTTTGGAGTGTCAAACTCCCCTCGATTATATTCCTCTTCCATAATATATCCAGTATAAGTTCTAAATCAAGATTTTTTTTTTTTCCCCAAGAGAAATGTTGCTAAATGAAAGTGTCAATCTATATCCCTTAGAGTTGTTGGTTTGGATTTTTTTTTTTTAACATGAAAATATTACTAGATTTTTAAAAGATAACTGCAAACTAGAAAAAATAATGATAGAGGAAGGTTTGGGATTTTTTCAATGCAACAAAATAGGCCCCTTTAGCCCTATAGAGTAAGAAAGCAAAAGAGAGCACCATTTTATGTCACAGCAAGTTGTCATGTTTTAGCATGGTTCTAATAAGGATACAAAGATCAAGCTTATGTTTCAGTAATAAAAAAGAAGATGTTCTTTTTCTGAGTCTCATGTTAAAAATAAAGGAAATCGGTATATCCAAAGACAAGAGACCAAGGCTTTTCTACCTGCCACTATGATGAGAATATCCAAGGTTTCAATTCACAGATAATCTGTTCTCCATGCAGCTTCTTGTAATTGAGCATATAAAATTTCTAATGTTGGCAGGTATTGGTTCATTTCATTAATTTGCAAAATATTATGAGTTTCTTGAGAAGATATGAATTTTGGTTTGTTTATCCACACATGACTTTTTTATGTAACACATTAAGAAAGAAACAGTGGAGTAAAACTGGAATATTAATTGATATGCTTTAATTATTCTTTCCAAAATAGAGGTGGAAAAGAAACCTGTGATCTCCTAAGGAATATAAATCGGCAATGCAAGAGGAAGGACAGGCTGTCCACTTAAAAATCTTGTGCTTATGTATCAGTGTGTGTTTTCTTCTCCTGGCAAAGAACAATACATATGGTCTGAACTAAACACGGAATAACCACAAAAAAGGAAGGGACTTGCTGCATAGGAGGAGAGGTGGCATGACGATCATCTAAGTTAGATTTGCTGTGTAGTTCTAGGGAATTAATTTTGTTTTAATAACTTCTAATCATCTGCATCCCACTGATATCAGTACAGCTCCTCTGGATTTTTACCGATTCTAGAAGGCAGCATTTTCTTATACGGCCAAAACATAAAAAGCAGAAGTTCTTCTCATGGAAGTCATACCCCCAGTAGCAGTAACTTCTGGTAACAGTCATTAAATAAATCATTCTTACTGATGAATTATTATTTGCAATACCAATACAATTAAGAGTATCATTTTCTGACCCTGGTCAGCTTACATTTACCACAGCAGAAAGTGTTTACCGTATCACTTCATTATTCAGAAATGCCTAATTTAACAACCAAAAAAAATAAATGAGAGATGAAGCAGATATTTATTAGTATGTCAAAAAATAATGTGAATGCAGCTGTTTCAGTGTGAGAAAAATTAAGAGGAAATGTCCTGAAAAGGGACGTCTCCTCTGAAGAAGGCAAGTTTCAGCGTGCCCTCCCCCAACAAACAAAAGGAATTTCTTGGAGAAAAGTGTTTATTTAACCTGTTTATTTATGAAGCAGAGTGCACGCAGGCATGGGGAAAAGAATGAATGTTAGATATATTGAGACCTTCTCACTGCAGAGAAAGCTGGTGGATTTTAGAGTTCTGCTCTGTTGGCGGTCTGCTGGGGATCTGTTGGTCTGACCCATGATGCTGCAACATTCCCAGAGAGAGAGGTCTCTCAAGAGACATCCTTCCAGGGGTCTCGGGAATTCCTCCAGCTTCTGTGTAACCTCAGTAAGGTGGGCGCAGCCTATGGCTGCAAATGATCAGCTCTTAGCGGTGATTTCAGCTCTGCCTTGCAATGTGATCCCAGGCCAACTCGGAGATAGAGAGACAGGAGTGCCATGTGGCAATTCCACAGGAGTAGCCTTTAAAATCTGCAAAGGGGGGCCAGGGATGACAGCTTCCTGCTGAACTGAGCAGAAGCTGGGGTATTTATGGGGAAAGTGAGGGTGGTACCAAAGGGAAAGACCAATGGGTTAGAAAGAATCTACATGGGTATGCAGAGCATGATGGAATCTCACCATGACCAGGAGAACAGCCTCATCCAAGGAGTATCTCTCCTGGGGAGGGTTGAGATGAGCTTATCACAGCCCATTCAAGGGACGTCCCTCCAGGGGAGAGGCTTGGCAAGCTCATCTGTCTCCACACTGCTCAGCTTCTCCCAAAGTCCAGAGCCAGGATGCAGTGTCCCTGCAGCCTCCCCCTGCCAGGGCCACGGCATGGGGCTCTGGGTGATGGTCTGGTTTTTTGGATCAGAGCAAAGCTGAACAGTTCCAGAAGAAGCCATAGAAATTACCGGTGAAGCTGTATACCATCCCACAAAACTTGCCTCAGCTAAGAAGTTAGCTAAAAGCACAGCATGTATTCTCTCCCTCTCTCTCCTGAGAAAGAACCGAGAGAGAGAGTGGGAGAGTTTGTGTTTGGACACAGACTGCTGAAATAATTCCCCTGGCTTACCCCCGCTTTCCCCAGGCCTAGATTAAAGCAGCGGGACCTGTATCTGGGCATACAGCAGAGGACAGGGGGTACAGTATCATAAAGTCACCTCAAGACAGCAGCCTTTTACGAAAGAGAGTCTATAGGATTTTTCAGCACAAATAAAAATGTGTCCTTAAAAAACAAAAAAGTTTCCTTGCAACAATTCAAAAAATTTTAGTGGAAATATGTTCAGCTTGACTGAGAGCCGAACAAGCATAGACTGCTGATCTATGTCATATGCATGAAGACGTCACAGATTTTATTTTCAGAGAGAAGGAAGAGTCTTATTAAACAGTAAACTATATAAAGAGATTTTGAAAACCAGAACATTTCCATGGATATTTCTAGTAAGAAAGAATTTGAAGAATAATTAAAATTAAGAACAGAATTTGAGAATAATTATTCATGCAATTGACATTGACAGAGCTTTTATTTCCCACAATCTTAGGTTCAAGCTCACATTCATTATAAGGGTTCTGGACAGTCATCACTACACAAAAAGCTTGCTTTTGTATTGAGATATGATCTGAAAGCTAATTGCAACAGAATTATCTTAGAAAGGATTAAATTCTGGAATGAAGCATTATAGCACTGAGATCCTGGGAAGCAATACTTTTAGGGGTTTTTGGGGGGTTGTTTAAGGTATGTTGTGATTTCCTTTCAGGATTTGTGCATAAGTACAAAAAAAACCCATTTCTTTTTTGTTATTATTTTTCCTTCTGCTGAAAAGCAGTCATTTGGTGCTCAGACATGAGTAGGTGTTTAAAAGACACCAATACCAAAGGCTTTAACTGCTGATGAAAATGGTATAAATTAATAGGAGAAAAATAAGATTCTTTACCTGATTTGTTCATTGAGGAACTTCTTCTTCAGAATATTCATATTAAATTCTAGAACATTAAGAAAAAGATTAACTGGGGGCAAGGGAACAAGATATTTCTTAAAGAACAATATGCTGCCTTTTTTGTCAGGTTCCTACTTCAGGAAAAAAATGAAAAAAATATAGCATTACCACTGGATTTAATTAAAACATCCAATAACTGCTCAAACTGTTTCACTTGTAACTGTTCCTGTAAACCTCTATTAAGTTAAATAAAAAATTTAATGGTATTTACCACAGCAGCAAAGGCATTTGCCAACTTGCAGAGTACCAGGCAATGTTTTATCCTGACATTTCCCCTAATGCAGCACATTAATTCTTTTTGTGGATTTTTTATCTTCAATTGATAGTACAATTGGAAACTGTCACAGAACTATATGTAAAATGAACACTGACCTTTGCTTAATTTCTCTGTGTCCTGAAGGCTGAGGAAATGTGTTAAGCTTTCCAATAAGGATGAGCTGAAAACAACACCATAAATATTCTCTGAGAATATCACAGTATAGCATACCTTTTGAAAGCTAAATTTTGCTGTTTGCTCTGAAGACAGCTTGAAAAATGGTGTGAACCCATCAACTTTTTAAATGAGTGCTTTTAAAGTGTGATTTCATATGTAATAAAAATGTTACATTTTTCCTATCACCTTCATTTTGATGATGCATGTTTCCTTCAATTATTTAGCTCCCAAAAGATGCCATCTGAAAGATTTATGCAAAAGAGAATGATATCCTGCAAGATATAATTTTGGTTGTAAAATTAATGAGGGCTATAAAAATCTTTTGGGCATTAAATGAAACAATAATCTATGAATGTACTACTGAAAAGCATTTATGCAAATACAGAACACAGATATTTTATTGAACAGACTACTTCTCTGAATATTTATATCTCTCCAGCAGACACTTAAATATCAATTTGTAGACAGTGGGCAAAACAGCTGCTTAACATATACCACCAGGCAGAAAGAAAGAGAATGCATCACTCAGTAGTGTAAAATAGCAATGAGAGCTTGAAAACTGCCTAGCCAATGGTAAAGCTATATATACTTTGAATTTCCACTTTTCACTCAGCAGGGCATAATCCTGCAATTTTTGCACAATCAAAAATTTTGCAGAATTTATTGGAAAAAAAACAACAACAACAACCAAAAAAAAAAAAAAAAAACCCACCTTAAAGTGCCAATAGAAATCCCGGCTGTTATTTATTTTGTCGTGCTAGATTGTATCATTCATTTTTTTCATGCTCTCTTTTCCCTCTTCTTGTCAAGGTGGCAGATAATGAAAGTGGCACAGCAAACAGAACACTGCAACAAGTATGTTAAAAGGCCCTTTTCCTCCTGTAATGCCCACAAATGTCATTTTTATCACACCAAATTAAATTCTTAACCTTTCTTGTTTTAGTTCTATAGGTTCAAAGGTTTACACTAAAGTGTATTAACTAACTTTTGTGGACAGCACCACAGAATTTTTAGGGACCATATAAATGTCTAATTACATTATCTGTTCAATTGAATATGAAATCTCTGATCCCAGCCCAATGTTCCTACAATATAAGATAGATTTCAGGAATGAACCTTAATTCAGAAATATATAATTAAAATTTTGAATAACTCCTTCTTGGCATTAAAAAAGGTGAAAATAGTGAAATAATGGCAACCTTCTCTGTGTAGGAACTGAAGAAGTCTCCCCAGGATTACCAATATTTACCACGGTGAGAAAAAGTAAGAAAAAGATCATGGAAGACATCAACGGGAAGTTATTATCAGGTTTTGCATTTTGTATAAACCTTACAGTGTGAAGCATATCTAAACTTTTCCTTTTCTCTCCCCTAAATGACTAAGTTCATGCAGCTTCCCACTATTTAAATGCAAGTGTGCTGCCCTGACATTTGGGCAAAAGAAAGGAGAGGAATGGGTGATCTTTTCCTTGTGTCAAGTTTGTGTGAAATATTTCAACTGCCAGCATCTAGAATTTCACATAAAACAATCAATGCTAGGACAATGACCTAACAAAGAAGCAACATGAAGAAACAGTCTCATTTTTCACCCAAGAGTTTGCAGAACACAGGAATGATGACCCAGAGAGTCTACAACAGTTTTCATATCTGTAAACAAACTACCTAAGTGTCTTCCTAAGAAAGCAGGTGACTACAGGAAATATAAATGGAATTTTAAAGAGATATTTAGACAAGCAACTAAAACCAGACTTTTAAATTAATTAAAACTAATTCTTTACACTTTCAGCAAATTAGGTAAAATCTGACAAATCCATTGTAAATGAAGTCCTTTATTTACTTAAAGTAGCTGTGCTGGCATGTGTAATGGAGTGGCAAAAAGACTGCTGCAGCAAATTACCTAATCTCTGCCAGATAATACCCTTTTTCTTCACAAAGGCATAACTGATTGCAAAATGTTTGCACTAAGCACAATAGATATTTTTACTATAAAGGAGTAATATTTCTGCAATTTATGCTGTTTAACATGGTGATAATTTAATACCTTGTTAACTCTCTCAGAGGAGCCACTTTAAGTTTTAATTTAAAGTACACCATGCAAATAATTATATTACTATATTCCCCTATACTGTGCACTGTTATTTTTTATTGTTTTCTAAAAGCATCTTAGGAGCAGAAGTTAATCTTATGAGTAACCATTTGCCAAAATTACTAATTCCTTATACCTAGTAAAATTCAGCTTATTTTCTGGTCTGAACTTGCATTTTGTAGCTTCGGCCTTTTCATATTAAAGCATTTGTGATAAGTTTTTACAGTTGGAGATTTTTTTTTTTTCTTATAAAAATTTTAAGGGTATTTTTCACTGAAGTCTCAATAAATTAATCATATTTCATTCCCCTAGATTATGGAAATTCTTTTCCCCAGTGCAGGCATTTTTATGCTTTTCTTTCCACACACTACTAACAAACACAAATAAATAATTTTTGTATCCTCTGAGGAGAAACCAACAATGCATATTTTTACTACCTATTTTTCTTCATCCCTGCTTGCTTTCTGCTTATAAATACTTCTGAAACTAATTACTGAATGAGTGAGATCACAGTTGTGTTCTGTGTAAAAATTTGAGGTCATTGATAGACTGAAATCTTAGATCTTACATGGTTGCTACAGTGTCAGCATGAGCATTCTTATAATATGGTAATGACTTTTCTACATTAGTATGCCTCATTTCATAGTACAAAATTATTTCCCTCTTTATATTTCTGAACCAGAAGATGAAGGATGTACTTTATGTGACAAAGTTAGTGTTCAGCACCTTAAAAAGTCATACTCTGCCTCAGTTTCAAAATTCAAAGATTTTCCTGCCTAATATATTTTCCTATAGATAATCCTCCCAACACCTTTAGTAAAAAAAATTAGTTTATATCACAGAAGAACAGAAGTTTTCTTTAGTCAGGCTAGGGAATCATGGAATAATAGGATATTTGACTAAGAATTTTTCCCAGGGTTTTTTCAGAGCTTGACCAGAACAGTTTGTTTGAAATTAAAATTAGGGCTGCTGGGTGCAAAGCAAAGCATAGATGATAAGCTTTTATAGGCTTCAGTATTATAGTAACTAAGGCTGACCAGAAAACAGAAATTCTATTTCAGCTTCTTTTTAGGCTTAAATACGTGCTATTTTTCTTACATTGGAAAAGATATATTCAGTAATTTCCTGAAAAATATGTGACAGCCACAATGTGTCCAATTACTTATCAGTCTATTCCTTGAGTCAAGGCAATAGGACGTTGGTTGCAGTCAGCTGTATAAATCAGGTTGGGTTATGGATCTGAAACCCTGACAAACACTCTGACCAACAGAGTCTCTACATTCCACCACTACTCTGCAGAAATTATCCCACCAATACATTACAGTAGAAAAGCAACAAGAAAAACCATTATAACTCCCAGTAATAATTTTTTTCATAATAATTTCCAATTACAGGGATTTGTAGCAACAGCTAGAAAACACTCTGTTGCTGATAGGAGTTTTGGATTCCAGTCTGTTGATTTGAAAGATAACAATAAAAGCAGTGATCTTAAATGTAAACGTAGGATTTGGTTTTGTGCATGTGTACTTTCTTAAAAATGTTTTAAAGCCAATGTAAATTAAGAACAGAGTTGAATGATGTTTAGCAGACATGGATAACTAGTTAAGATGCACATGAAGTCAAACTTGCAGATATTTCACTGGTCATATACATGTATTATGAAAGAAAAGAGCAGAACAGACAAAAGAACGCATATTCATCACAATTAGCCATTTCATGAAGTATATATTTATATTCCATACAATCACAAGACAGTTGAGGTTTGCAGAGATCTCTTGGAGGTCATTTTGCCCATTCCCTGCTCAAGGAGAGCCACCTACAAGACCATTGCCAAGACAAGCCACATACCCAAGACCATTGCCAGAAGCCTTTCAAATAGTTTCAGGAGTGGAAACTCCACCACCACTCTGAGTTACTCATGCTAGTGCTTGATCACTGTCACAGAGGAAGAGTGTTTCCTAATGTTCAGAGAGACTCTCCTGTGTTTTTCATACTGTGAGGCCCAGCTCAAGACCTGGCACTTCAGGTGTGGCCCCCACCAGTGTAAATCACAGAGGAATGATGCCCACTGCTGACCTGCTGGCAATGCCTGCTCTTATGCCATGCAAGACACAATGTTGTTAAGTTTCTTTGCAGTAAAGACATGTTCTTGACTCATTTAATTTTTTTCTAGTAGGGGAATAGTTCTTTCAGTAGAAAATAATAAATTCAGTTTGTCCTTTTTAAATACATAAAATAATATTTATAGATTCACTGTGAACAGGAAATTATTTTCATGCAGCTGCTATGCTGAAATCCCTGTTTTCAGTTTTTCTAAGTACTTCTTACAAAAACAGAGTTCCTAAAATAAAAGTTTACACCAAAGTATTTTATAACCATTTAAACTGAATTTCAAGTTATTTCAAAATTAATTTTTAGAAAAGAAATTCAAGAGCAGTTTTTCATTGGAACAAAACATTTGTTTCATTCTTCATGGACATACTGAAATAATGCATTTCATTCTCTGTAAATTAATGCCTTAGTATGACAAGATAGACATTATATGAATAAGTCTGAAAATGTTATTTTTTATTTGGTACAGATTTTATCTTCCTTAATTTGGGTACCATCCCCTACAACTGCTTAGTGGAAGACACTGACTGACTCATACATAGCCTTAGTTAGTCTGTTTCTGAGGGCATGATAAACTCATTTTAGAAATACCTTTTATTGTTTCTGGAATAGACAGCCTCACTATAAATATTCTGATGCAAATTGAACATTACACTTTCCAGAAACCGACTGGCAGTATAATATTGAAATCCTAATTTCTCTTATCAAGCAATGGAATAATTAAATATTCAATTCTGTTTATAGGAATCTAACCCTGGGAAGATGTTGATTTTCACATGTTATCAAATTCAGTAATCCAACCTCCTACTTAAAATTTAAAAGAAAGTTGGCAAATAATATAGCAAAGTTTAGAAATGGATGCAGTTTTATTGGCAGAGTTAGAATCATTGATGGCTGTTGAAAATGAAAATAAGGTCTAGAACAGTCTAAATTCCAGTTTTAATAGAGAGAAGGAGTTGGAGAATGAAGCTGTTGTCATTTTGTTTCTTTTAGGATAACTACTAACAAGCAGCCACCATTACTGGAAATAAAAACTCATTCTGCTGTTTCAGCTAGAGACAGAATTAAATTAAATTAATTTTTCTACTTTGAGAATTTTCCTTTCTTCAAAATAATAATAGATAATAATTATCATTTTTCTTTCTAGCTTTAAAACCAAGATATTCCATTGTGTACTGGGTCAGCATGAAAGCACTCTTAAATTACTCCAATTACAAACCCTATTCAAAGACTGTACAATACAGCTTTCAAACAGATTCACTGATTGGCATGGTATAGGTGGGAGACCACATGGCAACTAATTGTGAATAAATCATTGTCTGAAGGTTACTGTGTTTGAACATCATGCATTCCTCTGCAGCAATTAAGGTCTTACTGAAAAATACAGTACTATTTGACTGTTCTACTTTGAGTGTAAGGTAGTAGTTCTTGTAAGTTAGCCATTCTTTCTCTGTGTGGCAAATGTTTACTAATGGATCTTTTTCATGTGTTTATATAATTGATACATGACACATTATTTGAATTGACTACTTCTTTTTTTAATACGTATTCACAGCCTCTGTGGGTAAAGGACTACTACATTACTTGGTCTGACTTTGCATTCACTCCTCTGGCATCAGGACGCTGATAGGCTGGAAGCACCCAAATTACTCAAGGCAGAGTGCTGACTCATCAGAAAACTTTTTTTACATACTTCAAGAAAATACCTGGCAGGTGTCAGCAGCTGCTGTGACACTTGCTGGAGATGTGTGGTGAAAATCATGCATGAAAGTGAGGTTACTTCTGCAAAGACTAACTTTAAAAACAAAACAAGATATCCAAAATTAAGTAGGCACAAATTCCTCTCTTAGCAAAAGTTTCTAGTCCTGGAGGAGATGAATCCTGATTCCACATACACACCAGTACCTAGGATTAAGAAGCAGCAGGTCTCTGTCACCAAAATATTTTTTAAGATATTCCACTTTTTATCTTTCCCTTTCTCATCTTTAATATAATCAATATCAAAAGAGTTAACCAACAGGTGTCTTTCATATAAATTATACTGTGAGTAATATAATAGAACTTCTGGGTTTTCATGTTTATATATCTATACAAGTAGTGTTGGAAATAGGCATCAACAAAAATAATTTTGTTGCAGTCACAAGTAAGGTTTCAAGCTATGGCTATTATGACAATATCAGGAATCACACAATCAGATATGTCTAATCAGAAATATTCATAATCTAAGCATAAATAGACCACTGGCACTAGTTTTAATCTCTTATTTTCTTTTCCCTCAAGACACCTTCATTTAGAAATAGTTAAATATACTCTCTAAAACTTTAAATATACTCTCTAAAACTTTAATTGTGAAAAGATTAATATTGATAATTCATAATATGTTTTGATGGATTTGTTTCATTAATCTTCTGATGCTAGAGTATTTTAATCTATAAATATTCCCAAAAAGCTCATAGAAATACAGAACCACTGTGAATATAAGTGGTTGGATCCAGCTGGTTTCTTTAAATTGCATTGACTGGAGATGAACTACCCAGCAAAAAAATTTATCACCACTGCTCAACTGATTTCAGGATTAGTCTTTAATAATCTGTTTTGGGACCTTAAAGAAGTTGGTTTCAAGAGGAAGCAGAATTGTTCTCTAGTCTTCTTCAAAGATCCATTATGTAGATATAAATCTAAATGGCAATTTGAATGGTGTTCCCAGATCAGGCTAGCTTTAAAAATCATACTTCACCCTAATAACTGTATGATGTGAGAACACACCAATTTCTCCATGGATTAGAAAGGGATCTTCACAATTGCACAAGTCACGAGTACTTTCAGCCATGCAAATCTTCTTTTTCTGGTGTGGAAGAAAAATGTTTCCATGAACCAAGAGAGAAAGAAGGAAAAAAAAAAAAGTTTCAGTCTTTCACTGAATGGTCAAATTCAGGAATGATCTAATTTTTGAGACTTTAGCTAGGGAAATTTCAGAAAAGAAGGGAAGACAAGTAACTAAGCATCTCATTTATGTCATAGATACATTTATGTATAACGTAGGAAATTTTAGTATGCACAAGGGGGAACAATTTCTTAAGAATGTATACTCACTTCTTATAACCAGTAAGAAAACAAATCAGGACATAGTTTTAAGCAGCCTGGAAAAGGGAAAAGTTAAAGTGAGAAAATTGAAGGTCCCTGTGACCTTGGAAGCATAATATTAGGCATGGCCACTTTTTTTTGAAAGCTGATTTGCAAATGCACTGGGGTAAAAGAAAAAGGCCTGTCTTTGTTGTCATGTAGCCAAAGCATAGGTCTATAACATTCCTGAACTGTGAGTTCACAAATCAAGATTATATCACCTTATATCATAAACAATGTTATATCACCTTGGACAAAAATGTGGGAATACTAAAGCAGTAAACCAGTGCTCTTTGTGATACCACAGCCAAACAGAAAATTATATTGATTTTACATAAGCTTCTGAGCAATATGATCACCAAAGCAGGAAGCAAGGTACAGAGGAAGGCAAGTACAAGGGACTGCAAATAGAGATTGAAGAGACTTAGCAATGCAAGTTAGTCATACCAACATTTGTACTCACTAAAGGCACCTTTCAGTGAAAATATGTTTTTATACTATTTGAGATATAGCATATAAGTGTCTGTTCACAGGTTAGGGAGTTGAAATTCTCAGGCCCTGTTTAAACATCTTTGGAAATCTTACTACAAGGAAGTATACTGCACTCTTTTACAATGTAGAATCAAAAAGATATTGACAGATGACAAGTCAGACTATTGAAGAAACAAAAATGTTAATTTCTGACCTTCTACTAATAAAATAAAATTTTACAAAGGAAGATTAGGTGTCATAACTAAGTTTTTGTTTTTAAAGAGGTAAATTACACTAGAGCCACACTATAAAGATGCACTGGAATTAAACTTATTTTTAAAATTTGGATCATCCTTCCAATTCACAGTTCCCTAACTGTGAACCTAAAATAAAACATTGGATATAAAGTATTTTCATGGCACTATCCCTTTTTAAAAGACAAACCAGTACAACCTGATAGTGCAAAAACACCTGTGTGCTGTATAAGCAGATGAATGATGGTTCTCTGGTGATAGAGCTTAAGGGAGAAGTAGAGAGACTAATGAGCATTTGGGAAAGTGAAAGGGAAATAGACTGGCGGAATTACATACTTCCGTCCCTGAGAGAAGTTTGGCAGGAGTCAGAGGAGTCCTGTCCTTCTTACCATCACACAGAGAAAGGAGACTTAGTAGATGAGGGGGAGTGGAAATGGACCCACACCAGGGGAGGTAATAAAACTCCCTCTTGATGCTCATTGCCTTCCCAGGTGCCACTTCGGAACAGGTACAAGGCTCTGGGTCCAGAGGGTCAGGCAGATGACACCAAAGAAAAATAATCTGTCTGGAGAGTCTCCCAGTTACACTTCACCTGTCAGACAGATCAAAACATCTACTATTAAAAAGAAAAGAAGGGTATTCATAGTAGATGGCTCCCTTCTGAGGGGAACAGAGGACCCTGGAGTGGCTGGACAGTGCCCAGGCAAAAGAGGATCTGAGGGTTCTGGTCAACAGCCACTTGAAAGTGAGCCAGAACTGTGGACAGAGCCAATGGCACCTTGACCTTTATTAGGAATGGTGTGGCAAGCAGGAGCAGGGAGGTCATTCCTCCCCTGTACTGGGCACTGGTGAGGCCACACCTTTGCCCCTCAGTTTAGGACAGATGTTGAGATGCTTGAACACATCCAGAGAAGGGCAACAAGGTTGGTGAAGGGTCGAGAACACATGCCCTGTGAGGAGTGGCTGAGGAAGTTGGGGTGGCTTAGCTTGGAAAAAAGGAGGCCCACATCTTACCACTCTCTACAACTACCTGAAAGGAGAGTGTAGTCAGATGGAGGGTCTCTTTTCCCAGTCAGCTAGTGACAGGATGACAGGATGTGCTTTCAGTGCCATGGTTTAGTTGATAAGGTGCTGTTAGCTCATAGGTTGGACTTTATGGTCTCAGAAGTCTTTTCCAACCTATCTAATTCTATGATTCTGTAAATTTCTAGATTTGTAAAAAGATTTCTGCAATGAGAAGTATCATTGTCCAGCAAAATTTTTGTGCTTCAGTTGCTTTCATGTCACTAACATCAGCAGGTGAAGCATACAAAAGACAACCTTTTTAGTCACTACAAAATACAAAAAAGTCAGCTGAGGCTATTAGAAACAACTAGAGAAGACAATGGACCTTTTATTTGTAAACTATTGTGACTCTAACTGCAGTGCTTCATCAGCTCTTCATCAGCACAGGACAAGATGAATATGATTAAATATCTTAACATTCTTTGTTTTCTTCCAGTTAAGATGTTAGATTTTATTTTTTAGGTAAGATGTTAAGATGCTAGCTAGACCTTGCTGCAAAACTGACAGCAAGATCTTTCCCAGCTGACCATCAGTGTGGCTGTAGCTGTAAGTTTATCTGTGCACTTTGAACAAATTCTAATGAGTTTGCCAACTTTTTTGATTGAAGCACGGACCCCACTGTGGTGCAAGAGAATCGCTTTATCAAGCATGTGCAAGCTTGCTTTATGTTTTGCTGTTTATAATGTAGTATCAAACTATGCAGCCAGGCAGGAGACTAACCACTAACCAACGTGCAAACTAACAACAGAACAGGATGTTTCTTGCTCTTATCGCCAACATTTTCAAACATCCCTCGCAGCCAAAGCTCCGTGTTTGGAGCTGCTAATTAAATAATTCTCACATAAGTATTTATGGCTGGTCATAGTCCTTTGGTATGCACTTTCTCATGCAGATATTAAGGTCAAACAGCAGTCACAATTATTCACATTTAGCTTATCAGAGAATTGGTATGCAAACATTGCTGGATATGTTCTCTAGTAACATAATATGATACATGGAAATTTCTACACCAACGCCATTCATTCATTTAAACAATTGTTCCTTTAATTTTTTTTCTAGAAATGGAAGATAATCTCCAGCACTAACAGAAACTAAAATATGTCACTTGCTAGAACTGACTAATTACATTAATTCATTCAAGCAGTCAACTATTTTCTTATATTCTGTCAGTATTCTCATTTTGCTTCAGAGGGCAAGCATAAAGAGAGCCTTAAAAGTAACACATTTTTCAGTGGCCAAATTTCTCCAACACATGTAAGTTGAATCAAATATAGCTCCAAAATAAATATATGTTAATATTCAAATTTTTTTTCTCTTCCAATTCCTACCTAGAATGCCAGACTTACTTTCTATTAACAGAACAAAACCAAACAAACAAGCCCACCAACATATACATAATAGAACAAACATGTCAAAACTCACCTTGTGTAAATACCTAATGACTTTAATAATCTAAACAGCTAAATTCAAATGGCAACTACAAGATTTTGTTGAAAATAGAATTGTTTATAGATTGTGTCTCTTAAATAATAAAAACTATGTTTATCTCCCCTCCCCTCCTCCCTACTCTCTCTCATCATTTGTGTATTCCTTTTTTAATTAATTAGAGAATGCCAAAAGAAACAGAGTGATATTGTACATATAAAACCTCTCTCCCGTTTTGATCACTAAACTATGTGACACACATTTTGTGGTAAACTTAAGGACCTTAATCCCACAATCATTAGCAATATTGACAATGAGATGGCAAAGGAACTTTTTTTTTTTTCAGTTCTTTAATCTCTTCTTGCTTTAGTTAGTGGAGAGAAATTCCTTGCAGCAGAACTGAAGTCTTCATTTTCTTTCTCTATGCTGCATTTACGTGTTCTTAGAAATGCATTGCATAGTTAGACTACAGAGAAAAAAATCAGGCTGTCTCCTGCATGCAGTAACTCTGGAATCAAACCACTGTGAATTCATGTGGAGGTACGCTTCAGCTGTTTGCACAGAAGCCAAAAAGCCTTGGAAAATGGCCAATATAGTACAAAGAGAGGAAGTTTACCACCCCATCCCTTCCAGATCTGAACTGCTTGTTTGTTGTTGTTACATCTTGTACAGCCATAAAACTCTCAAAAGGCAATGACATCTATTAATTAAGCTGAAATTCTGACATATCCAGCAAACCCTGAATGCTCAGATTCACCAAGTATTCACAATAATCTGATGGGAAAGGACTTAATAACAGTAACTATTATTACAAAATAAATACGTTCCGAGGCAAAAGTCATTAAACCCTATATGGACTATTCCTCTTTGACAACCAACATTTCAAAGCAGAATAACATATATTGTTAAAATTGAAATCAAAATAGATTGATTTTTTTAATAGATACAGCAAGATAATCCAAAGCAGAGAAGAAATACATTTCCTTTGAATGATCCTTCAAACTTCTTCTCATCACTAGAAGAGACCAATTCTATGGTATTGAAAATTGGCTTAAAATTAAAGAAATAAAAACAAAATTAGAGCAAGCCAAGACAATAACAAGTTATTCATAGCAGGGACTTATGTCCCCCGTTTTCTATGTCAATGTCAATAATATATGTATTTATATTAGCTATTATAAATCCACTACTAAAGAAGAATAAACTTTTGAATCCTTACTGAAAAGTCAGAATTAATTGATTAATTATTATTATCTTGTGTAAATGACATAAGTTAGGAGCTCTTTAACAAAAGTAAGTATAATCCAAATAGAAAGATACTAATTCTTCTTAAAGAGCTGGAGGAGTGACAGATGCACACAAAGGTATTATATCAATATGGGGAAGCCATAATTTCCATGTGCAATTCCAGATAAAAAGCCTTCCCATGTGGTAAGCTGTTACTACACAATACCTCATCAGTCCTGTATTTATGCTTCAGGTTGGCAAGTCTGTTTGGCAAGTTTCAGCATAGTGTTAAATTAACTGCTTTATTCTCTGACTCTGATGTTCACATTTCTGTGCATTTTTCTTGTAGGTTCAGTAATTCAAAGATCTTAAAAAAAAAATAAAAAGGAAAAGAAAAATCTTGAAAGTGTTGCTATTACCTAGATTAATTTCTGGGATTTGACTCATCCAGAGGAACTTGATGAAAAAATCAAGCCTAAAAAAAATTCACCAGGTTTGCTGCTCAAAAAGACAAATTTTTTCTTTTCAAGGAACAAAATCGGGCTTAGAGACATCCATATTTGTAAAAGGTATCAAGTCTCCCAAATGCACTATAACACAGACAAAGATGCTAATTCAATTCACTGATGCTAAACTGACAATGCAAGCTGTCATAAAACTACACTCATCATTTAAATGGAATTTGAATGGCAGATCAATCTATATGAATACAGTCTCAGAATGAAAACTGGAAATAAATTGTGTATGATACACCACTTCTTTTCCTTATTAATTCATTATATGAATCACTACTGATACAGTTTGAAACAACAAAGATATACTTTAACAGTGTTTATCAAAACCTAGAGTTCAAATTTTGCCAATAGTATCTCAATGCCTGCATGAATTTTTCTCTGATCCCTGTTCTCTGAATGATCCCAACTATAAAACGCTGCTTCTTCTATGACTAGTACTAGACAGATAAGGTTTTTCCTCTAGTCTTTGGCATAGCCTAGACAAAACTGTATTTATACCTGTGACAGAGAACAAGCAGCACTGGCAGTCACAAACCAGTACAGCAAAGATTCAGGCTTATCTGAGAACTGGGTAAATGAGATGCATTTGCACACTCTACCCAAGTAGAGAGAAATTTAAGACAATATGATACAACACAATCAAAACATCTATGGAATGGGGTTTTTTTTTATATTCAAAAAGAAAGATTTGTACTTGAAAATAATTCAAAAATTGAGCAGTAACTACTAGTTGTCTTAGTACAGAAAGATCTTTGGGCTTGTTAATTTATAAATTATCTGAGATTGTGTAAAAAAAAAAATCGACAGAGCATCCTGCTCCCAAGTAATTCAGAATCAGAAAGATTTGCCTGAGAAAATTGCTAAAAGATTTCATAATACTGAGAGAAAAAAGGGTAGATGCAAACTTATAAGTGGAAAGGAGCAACCATTGAAATATTAATTAAGACTTCCAGTGATACAGATAAGGTAAAAAGATAAACAGTGATACAGATAAACTTAGTCATCTGAGTTTCAGGGTTATAAAAAGTGTTGTCATGTCTCAAAAGTAAATGAATGGAAAAATTACCAGAGCATTTCTAATTCTTTCTTGCACAAAGTGCTCAGTCACTGCAGTGTAGGAAAACATTCATGACAATCAGCACTCCATGCTTGTTCTTCTGTATGCTTCAAAGAAACCATTATTGATCATGGGCAGAAACAGGATGCCTGCAGTTGTAATATAGTCCTCCATGTATTTTTAATAGCACTAATTAGAAGATTACCATTCCTATATAATGGGAAATAAGATTTTTTTTTCCTCTGCCTTGCAAGGTGTTGTCTGGCACCTTTTCTTCTCTTTTTTCCAGTGCCCAGCATAAATAGTCAGTGAAATTGCAGTTAGTGGGTTAAGCTAAAATACTTGGGTTCAACTTCAAGCAGTGAGAGATGAGGTCTCCCTGATTCAATGGTGACATTTGTAGAGCAAAGGGACAGCATCACTTTTCAGCTAAGACAGATGTTTCAAGTCCAACATTTCTCCCCCTAAGACAACCTGATTTTCTTTTGGAGGAGAGCAGTAGAGGAGTTGCTGGTTCTAGTTTGTGCTTTTAAGTCTTATCATCACCCAAACATATTATTTAATATAATGGTGCACTATAAGAAAGAAGATAATGGAAAAATCCTTTACTGCAATTTTCTTGCAATTCTCAATTTGTCTCCAAATGAGAGAGAAATGAGGCTGTGATGGAGGTCCATTAAAGCTGTCTTTCCAGTACACTTTAAAATAAGTCGCAATGAGGGTTATGTAACAGCTGCCACTCCTGTATGGCTACCAAGGCTTCTCCTTGAAATAAGCATTTAAGACTTTAAAGAAAAGGTCATGTCCTCTGTGTAAATTAGCCAACAGTATTCTTTAACAGAAATAAAATAAATAACCTGGTTCCACTGTTTCTCTGCTTAAGCATTCGCTTTATATTTTCCATCCACATGATCTATGCCAAGCAGTGGGATGACAGATATGTCACTATAACTGGTATAATTACAGAAGAAGTTTGCTCAATATCTACAGACAGATGGTTTATTAAAAAATACACATAAGCAAGCAAACAAACAAAATTTAGAATGGATACATTACTGTTTAAATTAAAGAATCTATTAAAACCAGAGAGACCAGATTCTCAAATCTGCAAGTATTCAGGACAAGATGATCACAGTGTATTACAAATATATATTGAAAGGTATCTAACAATATAAAGTTAGATACTTTTCAATATATATTTGAAAGGTAGTTTATCTTCCAAATATCATAAACCTCACTCATAATCTAATTGTCTACAAACAGAAAATACAAAAATTACATCTAAATACTGTAAGGAAAAAGTAAGCTGAAATAAAGTAAGTTAAAGTGAATGTACTTAAATGTCTATTTAATAAATATTCTTAAAATAATCAGACTTTTATTTGCTGTGTTCTTTGAAGCTATATTTCTCAGATCTCTTATCTTAGCAAATTCCTCAAAATTCAATCTATACTATTAAATTATTGCAAGTAATGTAAAACCTTAAATTCATAAGAAAAAGCGCTTCAAAGTTCAGTAACCTGAACAGAGACTCATTTCCACTTAAACAATATCTACATCATTTGTAGATGCTTTGAATTGTCCATAATAAGAGAAGAAAATTATTATATTCTGGGATTTAGAGAAAAAAAATAGTGACCAAAAGGACCAGAGATCCATCTGCAGCCCATGGAGGAGCCCCCAATGAAGCAGGTGGATGTCTGGGAGGACACTGTGATCTTGTAGGAAACCCATGGAGAGAGGGTCCCTGCTCTTCTGCTAGAGCAGCCTGTCCTTGAGGGACTATCCCTACGGAAGAGTGACCCATGCCTCGGCAGTTTGGGGAGGAGAGCTGCCTCTGGGATGGACTCACATGGCAGCAGTTCACAGGAAGCTGTTGCTCGTGAGATGGAGCCACATCAGAGAAGTTCATGGAGAACTGTCCTGTGGGAGAGACCCCATGGTACAGCAGAGGAATGACTCCTCTTCCTGAGCAGCAGGAGAGGCCACAAGAGATGAACTGATCATAATCCCCTTCCATGTCCCCTTGCACCACTGGGGTAGGAGATAGAGCTGAGAAGGATGGAGGGGTGGGGGGAAGGTGGTTTTAAGGGCTTGTTTCACTTCTCATTATCCTGGTCTGATTTTGTTAGTAATAAATTCACTTTTAAAAGCCCACACTCTTAGCACTAAGCAGCATGGAGGGAATATAAAGGACAAAATCTCACCTAAGAAGGAAAATTTATGAAATCCCTGAGTGACACTATATATTTCAGCTTATTTAGACCACAAAAGGGGTCAAGATTTAGGATCTTGGCTGTCTAATTATGATTTACCTACATAGGTTCTTATACCTAATCAGTGATATTGAAAATCAGACTAAATAAGATATTAAAAGTGCTGCCATCAGTTTAGCCCAAAAGAAAAAAGTACATCTCTTCATTTTGCTTCCTGCAATGAAGGCAACTTTGCTGCCATAAGTTCTGAAATCCCCCTTCTTGAGACCAAGGAAACAGTTGCAGTCACATATAAGAAACAAGTTATTCTTATGTGAATTAAAGGTCATACCACTAACAAACTGCTGTAAGGAAATTTAGACTGTGCTACCCTTTTAATTTCTTTTTCTGAAAACATAAAAAAAAAAAAAAAAAAAAAAAAAAAAAAAAAAAACCACCTTACTGTAATGAGAGCAAGAATTAGTCTTCTTGTTCTGCAACTATCAGGCAAGAATCCTTCAGGGTTATAAATGAACACTGTAAAAAAAGTCATAACTCACTTGATATTCATACTTATGATATTCATACTTATGTACGGACTGAAAACATGTTTGACTTACAAACATAGTTATATAAGAATTACCACTACTTTATTCAGAATATAAACTGAACCAAGATTTTGAACAAGACAGTCTAAAATAAATTTTCCTGTGGAACTAAAGCATAGAATAATACCTGCCTGTTCAGAATGAGACAACCTCATTCCAGGATTTATGACTTTTTATTTTAATACCTGTCTCATTGTCCTGGTTTAGGGCAAATTTTGGGAGGAAACTTCTAAAGTGATCTCCTCTGAAAAGCGGATTTCTGTGGCCTCTCCCCCAACCAGTTTGGAAGAATAATCTCCTTGGGGAAAAGTGGAAAAAAATGCTTAGTTAACAATAAAAGTATTGCTTGAAAAATGTGAGAAAATGAATAATATTAAACAATGGAACCTCTTGCTGTTCTGAAGAGATGGTAAATTCAGAAAGTTCTTTTTATGGGGTATAGCTTGCCTCGCTCAGACTCTCAGCAGTCCCTCCTGTGCTGGAAAATGCCATTCTGTGCCCCGGTGGGCCACAGGTGCGACCTCCTGGTGTTTTCCCAGTGTGTTGCGGTGCATTTAATTAATAATAGTGCAGTCTAAATTACCCCCTGCCCTGCTAACCCTTTTGGTTTTTCCCTGGTGGTGGGTGTGCCAACCATTCTGTGTCCCTGTCCAGAAACCTGAAACATTCTGGGTGGGAAGGGCTAACATGAATGGCAAAGCCTGTGGTATCTCAACCCTGTATCATGTATCAGATTTCCTGTGTATTGTCCTTCTGTCTTGGTCACTCCCTCCTTACCTGGTATTGGTTATGGCTTACCCTTGCCCCTCCCCATGCTCCTGATACAAAAGCTGAAACCTGAACCCCAGAGGGGCTCTCCGGCGCTCTCTCTGGAGCAATAAACATCTACCATCACGCACGTGAGAGTCACTCTTTCTTCTTCCACGCTGAGCTACGCTTCAGCCTGAGGTTCAGACCTCCAAACCCAAGGATACAAACTTTCTATTTGGACGGTGATTCCAGACATCGCCATACCAGTGGATTTTCAGTCCAGAGCAGGTTTGAACAGTTCCTGGGAAAAAGAGAAAATCTTGGGAAAACTTTCCTTGCTGCAGCTAACAAGGAAAACCATTGAAAAAACAAAGAAAAACTCTCTGCCTCTCTCTCTTGCTGTCTACGCCCCAGACAAGACAGTCCATGAGAGTGAGGAATGTGGGGCAGCAGAGCGAAGCTTCTGCAGACAAACTGTGTGCCACCACTTCCCCCTCCCTTCGGTCTCAAGTCTAGTCTAAAAGCAGAGAACTCAATATCCAGCATAAACGAAACAGACAACTGGGGATACGTAAAGTCACCCTAGGACACTGATGGATTTGGAACATACCAATATGTTGGCTCTAAGTATCTCTGTTAATGTAGAAACCTCTCATGCTATTATGATCTATCACACTAATACTTCAAAATTGTATGTATCATGTGAAATTAAGGTCGTTTTTTTCACTGCCTGAGAACTATTATATGTCCAAAAGAATCATCTGTTCTGAAAAAGTCAGTGCATTTGTTCAATGCAGAAGTGCACAGTCTTCACTCATGTGGAACTTAACTCACCATTTTTATACTGCAAATATGTGTGCATTTGACTTGAATGTCTGAATTTTGAAAGGCTTGAAAATAGACTTAAATGTCTACTTTTCTATGTTTTCTGGATTAATTAAAAATAAGAATTTAAAAAAAAGAAAATGGAAACAATAAAAATAACATTTTAAAACTGAAGTGTTTGGAGATTCTTTGGTCAGCCTTCATGCTCTTTCTCTATCATAATTAGTAGCTTGATTTCAGTTTACACCAACTGAACTGATAAATCAGAGTTTCAGCTAGCACAGAGGCAACCAGAAACAGGAAAAGGAGACAAAACCAAATATGTCATCCACAGAATGATTAGTGACATGTACAGTTAGAAAAAACAATTATTCCACAATGAAGCATAGAGGGTTTACTACAGTCAGCAAGATCCACAGGATGAAGGGGAAAATGAGGAAGACTTAAGATGCACAAGAAATATCTATAGAGAACTTGAACAAGCTAAAATCTCTCAGACTTGGTTGGTTTCACTGGTGAAATCAATGTTTTAACATGGAACTGTAGAAAAATAGAATGTCCTGAGTGGGAAGGGACCCATCAGAGTCATCTAGTCCAACTCCTGGGCCTGCACAGGACACCCTAATAATTATCCCATGGGTCTGAGAGCATTGTCCAAACACTTCTTAAACTCTGTCGGGCTTGCTGCTGCAACCACTTCCCTGGGGAGCCTGTTCCAGTGCCTGACCACCCTGGGTGAAGAACCTTTTTCTAACCTCCAACCTAAACCTCCCCTCATTCATGCCATTTACTAAAGCCCTGTCACTGGGCATCACAGACATCTGGGTCTGTCCCTCCTCTTCTCCTCATGAGGAAATTGTAGACCGTGATGAAGTCTCTCCCCAGTCTCCTCCTCACCACCCTGAACAGACCAAGTGACCTCCTCATACAGCTTACCCTCCAGACTGTTCATCTTCCTTGTGGCCCTCCTTTAAAAGCTCTCTAAATAATGAATGTCTTTCTTCTATTGTGTTGCCCAGAACTGCCCCCAGCACTCGAGGTGAGGCTGCCCCAGCTCAGAGCAGAGTGGGACAATCCCCTCCCTTGCCCTGGTGATGCTGGGCCTCCTGGCTGCCAGGGCACTGCTGGATCATGTTCAACTTGCCACTGACTAGCACACCCAGCTCCCTTTCTTCAGCACTGCTTTCCAGCCTCTTATTCCCCAGTCTGTCCATATATTCAGGTGTCCCATCTCAGATGAAGAATCCAGCATTTTTCTTTATTAAACTTCATAGAGTTGGTGACTGCCCATCTCTAATTACTCAGGGTCTCTCTGCAGGGCCTCTCTGACCTCAAGGGAATCAACAGTTACATCCAACTTAGGGCCATAAGTAAACTTACTTAGTATCCCTTCAAGTCCTCTGTCCAAGTAGAAAGAAAAAGTGTAACGTCTTAGAAAAATATAACAGTGAACAGACAGTAACTCTACAAAACTTAGAGCTAGTTAAAGTGAGATCTAGATGTATGCATGTTACAACTGTTTTGAATTTATATTTACCTCTTATCATCATTAAGAAAGAATGATAAAGATATTGGCACCATTTTTTCTGGTAGAGAGAAAACTAAAGTAAATTCCAAAGTAAATAGCCACCCCTGCAAAGGGATGATAGTTTACAACTACAAAGCATAATTTTTACTACAGTTGTGTGATTAAGAGACAAATTAAGTCTGTTTTAAGTCAAAAGACTTAAAAAGTTCATGCAAAGTTCAAATGTTTTAGATATTTAGGAATTATTTCACAGGGCTCTAGAAACAGACACTCCAACAGCATCTGGCAAAACACCCTGTCTATTTGCTTTTTAACTAACAGCTGTGGAAATGGTGACCCTTCTTTAGCGGACACAGGTACATGCAACAGATTGTCCTATTAAGAATTTGCTGAACTGATTTCTTCACAGAATTAGGCAGATGGGCAGGCCAGGCATCAGCAGGAACTTTTAGAAGAGGCTGCAGTTGTGGGCAACTATTTGTGAAGAGGCCCTAGGGAATTGCACTGGTATTTTCTTTCTACTACATAGTGAACCTGACAGTGCAGGATAGTCTACCCATACTGACTTCCAGTAGGGTATTGAAATTTCCACATTAAGTAGAATTCAGTAATTTTTAGTTCTATTTTATGGCAAGATAAAGTGAAAGTCTTACAGAAAAATTTAAAAAGTAAATAATTTATAATAATGGCTCACAACTGAAATGAAATACTGGGGGAAAGAGCCATACAAGCTTATGAACAAGCAATGCAAAGTGTCTAGCAAGCGTCCAGAGGTTTTCCTAATTTTAAGAAATTAAAATAGATTATCACTGTATTTAGTCTATTCCTGGCATTTAGTCTCTTCTCTAAATGACCACTACATTTTTTCCTGTAAGTTCTTACATGATGCCAAGTCAGAAACTGGATGAAAGTATATTTTCATTCCCACACTCAATCAAGCATCAGCTAAGGTGGGCAGCAAAATAGCTGTGGCCCAGGTGGTTCTTCAGAGCATCAGGGCAGAGCTGTTTTCCACGTGGGGTTATGTAACAACATTTCATAAACAGGAACATATCCTAAAACTATCCTTTAGGATTCCAACACCAGACAAGCTATAATACAGGTTGAGAAAAGATCGCCTGTTTTCACTTATGAATAAAATTAATTAATTACCTTCTCTGGCTCATAAGAAGAGAACCCTGTCTCTGGGAAGGAATACTTCTTACCATATGACTTCGCTAAATCCTGTCCAGAAATGAAATACATCTTCTTATCCTGCTTTTGAGATTATGTCTGCTTCCACAATTTACTTACATTTGTGGTGACCCAAAACGTGTGGATTGTGGAAATGTTTTGCCTCTAAACCTCCTTTGGGGAAGGAGATCAGAACAAGAATGTGGTAGGAAGAGTTTCCCTCTTCTCACTTTTCTTTCCAGTACCTGGCTGTCCTATTTTTTAGCAAAACTCTGACTGTGAGTTCAAGTCTGTATTCATGACATTGATTTATAATCTCCCCTTAATGAATTTCTTTCCCTGTTTAAGCATTACTCTGCATTACTTCTGCAGTTTTTGTTATGTGCTGTTAATAACAAAAGCTGTGTTAGGCAGCTGTATTTTCCAAAGATCAGATCAATTTAAAGTTTCTCCATGTAAATTAATTTCAAGTTATATACCAAAGCAATCCAGATCCCAAAAACATTTGGGTTTTCACTATTTACTGCTTTCCATTTTCACTTTCAGTGAGGGTGTCTATCATACTCAAGTTACTCTACTGAAGCTTTGTGTGAACCCATATTTTGTCTCTACAAACATGTACCTAATATTTGAAAACTAGACCAGAAAAATATTTCCTGTAATAGTACTGAAATCTACTGTCTCCAATGACAAAGATACATCTTCTGAAATATGTAACATTGGTATAAGAATATGAGAAAATGCATATGAAGTGCTAGGAAAGCCACAGTACAACAGATGGAGAATAAGAGGGTTGTGTATTCAAATACAATTATCTGATCTTAAACCAGTGAATTCTTTCTTAATGGATAGAATTACCTCTACCCTGAATTAAACAATGTGAATAACTGTGATTCAGTTCTGTGGAAGAGTTTATACATTAAACTTGCATTGAAACTAAACCTTTGGAATGCTTCTCTGAAGGAAACAGACCCTGACTATGTGACAGACCTCAGAAGTCTGGAACTGAAAGTAGCAGCAGTGCCATGAACCTGACAGGGATGTTCCCAGGGATTGTAGGCAGTGAACTGTGTATCTGCCTGCCAAGAGAGGGCTGCGAAGGAGCCGGGCAGAGACACAGGAAGATATCAAAATCACCCTGACACCAGTCAGTCTCAAAATTTGTCAGCGTTTTGTCTGGTTAAATTCAACCAAAACTGAAGAGGTTGAATAAAAAATATCAGTTCTTTTGGGGTGGTATTCTTTGTCAAGATATTATTCTATTAAAGATGGGGAGCAGTGAGGCTGTGGGGTGTGTTTAGCATCAAGTGTGTTGTGGCATATATCTGTATTGGGAATAGATGCCCAAGGTTTTGTCTGCATAAGGGCTGCAAGAATTGCTTGTGTGGCTGGGTTCTGTCTCATGTAGACAGAGCCATTCCAGCTGGCTCTAGGGACCCCTCTGCTGTGAAATGCAGAGCTGAGCACCTCAGAGAAGATGGTGACACCTCTGTGCATTTTCAAGAAGGGCAAAAACTACCACAATCAGAGAAAGATGAGCAGATTTTAGATTTTCTAGGTACCACAGCAGAGGAAGAGAAGGGAAAGGGAAAGGGAAAGGGAAAGGGAAAGGGAAAGGGAAAGGGAAAGGGAAAGGGAAAGGGAAGGACCAAAAAGAAACTGCAGTGACCTCCTGCCTCCTGCCTTGCTTCTCCTTGTTTCAATTGGAAGGACTGTTTGTAGCCTGAAACAGCAAAAAGGAGAAAGTAAAGTAATACAGAGAGCAATAAAAGTGAGTCTTGGAAAGGCAGGAGGAAAAGGGGTTTGCCTGTGTGTTTTCTCTTCCTGCTTCTGAATCAGTAATTATTTATGTAACTTTACAGGTCATTATATATATATATAAATTGGTGATAAATTAAGTTTCTCCAAACCTGCCATAGTTTGGCAATGTTTGCCATGGTAATTTGTAAGTGAATTCCCCATCTCAATCTCAACCCATTAGTTTTCTTGTTCAGATTCTTTTTGTTCTCTCCCACTCTCTTGCTGGAATAGAGGACAAGAGACAGAGAATGGGGAGGATAGGGACAGGGTGAGTAGCAAACAAGAGCTGGACAAGAGTTTGGCTCTTAACAATCCTATGAATAAACATGAAAAACAGGGTAGGATGAATAAAGCCAATAATCACTGTAGTGACTTACCTTACTGAAGCTAACAACAAGTGTAAATTTGCAAACAAAAAAAAGACTATTCCTACACCAAGAAATCTAGGAAAAACTCTTTTCTTATATTTTCAGCACCAGTAAGGAGCTCTGTGTTCTTGTATGGTATCATATATTGAAACTGTTACCCAAATAAAACACTAATGCCTTTGCTCTTTGTAACAGCTGAGACCCAGATAGGAAGGCTGGGTGTTTCCCCAAGGAACCATGGGATGTCAGGTGCAAAAGTCCCTTTGGAGGTGAAATAAACGAGAGATGGGCATGATCCAGTGACCTGAAAAAGAACCACTTTAATAAGAAGCAAAATAACAAACAGTAAGACGAGCTCGATATGGCGTGCACCAAAAAGGTGAGGGCCAGGGGCTTATAGCAATTTATATAAACTAGGATAAGGGCAGAGTCTGAGGGCAGGGAACCAATTGGGAGATAGGATTAGGAATATGCAAATTATTGCAACAAAAATTAACCAATGGTAACAAGGGGAACAGAGAACTTTCAGTATAGAGGGCTCCCATGGGGCCTTGTGGGTGAGATTTCTCTCACCCTGACCAGGGGTTTTTTCCTATGGCCTTAGCTTGAGGCTTTCTTCAACCCCAACAGCTGTTAGGACATAAGGAAAGAGTCTCTGAGGCTCCAATTCATGCCTTATCAGTGGGAGCATAATGCAAAAAGAATAAATAAACAAAATCCTAGACCCACTTTTTACCATCATAGTCTTTTAACCAAACCCTTCTGGGAGTGTGTGTCCTCCCTTGATTATGGATAACCCTCAAGGTTACTCTTCAAGGCTGAGTGAAAGAGATTTGCCCACAGTCACTGGCACTATTTAATAATTATTTTTCTAGATTTTATATTTTTAATTTAATAAATAGTGCACCAAACTAGTAGTTACAACTACCTATACTTTGTAGTAAATAATTCTGATTAAAGATTTTTAGTCTAATCATCAATTCAAATAAATAATTTAACCTTTTTCCTAGAAATATATTTGGGGTTTCATGCTTAATCCTGCAGAATAAAGTCTTATAAAGACTCAATTACATTGTATAATTATTTAAACATGAACCATTGAAGAAGTCTGGGGCTAGAATTGGATCCAGTCACACTTTGACTCCTCTCAGAGAAGGAGTTTAGAAAGCAAGGGGGTCCCTTCTGCACCTTGTGACACAGTAGGAGGGCTTCTCTGATAAAGGCTCCAAAGCTTCAATTACCTCTGTGAAAAATACCCAGCAGAGAGACTAATAAAGTTCTCCTACAATTATTCAGTTGCTTGAAAATGTTAAGGTGATTGTGCATTTGAGGTACCACAAGTTACCACAGAGCTGAGGCAGCTCTAAGTGGTGGTTTTTCTGAGGTGAAGCAACTGCAAGGCAAATTGACTTGATAGAAATACTCTTCTCAGGATACAAATCTCTCTTGTACTCTCCACTGTTTTTCTAGGAGAGGGTACTCCTTCTTTCTCACAATGCGCAAAAATGAACAGACAGTAGAATAAAAAATTCCCAGAAGAACACAGAGGGAACAGTCAGAATAGTAAAGGGTAGGTAAGGAGAATAGAACTCTGACCCCATGTAAATGTGACAGGTAAACATAGTAGTCCAGAGTTTATATTGAATTCTGTACCTGGTTCACATTCTAGTGGTGGTAAATTTTCAATGCAATTTATTCAGTATTTTAGCACTGTCAGTGGTAGTCAATTTTATTTCTGGTGCTGTAAGCAAAGGGTCAAAACATGGCAGAGAGACCCATAAAAAAATTCAGAATGCCATGAAGGTATTAGAGTTGTATAACACTTTAAAATGTTCATGGTACTTTTTGGAAATGCTCCAGCTTTGCTCAGTCTGAAGAATACAAGCAGATGCGCTTTCTTCCAAATGTTCACAGACACAAATTTGAAAATAACCTGCAAAAAGAAAAGTAGTTAGATTAACAAAATATAGTGTAAGTTTCTGTTTGTTAATACAAAAGTATGTATGTACTGCTGTGTAAATTACTTTTTCATAGAACCTGGTAAAATTCTACTTAAACTGACAATGCCATTCATTATTAGCAGTACTCTCAATATCTCATTTGCTAGTTTCATACTAGTGAGGCCACACCTTGAGTGCTGTGTTCAGTTTTGGGCTCCTCACAACAAAAAAGACATTCAGGTATTGGAGGTAGTCCAGAGGTGGCCAATGGAACTGGGGAAGAATCTGGAGCACAAGTCTAACAAGGACCAGCTGAGGGAGCTCAGGGGAGGGGAGCTCAGCCCAGAGAAAAGGAGGCTCATGGGTGTGGGAACTGAGCTATCTGGGATGGATAATTCCTTAGCCCAGGTACCTTATGCAGAAACCATAAACCTGAGACCATGGGAGGCGGGATATAAAAATTAGGATGCCATGGCATCATTCCAGAATAGGCCATGTCTCTGGTTCTGGTTGTCCATTGGTTAGGGCCCTTTGACATATAAAGTCATGTCCCTATCCCACGTTTGGAATTGGACCCCTGCTCTCAGGTAACCTTATTTACTGTTAAGTTAGCCCCACCCCTGGGTCTTTGGATGCTGCCCCTTGGACCATGTGGTCCCTGTGTTTGTTATTTTACCACCATTAAAGTTTTAATTTTCCAGCACTCCATCGTTCCCGCTCCTCTATTTTGAGGACGCTCCCCTGTGTGGACTGGACCCAGAATCACAGAGCCAGCTGTGACACATGAGGCTTCTCTTCACTTTTGACAACTTCCAGACAGAAGGGTGTAGCCAGGTGGGGGTCAGCCTCCTCTCCCAGGCAACCAGCAGCAGGATGAGAGGGTATAACCTCAAGCTGTGCCGGAGCAGAGGAGGTTTCAGGCTGGACATCCAGAAGAATTTCTTCATGGAATTGTTAAGTGTTGGAACAAACTGCCCAGAACAGTGATGCAACCACGATTCCTGGAAAACCACTGGATGTAGTACTTAGTGCCATAGTCTAGTTGATAAAGAGATGAGCAATCAAGGGTTTGATATGATGATCTTGGAGGTCTTTTTTAACCTAAAGGATTATGTGATTCTGTGCCAGAAACAAGACAGATATAAATATCCAATATAAATAACATAACTACATGAGAAACCAGGCAACTCAAACTATTCCTCTATAATTTAAAGACCTAAAGACTATTAATACAACAGAAATATCAGAGTTGATCTTGACATGGAAATGATCTCTAGATACTTGTGCCATTGAGCAAGTTGGATCCCAAAAAGATGACTTTCCTGAATGGATTTTCAAAATAGTATTGGCTTCAGGTTTCAGCTAGATACCAAAATTCACACCCAGTCGGTAATTTAATTGAATGTGGAAGGACATATTTACTATAGTGCTTTTTCAATACAGAAGTTCAAGACCCCTGCAAAGATATACATGACAGGCATAAAGTGTAAAAAGCAAAACTCACTCTGTATTGAAATATCTTGCTTTGATTAAGTGTCTCTATGAAACATGATGATTACTACAGCTTATAGGTAAGGAAGGATAAAAGGTAAAGGTGCGTAGATGACCTTAAAATCAGTTTTACACCAATTCTTTGTTGACTGCCAACATGGTAAACTTGAGAATTATGTATTTTATTCTCCCTTCACTTGGCAGCATTTTCACTCCAAACTTGTCTCACATACATGAAAGGGTAGTGTTCCTGATGATTTTAATATTATTCAAGTGAATACTGAAAAGAGATGGAATATGTCAAAAATTAAAATCACACTGACTCAGCAATTACTATGAAAATCTTTCTTTTCTTCCCATGTCATTTATGCTAAAGAATATATGATCCATAAAGAGGAGAAAAAATGTTTCATCAAAAATAAATATATTATTGTTTGGTAATATTCTCTTTTAAGAGTACTGGTGTCTTTTAATTTGCAAGCTTTATATATGTTTGCAGTATAATGCTACTAACAAGGCATAAAAAATGTAGATTAAGAAAGAACAGAAGCTCCACTTTGATAGTCATTCCTCCCTATTAAATATTTACCTCATAAATTTAATTCAAAATGCAATTGGCTTCATTTGTACCATTCAGACTTAACAAAATTGCATTCATGACTTATAACAATGTATTTGTTCATTATTCTAGCAGACTTTATTTGGTTGAAGTGAATAGTGTGTATTTTATTTATAAAGTCACGTTCTGTTTGTCTAATCTAAAAATGATACTTTAAATGACTGAAAAAATATTCTGTCATTGGTATCAACAGTTCAGATCATATTGGAAGAGATACTGTAGCATTATATTTTCACATAGGCAGAGAAATCTATTGAGAACGATTCAAGCCCCCAGCGAAAGTAATTCTTTATGAAACTGCAGTCATCTTAGATGTTTCCACTGCTACAGCGGCAGTAAAAAAAATGGACATGATTTAGAAAACTGAAAAATAATGGCTTGGCTGTGGTGGTGTCTGGAATC
>VXBN01006404.1:0-33782 GCA_013397395.1 Sinosuthora webbiana
TGGATGGGTGATGTCATGGGGAGAGAAAATCGCAGGATCATTGAGGTTGGAAAAGCTCTCCCAGCCCATGGAGTCCCAGCTGTGCCCCATCCCCACCTTGTCCCCAGCCCAGAGCACTCAGTGCCACCTCCAGCCCTTCCTTGGACACCTCCAGGGATGGGCACTCCAAACCTCCCTGGGCACTTCCAGTCCCTGAGCACCCTTTCCATGGAGAAATTCCTGCTGCTGTCCACCCTGAGCCTCCCCTGGCCCAGCCTGAGGCCGTTCCCTCTCCTCCTGTCCCTGTTCCCTGGGAGCAGAGCCCGACCCCCCCGGCTGTCCCCTCCTGTCAGGGACTTGTGCAGAGCCACAAGGTCCCCCCTGAGCCTCCTTTTCTCCAGGCTCAGCCCCTTTCCCAGCTCCCTCAGCCTCTCCTGGGGCTCCAGCCCCTTCCCCAGCTCCGCTGCCCAGAAGGTGCCACAGGCTGGGTGACAGACAGCTGCCTGCAGGATGGGGGCTGGCAGAGCTGTGCTGGAATTTGCTGGATCACAGACCCCACGTGGGGCACCTGGGGACTGAGGGGAGGCTCCAGGTGGCCACAGGGACAGGGAGAGCTCTGGCTCTGCAGGGAGAGAGTGAGACAAGGGAGTGACACCCGGCTGTGCCACATCCCAGCCCCGTGGACACCGGCCAGGCCAGCTCGGGGGCGGGCAGGGAGCTCTCCCTGCAGGGCAGCACCTGGAATCCCTCTCTGCTTCCCTCAGCTCCAGCGTGGTGCTCTCCCAGCCCATCACCTGCTGGGAGGTGGGAGCTGCCCGTTCACCTCCAGCCGGGCTCAACCCTCCTGGAGCTGCCTCTGTCACTTCTGCCACCCTTTTGTTCCAACCTGGATGCCTGGGCAGGAATGTGGTGGCTTTCCAGCACTTGGAAATTATCCCTGTGGCCCTGCAGGTGCTCAGAGGAGATGGGAGCTCAGACATGAGGACACTGCAGGGAATGAGCATCACCCAATGGCTCTTTCCTGCCTGGCTCACAAAACCTGCAGGAAAGGAGCTCTGGGATGACCAGGATGCCAAATGCTCCCAGTCCTTGCTCTGGGAAGTTCAGCCCATCTCACCAGGGCAGTGGAGAAGGGATTATGGAATCCCAGACCATCACATCGGCATGAAGGTGACTTCCCTGGCCAGGAAGTCTCCCTTGGGTGAGCCCAGGAGCACCGGGACTGCCCTGGAGCAGACAACAAAACTGCTGCCATCGTCACACACATCCCGGGGCTCAGGGGCTGCCCGGGCGCAGCGTCCAGGGATGTGTGCAGTGTCCATGGATGTGTGCAGTGTCCATGGATGTGTGCACTGTCCAGGGATGTGCGCAGTTCTCATGGATGTGTGCACTGTCCATGGATGTGTGCACTGTCCATGGATGTGTGCAGTTCCCATGGATGTGTGCAGTTCCCATGGATGTGTGCACTGTCCATGGATGTGTGCAGTGCCCATGGATGTGTGCAGTGCCCATGGATGTGTGCAGTGTCCATGGATGTGTGCAGTGCCCATGGATGTGTGCACTGTCCATGGATGTGTGCAGTGCCCATGGATGTGTGCAGTGCCCATGGATGTGTGCACTGTCCATGGATGTGTGCAGTTTTCCATGGATGTGTGCAGTCCCTCTCCTCCTGCTGGCTCCTCCCAGCACTCCCAGCTCCCATGGCCGATTCCAGCTCCGTGATTCCCTGGTGTGTGAAGAGCACAAGCTCAGCAGGGCCAGTCTGCTCCCAGGGAAGGCAAAGGCATTCCCTGGATTTGGTGACACCAGGAGAAGACATCCCCACCTCTTTCCCCACAGAGGAGGAGCTCTGTGTGAGACTTAACCCCCTGGGAGAAGGGGAATGGCATTTCCTGAGTGACCTGGAGGAGCTGGAGGGGCTCCCCCTCCATCCCTCTGGCACCCCCTGCTCCTGGAGAAGCTCCTTTGGCCAAGGAGTGGCTGCAGCTGCAGCTGTGAGCCCCCCACACCGAGGAATTTCACATTTCCCTGCTCCAAGCCCACACTTCTCATCCCTGTCCCTGCCAGGCTTTCCTCAGGGTCGTGCTCGGGAAGGAAGATTTGCTCCCAGCCTCTGGCAGGGCCATATAACAAAATCAGCCTGCAAGGTTCCTTACTCATCTCATTATACACACAGAGACCCTGGGCAGGCAAAGATAAAGCAAAATAAGAGAAAATTATTGCATCTCTTAAATCGGAATAAAATATCTCCAGGTGAAATCATTGCAGCAGCTCAGTGTGGGGTGGAAAGAGGGGTCAGCAGGTACCAGGGGTACCCCAGGGCTACCAGCAGGGTGAAAGACCAGCCCGGGGGGGCATCAGGAGGGCCCGGGGCTGTGTGCAGTGACAACGGGACCCCCAGGTCGGTGGCGGTGGCCGTGGCACACGGGTGACGTTTCCAGGGAGGTGTGTGTGCCTCAGTTTCCCCGCAGCTGGCTGGGCTGGCAGCTCCGGCTCCCAGGGCAGCAGTTAAGGGGATCATGTTCGTACACGGAGCTGAATTCCGGTGGCTGTGCCCGTGTAAGTGCTGAGTGCTATTAACAACCACCAGCAGCTCCCCTTCCTGCCTTTGCCTCGGGCCATTCCAGCCCAGTGAAGCATCACCGGCAGCGCTACCCGGCAGTGCAGACCTCGGGATGAGCTGGAAACCTGGAGCTGGGAGTCCAGAAGGAAGTGCCTGGCTTTATCCAGCCTGACCCAGCTCAGGCTGGCTGGGAGGTGGGGGAGACACCTGAGGGTGAAGGGAGCATCCCCCAGGAAGGTGGGACAGGCAGGGGGTGGGATGTGGAGACACCAGAGGGTGAAGGAAACATCCCGCCCATGAACCTGGGACAGGCAGGGGGTGGCAGATGCGACCCCCAGGCCTGGCTGGGTTGGGCAGGATGTGGCCAAGGTTGTTTTCATTGGTGGTTCCCCAAAGCCGGAGCCGAGCCCCACAGCTGTGCCAGATCCCCAGCCCTGAGTGGGCTGTGCCATCCCAGCCTCTCTCTGATCACCACCCCCATTCCCACCCTTCCTCCCGGAGCTGGATCCTGCCTGGAGACAGATGATGTGCTGGGCAGCAACAGCAAAGTTTATTAAGTTGGGGTGGGGAGCTCTGGCAGGCTGGGTTCACAATTAGGCTCCCAAAGGCAAGATCATAAAGCATCCAGACACTTGGGATACGGGGCTGATTACCAGCATCCTTCATCATTAAATATTAACACCCAGGCTGCTTAAAGGCCAGTGAAAGAATTATAGAATTTAATACCTATCACGCTCTATCAATAGGCCGGGAGAAATATGGGCCTTGCGCCTGTGTGGGTTTTTTTTTTTTCAGGCTTCAGAGTAAACTGGAAGTCTGGCAAAATTAAACAGCACAATTCTTGCTTGGGAGCCACTGGGAATTGCAAACAGGGAGCACCAGGGATCAACCATGTTTGATATGCTGGGGGAGCGAGCTCATTAAAACACAGGCGCTGGGACCAGAAGGAGAGGAAATTAAAGCATAATTTAAGAAAAGAAACCCATCTACGGAGCGTGGCTGCAGCCCCCAGCGCTCCCCGGCGTGCCTGGCTGCTCCCAGTGACCCCAGTCAGCCCCACACCGGTGGGGTGGGATAACAGAGCTGGTACCAACTCCTAGAGACCCCTGCCTGTGCTCCCAGTGACCCCAACCACACCCACACTGGTGGGATGGGTTAAAAGAGGTTTAGACCCACCCTACAAAGCCCTGACTCTGCTCCCAGTGACCCCAGTCAGCCCCACACCGGTGGGGTGGGATAACAGAGCTGGTACCAACTCCTAGAGACCCCTGCCTGTGCTCCCAGTGACCCCAACCACACCCACACTGGTGGGATGGGTTAAAAGAGGTTTAGACCCACCCTACAAAGCCCTGACTCTGCTCCCAGTGACCCCAGTCAGCTCCAGACTGGTGGGATGGGTTAAAGGAGGGTTTGTCCCCAGCCCTACAAATCCCTGACTGTGCTGGGACGGAGCCATCCATGAAATCCTTCCCAGTGGCCACATTCCCCTTTTCCAGGCCATGCACGTGGGATGTGCTGGCCAGGACACAACTGAAGCTTCCCACCACCGCTCACAGACCCTTCACATGGAGCAGAAAGCTGGGAAAACCCTCTAAGTCTCAAAGAAGTTGATGCTTGTGACAGGATTTCTTTTTCTCCCTTGTCTTGCAATATTGGGCTCAGTTGTGGTAGGAGAAGTGTCTGGGTTGTGTGGCCCTTTTGGGGTGGGAGACAGAATCCATGATGGAAACATCGGAGAGGACAGGCTGCTGGGACTGTCCCATGAGGGGCAAAGGCACTTGTTCCCAGAGTTCCAAACCCATCCCAGGGCTCCAAACCCATCCCAGAGCTCCAAACCCACCATCTCATATGAAATAGAGAAAGTGCAAAATTCCTTCAGTTGCAAACCAAAAATCCGTGGCACGGTTGAAGCTGTGACCAGCCAGCTGTTCCTGGGATCCCCCTGCTCTCTCCAGGGACACTCCTGGGCTGGTTTGGAGCCAAATCTGACCCCATGACACAAACCAGAGCAGCTCAGTGAACCTCTGAGCACGGCCAGGCTGGGATTTTCCAGGCTTTCCCATCCTTTTCCGTGGTTTTCTGTGTTTTCCCGTGCTTTCTGCACGCACACACCTGGAAACAGGAGCACTGGAGCTGTCCGAGCCCGGGGCTGATGGAGACGGGAGCGGCGCCACCTGCGCGGGACGCAGAGCCTGGAGAAGGGCTCGGGCACAGGGTGTTCATGTGGAAAAGCGCAGGAATCTGCAGCCGGGTCTCCGTTATCCCTGCAGAAAGCTCTCCCCTGCCCTCCTTTTCACGCCACCGCTGTCACCTCCGCTTTCCCCTCTCTCCTGCTGACTCTGTGCCCCGGGGCTCGGCGGCACCGCTGCCCCGCACCCGCCCTGTGCCGCCGCTGCTGCAGCCCCCGGGGCTCCCTGCGACCCCACACCGGGGAACAAACCCCTTCCAGAGCCAGCGAGGCGAATCCAGACGTGCCCGGCCCTGGGGAGGCTGATTGAAACAACTAATTGGGTTCTCACGGCCCTTCGCTGCGCCAGAGTGAGAGCGGCTCCCGCTCGGTGTTTCCTAATGAATCCCGCTCAATGCTTCCCCATGATTTGGTTAAGGGAATTCGCGCTGTCTCCAGGCCGTGGAGCCCATGCAGCCCAGCCCAGCTGCTGGGGAAGCTTTGGATACTTTCCCAAATTTACCTTTCCCTGCCGCCATGCAGGGTTTTGAGCGTTTCCCATCACGGCGGCGCCAATTCCACCTCCCGGCGCCATCCCAAACAATCCCATTTTCCCTGTTTGTCCTATTTAGATGCACACAGATGGTTTTCAATTTTCCCCTCGTTTTCGAGCATCTCCGAGGGAATTTCCACAAGGCAGATCTCCTCTCTCCCAGCCCAGCACAAACCGAGGCCAGAGCTCTGCGCTCACGTCCCACATTCCCATGGCCCACCAGCGCCCTGATCCCACAAAAACTGCTGGATCCAACACCTGCCCTGCTGCAGGAAGTTCTCCTGAGCTCAGGAGCGCAGCCTGTCAATAACAGCATTGCTGAGGAGGAGTCTGAGGCAGATTTGGATGAAATCATCTCTTTTAATTGTTATTTTCAAAGCCAGTCACTCCACAGTGATTTTTCCTTCTAAATCCCATTGTTTATTCCCTCTTGCTCCATTATCTCTTAGCTGGGGGGAGATTGAGGGTTTTTCTCCCTGGCTGTTATTTTCCAGTGGCTCAGGTCATCTTAACTTATGGGCGTTGCTAAAATCATGTTTCTTTCTCCAGCTCCATTTTAATCCCACCCTTGACTTTTCCCAGTGTTTTATTCTCCTCCAGTGCACGTCTCTTTCCCCAGGGAATTGCCAGCGTGGCAATAAATCACTGCTAATTCTCCTCCCTGCTCCTCACACCTCTTCTTTAAACAAATTTAATTTTTCACACATTCATTTTTGCACTGTTTATGAGGAAACGCTTTGGGTTTAAAATATTTGTTGTTTTTTTGTTTTTTTTTTTTTTTCCCAGTCACACCATTTTTCCCACTTGGAATGAAACATCCCAAGGACTTTGAGCTGACATTACTTTCACCCCCTCCCTGCTCTATTGCAGTGGTTTTCTTTGAGCTGCTTTCACAAAATATCCCTTGTTTTTTTGTTTTTTTTTGTCCTGCACGCCCTGGCTGCACCAATACCTTCCACCACAGCTCCCCTGCTTGCTATTCTTTTCCTCCAAGCCTTAAGAAATTCCAAGCTGCCTCCTGCTATTCCATTTTGAGTGGAGGTTTTGTCGTCGTGGGCTCCTCGAGTGCCAGCGCTGAAGTCCCACCGTCTGCAGCTTTTCTCCCTGCCTCTCTGACTCGCTGCAGGTCTCTCTGTTGTGGCTCAATTATGGGGATTTTCAAGATTCCTCTGGGAGCTCTGGCGCTCCTGGATTTTAATATCCCACCCAGGACAACATTCCCGTTAGTTTTATTGCTTCTCCTACTCTGATTAATTTACTCCAGGCAGAACGAGTGGCTCCACACAGCTCTGGCACCTCCCTGCTCCCAGCTGTTTATTCCAAGGTATCCAGTGCAGGCAATAACTGCACACAGAGGCTGTGCCTGGATGCTGGACACCAGGGGAGGCTCAGGTTGGGTATCAGGAAATGTTCCTGCACTGGAAGAGTGGTTAAGCTTTGGAATGGGCTGCCCAGGGAAGTGGGGGTTCAAATGTTGGCCAAAAAAATGAGCAGAGGTGGGATTAGTGCGATGGATCTGTGGATGTGTGAAAGGGTGGGCTTGGGGATCTTGGAGGGCTTTGCCAATCTTAGTGATTCCATGACTGGGAAGAGCATTCCCAGCAGGTCAGGCAGTGATCCTGCCCCTGTGCCCAGCTCTGGGGGCACCTCTGGGGGCACCTCTGGGTGCTGTGTCCAGCTCTGGATCCTCAGCACAGCAGGGACAGGAGCTCCTGGAGCTGAGGAAGGGCCTGGAGCATCTCCGTGCCCAGGAAAGGCTGAGGGAGCTGGGGCTGCTCAGCCTGGAGAGGAGCCCCAGTGAGAGGGGACATCAGCCCTGAGTGTCCCTGGGTGTCCCTGGGTGTCCCTGGGTGTCCCTGTGTGTCCCCATGTCTGTCCCTGTGTGTCCCTGGGTGTCCCCATGTCTGTCCCTGTGTGTCCCCATGTCTGTCCCTGTGTGTCCCTGTGTGCAGGGAGGGCAGAGCAGGCCCAGGCTCTGCTCCAGGCCCAGCAATGGCCCCAGAGCCACGGGCAGGGCTGAGCCCAGGAATTGCCCTGCACAGGAGGCAGAACTTGTGCCCTGGGCAGTGCCCAGCCCCGAGCAGATTGTGCACAGAGGCTGTGGAGGGTCCCTCCCTGGGGATATTGCAGATATTGCTGTGCCCTGAGCTCTGGGATGGCCCTGCTGGAGCAGGGAGGTGGCACCAGGTGAGCTCCTCCCAACCTGAACCTTCCCAGATGGATTTTAGGGAATGAAGGAATTCCTGATGCTCCCAGCTCAGTTCTTGTGTCTCATTCCAGCACTGCAGCTCCTCCAGCCCTGGGGAATGGAAGCTCTGGGCAGCATTTGGGCACCTTAAAACATTCAGGGTCACCCCAAAGTGTCCTGTTGTGGTGAAGACATCCAAGGAAATGCTCTAGGAGGGATAATTTACGAGCAGTGGAGCCAGGCAGACTCACACTGGCTTGAGACTCTCCCAGCAACCTGCAGCAGAAACTGGGGGAAATCCCACTCGGAACAATCCAGGGCTGCCGTATCTCCCAGCAACATTCCCCAAAAACGAGGGCCCAAGGTGAAGGGATGCCAAAGGAGAAATTCCAGAAAGGGCCCTTCAATTCCTACAAGGGAAAAATAAATGTATGCAGTCAAAGATTAAATGCCAGCTTGAAGAGGCATTCAGCCACACTTCAAGGAACAGCTCCAATGCAGAAAACAAGAAAAGAACATTTCTGAGAACTTCAATTAAGTACAAGGTAACTTGGAATCATTCCCATCCGTTCCTTAAATTTCCCAGACTATCTTTTCTCCTTTAATTTACGCACGGCTCTCAGAAAGGCTTTGCTACATCAAAGATACTTTTTGTCTCCTTTGTTCAAATGGATAAATTTGCCTACAAAAATTAGAAATATCATCAACAGTGGAAAATAATTTATTTGTAAAAGGAACTAACTTTTGTTTGAACTAGAGCTGGGAATTGAGATAATGTCTATGAATGTGTGGAATGAATAGATGGAAGTATCTGAATTTATGGAAATACATGAATTCTCCTTTGCTGATAGAAAATTACAGTCGGGGCCCATCGCAAGGCAAATTAATATTCAACATAATCTCATTCCCACACAGGAGCCCAAAGAGACAATTGATCTTGTTTGCACTGAAATCAATGGAAAAACTCCCCGAGTTGGGCTTCCAAGGAGGAGCAGAGGCAGCGGGACACCTGAGCTGCCGCACGCCCACACGTCCCCAGCATCCCAAAAGCTCTGGAACCTCTGGGCTGGGCTGGAACTGATCATCCCACGCCAGGGCCGGTTTGTTCTGCTCCGAGTCACTCTCACAAAGCTCTGTGGGAGCAGCAGGAATTACGTGCTCACCCCCAGGCCACCTCTGGAGCTGTGTTTTCCATGCCCCTCTCAGGGAAGGAGTTTTCCTTCATCAAGGCTGCTGGGAGAGGCTCAGCCCTGGCAGGAGCAATATTGGCTCCACCAGACCTTATTTTTCATTTCTCTTTCAAATGCACTGACTTTTTTATCTGCTTGGTTCCGAGGAGGAGCTGTGGCTCCTCTTTTACATTCCAAGGCTGCCTCAGGAGCTGGAATAACTCGGAGCTCTGGGTGTTCAGCGGGAGCTGGGCTGGTCCTGCCAGCTCAATGTCCCCGGCATCTGCTGAGGACAGGGGAATGTGGCATCTCTCAGCCTCCTGGGACAGCTGGGAGCTTAAACCCGGGAGTCAGAATCCTTGGACACACATTGGGAATGATCATTCCCCCACCAGGGCTGCTCCTGCTGATTTATTAATGATTCAAATTGAACCAGTGTTGGGGTGTCCAAGCCAGCTCTGCACAACCCAGCCACAACAAAGGCAGACAGCTCTTTTCCCTGGAATAAGAGCAATTCCCACAGCTCCCAACACATCCCAGACTGTGGAACCCAGAGGAAAAACCTGGACAAAAATTCCCCTTTGGCGTGGTGGAGAGTTCCACCTGCTCAGAGGCACGGAACAGAGCAGGGCTGTTCTGATGGGGACAAACCCATTTAGGAAGGACATGCAGTGACCCAGAATTCCCAACCAGACAATGCCAGGCACTGCAGGCTCCCTGCAGGCTCTGATCCTGCTTCTCCTGCCTCTGATCCTGCTTCTCCTGCCTCTCATCCTGCCTTCTCCTGCCTCTCATCCCTGTGGAACACGCTGGGCTTTGTGCAGGAAGGACCTGCTGCTGGCAAAGCTTTCTTCCCATGGCTGAGGGGCTCAGGAGGGGGCAGAAATCTCAGGAAGGATGCAACAAAGTAAAGCAGTGGCAGGGAAAAATAGTGTTTGATATGCCAGACTCAGGGAAAAGCAGGCTGGAATAAGGCACTGAAATAATGGCAGCTCCTTGAGTCGGTTTAGGTTGGATTTTGGGAGGAAATTCCTCCCTGGGAGGGGGGGCAGGCCCTGGCACAGGGTGCCCAGAGCAGCTGTGGCTGCCCCTGGATCCCTGGGAGTGTCCAAGGAGAGGTTGGACACTGGGGCTTGGAGCAGCCTGGGACAGTGGGAGGTGTCCCTGCCATGGCAGGGGTGGGATGAGATCAGATTTAAGGTTTTCTCCAACCCAACCCATTCTATGATTCCCCCAGCACTGCCAATCCCACCCCCAGCCCATGTTCCCTTTTCCTGGTGGTGGGAGGCAGAAAATGGGACATCAGCTCTCTTCAAAAAGGGCAGAAGGAGCTGGAGACAGGGAATGTGCTTTCCATGCCAGGCAAATCCAAAGGAATTGTGATAAACTCTGGAGTTAACGGGAGCCCAGACAGATGTGGATACACTGGGGAGAATCAGCACAGCTTCTCCAGGGGAAATCACACCCCACAAATCCGTGACATTTCTTTGGAGGTGGCAACACTGGTCCAGGCAAGAATTTGCCGTAGTTAAACTGAATTTTTCAAAAATTCCACACAAAATCCTTAGGAAAGGCACTTGGAGACACTGAGATTTTAGGGAATGCAAGAGGAGGCCCCTCCACAGATTTAAGGGCGGTCAAAACCATGACACTGAGGGAGGGAAGGAAAACTGATTTGTGCTCCAAACCAGCCACGGGGATCCTTGGAGGCCCGTCCCGGGATCTGCAGCGTGGAGCACTCATCAATGATCCGGAAAAGTGGGGAATGATGAAGTGACAGTGTTTGCCTATGCTACAAAATTATTCAGGATCATGAAATCCAACAGTGACAGTGAAAAGCTCTGGAGGATCTGCTGAGAATGAGTTCCTGACAATAAAACAGGAGGTGAAATTCAGTGTAAATACACGGAAGGTTATGGCAGGGAAGGGGAGAAAATCCAGAGTGGGGATGGATTTTAAACAATGATTAACTCTGAATGAGCTGCCACTGCTCATCCCAGAGTTCACAGAGCCCTGGGAAGGTGTCCTGAGAATGCTGCTCTGGCATGTGCCTGGTCACAGAGCCAGGAGGAGCCTGGGGCCACCTGAGACAGAGAGAACAGGGCAGGACTTGTCCCCAGAGCCAGCAGGGACATCCCTGGGCCATCTGTATTTTGAGTCCTGGGTGCGTGGCTGATCCTGCATCTCATAAGGGACACAGCAGGAAAAGACAAAAATGGGAACAGGATGACACAGGGATGTTAAAAAATTGAACAGACTGAGGAAATCCAGCTTGGATGGGCCATGGAAACCTGTCCTGGTGTATTGGGGACAGAAAATGGGAATGGGTGATCTCCCCTCTCTGGCATTGAGATAAGGAATCCAAGCACAGGGAAGCAGTTTGGGAATGGGGAAGCAGAACCTTTTCACACCTTCCAGGGACTAAAGGGGCTCCAGGAGAGCTGGAGAGGGACTGGGGACAAGGGCTGGAGGGACAGGACACAGGGAATGGCTTCCCAGTGCCAGAGGGCAGGGCTGGATGGGAGATTGGGCAGGAATTGTTCCCTGGGAGGGTGGGCAGGCCCTGGCACAGGGTGCCCAGAGCAGCTGTGGCTGCCCCTGGATCCCTGGCAGTGTCCAAGGCCAGGCTGGACACTGGGGCTTGGAGCAGCCTGGGACAGTGGGAGGTGTCCCTGCCATGGCAGGGGTGGGATGGGATGAACTTCAAGGTCCTTTTCAACCCAAACCATTTTACAAATCCATTTTCTGGTCACTCCGAGTAAAATGAGGCATCTTCAGGCCTAGGGATGCAGCTCAAAGGCTCTTCTACGTTTCCCACTCAAAGCAAAGCAGAATCCTTCCCCAAAGTGCTGCTATTCCCACCCTGATCCCACGGGACACCTGGGGAGCACAGCCAGGGAATCTTTGCTGCTCTCCTGTGCAGGAGGCAAAGAGGAAAAAAAATTAATATTTTTTTTGTTAATCTAAAGACCAGAATTATTCAAACACCGATGTGCTACAGGAGACCAAAACTCAGAGGAGGAGATGAAAGGATGAACTGCAGAGCACTGAGAGGATGCACAACGAGAGGCCACTTCCACTGCCCCATCTCTGGGGCATCCTCCTGCCAATCCTGCTGAATTCCAAAGGGTTCCTTTCCTCCTGGAATGCCCAGGTAGCACTCACTCCCCCCCTGCCTCGCTCCCCAGTACACGCTGTTAAATCCCTTCCTTTCTTCTTTGTTTTTATTTTCCGGGGAGACACAATCGGGGAAGATCCATCCGAGGGAAATCCCTAAACCTCACATCGCGTCGAGGAGCCCGCTCGGAGGAGAAAGAAGATTTTGTGTGAAGGCAACGCTCACCAGCGCGGCTCCACATCAAAAGGACGTTTTTCCACGGACTAAAGAGCGGGATTCATTCTCCATCCGGGCCCAGATTCGCACTGACACCGGGAAGACTTTCAGGCAGCCACACTTTGTTTACTTAAAAGCTCGGAGGGAGGGAAAATGTCACAAGTGCTCATGTAGAGCTGCGTGTGCCCCGGTCGGACACCTCCAGCACGGCTCTTTGTACAAGCAAAACCCTCCCCGCGGGCCGGGGAGTGCGGCACGAATCATCTGCCCAATCATTTACAGCCATGAATAATTCATGGGCAGGCAAATGTGTTCACAAGCAATTCCTGGGAAGGGCTGGGAGCCGTTCAAGGGATGGAGATGCTGCTGCGAACCTGAGCGGGCTTTCCTTGGATCCTTGGAGTTCCTGCCCTCTGAACGCCGGTGCCTGTCCCCATGGCGGGATCTGTCCCCTCCCTGTCCCCACAGCTGGAAACCCCAGTGTGTCCCTCAAGGGCTGATTCCCATGGCACAGCAAAATTACTTCATGGGACTCGTTTCATTTGATCTTTGTTAATTTTTCTTTTCCTGGGGCTGACAGTGGAGGTGCAGAACTGCTTTGCTGAGGCTGCAGAGCTCACACAGATGTGGCTCCGTCCCTCCAAACATCCCCGTCCTGAGCCCTTTGTCCACTCCCTGTCCCGACAGGTGGAAGTCCCAGTGTTGACCTCAAATTCCCATGGCACACCTGAATGACCTCACGGGGGTGATTTCCTTCCTTCCTTCCTTCCTTCCTTCCTTCCTTCCTTCCTTCCTTCCTTCNGCAAAAGTTTTTCAATAAAAGGCTATAAAGTTACCTGCATTGCACAGATTATAAAAACTGGGACAAATTCACAATGAATCTGTTGCAGCTTCCTTGCTGTGTATTAATTGAATAACTTGTAGTAAAATCTAAAATACACTTATGTAATATATTCTAAAGGCACACAGAAAAACATAGATAAGCGCCTCAAAGTTGATGATTTTGCCACTTGGCCCGAAGTTCACTCTGAAACTATTGCCCAGTAAACCTCCTTTCGTCCTTCCTTCCTTCCTTCCTTCCTTCCTTCCTTCCTTCCTTCCTTCCTTCCTTCCTCTGAGCAATCCCTTTTGGGGAAAAGATATTTGGGTTTTTTCAGGATCAGGCACAGCAGAACAAGCCCTTTAGCCTTGCATGAGATGCAAAATCTTAGGAGAAGCAACAGGTTTCTTATAAATATCTATAAATGTCTATAAATATCTATAAATACCTGTAAATATCTATAAATATCTGTAGATATATATATAAATATATGACAGGTTTCCTTTAAATATAAATATCCGAAATATTTGTCCTCCAAAATATTTGCTGCACAGCCTCAAGTGATGCATGCTCAGCTATCCATCCTGGTTTCCAGGACCTCCTTCCAGGGTGATCCCTCAATCTTTGGGGAAAGTGTTTCCAGGAGAAGTGTGTTTCTCCTGCTGCTGCCCAGATCCCCAGGGAAGAGCCATTTCTGCAAATCCAAGCTGCTTTTCTGCTGAGAAAACTCATGATGTGGGAATTTTCAGCCCGGTCCCACCCGTGGATTTCAAGAGGAAATTCCCCCCTTTCCCTGCGCTGTGGGAATGATCCTCACCAGTTCAGGAGCTGCTCTGGTCCTGCTGTCCACGAGCAAATTCTCCCTCCGTGCCCCACTCCCGCTGCTCACACTCACTAATTACCCTGAGCGCTGATGAAATATGATTACATTTTTCTCTTCATTGAGCATGATATCGAATCATAGCTCACACGGATCAAATTGTTCTATTCCTTTTCTCCCTGTTTGCTTCGGAATTCTTCCCCTGCTCCCGAGGATGTGGGCTCAGCCCTGCCCGTGCTGCTGAGCCCGGCAGCTGCCAGGACCCTGCAATTTTAATGATCTAATCCGACAGCGAGCAGGCTTTAATTTAAACTTTTATTAACGACCACTTTCCACCCTCAAAGACTGTATTAAAATTGCTTAATGGAATTGCAGATTGTAAATGCCCCAGTGCAAGGCCCACCCGTGCCGGCGGGCAGCACCCCTTTGGAATCCAGAGCAATCCTATTAACTCCTCTTTATGTTTTGGAGAGGTCATTCCCATTGCGGCTTTCTGTGTACTTCCCTGCGGAGACAGCGCTGCCCCCACCTCAGAGTTTGAAAGGAGAGAGTTTTACCAAAGATCACGTCTTTCACATCCGTTATCCTTCGACAGGCAGCTAAAATTTTAATTTATTTGACTCAGTGCGTGGATTTTTTTGGGGGAGTCTGCTGGGGGGGGCGTGGAAATTAATTCCTCGGGCAGCATCAGATGGCGACAGGAATGACAGAATCCACCCTGAGAACTGCAGGGAAAGGAGAGGAGAAGAGGGAGGAGGATGCAGGGATTCATTCACAGGTGTAAATGCTGGAAGCGTGAAGCCCTGTGCCCGAATCGCCGCGGTTTTTCACACCCCCTGTTAGTCCTGGCTCTGTTAGGCCGGGCTTTAATGGGCGTCTCTCCCTTTCAGCGTGCCGTGAAGGGGAACCCCCACCCCCATTCTTTTATTTTATTTCATTTAAGGACTCTGCAGTGCCCAAACCCCCTCCCCAAGCCCAGCACGGGCGATTGTTTGCCTCAGGAAATGCCCTATTAATCATTTGCTGTATAGATTTAATTTCTCACCATTCTCCCCTCTCTGTTTGCTGTTGTTATTGTTCCTTTCTGCCACTCCAACGCTTCAGCCGCGCCGTGAAAAGGCAGAAACAACCTCAGGTTCTCAAGGAGGAGAACAATCCATCAGTTCTCCGGCCTCACAATGGGATCCGTGGGAGCAGCTGCCTCCGCTCTGAATATCCCTGCTCCCAAAGGCTTGACCAGGGGACAGAAAAAGCACTTACTCCCAAGGAACAGAGGGAGGTGAAGGACATACGGGGGGATTTCTGAGGGGGAATTTTTCCATTTGAGTTGTTTGCATTCAAGCTGCTCCTCTGGTCTCTTTTTCCGGGGACTGAGTGTCGGGTGTGACCCACCTGATGCATTTGAAATATCAAACCCAGGACAAAACAACCCAGCTGTGAACCTGTTTCTCTCCTAAAAATAACCTGAAGGGTTGAGCAGGGCACAGCAGAGAGCTCCAAAGTCAGGGAAAATGCACTTCCCTCCCTGCAGACACTGCCAGGGGCAGATCCCCGAGGAAAAGGATTTCCCAGGTGGCAGGAAAATGGAGCTGCCCCAATCCCTGTGCGGGGGGAACAGCTGGGAGCTGGACAAGCCCCGCAGAACAGATGGATAGGATTTATGGTTTGCTCACCTCCTGACGGGCTGGGACAGCCCGTGGTGCAGCACAAATCAGGGCTTGGGTGGCTTTTCCCTGTCCCCACCTCTCCATCTCCAAGGAACAGCACAAGAGCCTTTTTCTTTTGAAATCCTGCCCAATCCAACCCCCTGTGCAGGGGGAGGCCCCCCAGCCCCCCTGTGACAGGGGTGAGGTTCCCAGCACTGAGGGAATGCTCAGGTGTGATCTCCCCATCCCTGAGTCCTGCCCAAAACCTGCTCCTCACCAAGGGACACCCACCTTCCTCTGCCTGGATATTGCCAAGGAAATGTGGAATTGTAGAGAAAAATCACCTGGACCTGCCTGGATTCTATAAGGAAAGGCTGGGAGAGCTGGGATTGTTCACCTGGACAGGAGAAGCTTTGGGGTGAGCTCAGTGTGGCCTTGCAGGGCCTGAAGGAGCTGCAGGAAACATGGAGAGAGACAATTTGCAAGGGCTGGAGGGACAGGACACAGGGAATGGCTTCCCACTGCCAGAGGGCAGGGCTGGATGGGATCCTGGGCAGGAATTGTTCCCTGGGAGGGTGGGCAGGCCCTGGCACAGGGTGCCCAGAGCAGCTGTGGCTGCCCCTGGATCCCTGGCAGTGCCCAAGGCCAGGCTGGACACCGGGGCTTGGAGCAGCCTGGGACAGTGGGAGGTGTCCCTGCCATGGCAGGAGTGGGATGGGATGAGCTTTAAGGTCCCATCCAAGCCAAACCACTCCATGGTTCTGGGATGATCCAATGCTCCATGAGCTGAAATCGGTGACCAGGGATTCTCCACGCTGGGATGCACTGGGCATTCCTGGCTCTCCACGATCCAAGGTCCTGGGAGTTGTTTCCTGCTGCCCCATCCGTGGGCTCCATCCCTGCTGGATCCATCCCATTCCCACCCTATGACCTTGCCCTGTTGGGGCTGGCAGAAAACCAGGGCATCTCCCCTGGCTCAGCATTCCCAGCTCATCATTTCACCCCCCCACCCCCCAGGATCCATTAAATCGGAATATTTGTTCCATTTGCTGCCTCCTCCCCCCGAGCAGGGCCTGGAAACAGGAGTGGGATTGGAGTGAAGCCGTGAACGGGGCTCAGAATTTATCTTTTGTGAATATTTGTGTGTTAAAGTTACAGATCTGCTTTTTCCCCCTGTTTGCAATAGCGCTGCTCAAATATTTGTGGAGCCCGAACGCGGCCTAATTGAAATTCACTCGAATTCAAATTAATATTCATGATTTTTTTTCCTCTCTCTCCTGCCTTCCACTCTTCACTCGGCTCTGAAGGGAAGCGGCTCCCTGCTGTGGAGGGGACAGCTGGAAGCTGGGATGCTCCTGGGAGGGTGAAAACTTTGGCAATCCACTTGGAATTTCTGGAGGCAGCCAGAGGCTGGATGTCAGGATTGACAGGAAGGTTTGGAGCTCGTCAGGGAGTGCTGGAATTTTGCAGCCCCTCCCTCGGCATCGCTGCTCACTCCACCTGCTCCTTGTCCTTGGATCCAGCTCCATCCTGCCCTTCTCCAGCAGCATCCCGAAAAATGCCATCAGCACAGGGCTGGAACTTCTCCAGGAGGGAAGGGCAGGGATTTGGGGCTGTCTGGAAGCGGAGAGGTATGTGGGGATGGGTCTTGTTTGGAGCTGGCTGAGACCTCAGACCTCAATTGTGTGATTTCTATCAAAGGTGAGCAGAATGTGCTGAAACCCCACAAATCCCTACAAAACATCCTTCTCCCAGACGTCTCCCACTTTTCCCTGCCTAGCCAGCCTGCTGCTCCCTGTCTGCCACCAGGGAAATCTTGCAGGGGGAGATCAGAACTGCCTGGCACAGCCAGACCTCCCCCAGTCACCCAGGAAACACAGGACATTTCTCTTCTTCTGGGGAAAACATGGAAATTAAATTGGAAGCACTACACGGACGCAGCTCTGCCCAGATAAACTCACAGGCTGTCAGCTTGCAGATGTTCCTGGCTGCTGGAACATCTTTTCTCAGGCATTCTGGAAGTGCTTTCCACCCAGTGTTTCTGGGCCCCAGTTAAGCGCCAGGACAGGAATGTTATAAACTCCGTATTTAGCAAGGAAAATCCGGGAATGGGGAAAATGACCCAGGGGCACTGCAGTGTCTGACAGAGCCTGGGAAGGGGTTCTGGGCTAGGAGGGAATTCAGGGTGCCCAGAGCAGCTGTGGCTGCCCCTGGATCCCTGGCAGTGTCCCAGGCCAGGCTGGACACTGGGGCTTGGAGCAGCCTGGGACAGTGGGAGGTGTCCCTGCCATGGCAGGGGTGGAACAAAACAACCTCTGAGATCCCTGTCAACCCAAACCATTCTGGGATTGCACAGCTTTGAAACACAAGCCCAGGACAAAACAACTCAGCTGTCAAGTGCCCATTTCTCCCCTAAAAACAACCTGAAGGTCTGAGTGGGGCGCAGCAGAGCACCCCAGGTGGTTTTTCCCAAAGATGGGCTTTTGCTCCTGCTGCCCCTGTGCAGAGCCACAAATAAACTCCATTTTCCATTGGATTTTTCATCTTTTTAGGCCTCACGGCCAGGAATCCTAAAGGAGACTGAGGCAGGAACATCAGGCAGCCCGTTTGCTCCCCAGGTGTGGGATCAGCAGCAGATCCAAGGTCTTTGCAGGACAGAGACTTTATGACTCCCAAGCCATCTCCCTTCCCTGCCTCGGCCAGAACAACAGGAGCCAAATTTATCTCTCCTCTAAATACCAGTGGAGCTGAACAGGGATTTTTAAAAGTCACCCAAGTGTTCCAGCCCTCCTCGTGCCTCGGTGGCATTTTCAGCCCACAAATCACGGGCAGGGTGTCCCAAGCCCCGTGTTTGCATTTCCATACAGTGCTGGAGATCACAGCAATGCCCTCAGGCTGGAAAACTCCACATGAAGCCGAGTGCAAAGGACAGCAAGGGATGCCCAGGGTTTGGAAAATATCCTTTATTTTAGGGCTGGGATTTTATACCAAGGTTTCTCCTGGAAATCATTCTCTACAGCAGAGCTGGGCTGCGGCTGAGGGGTTCCTCGAGGGCAGGAAACTCTCCTGCCAACAAAAGCTGTGCAGGACCTCTAAAATAAGGGGTGTGACCACCAAAGAAACTTCCTTTGAACTCCTCAGAGGTCTTCACCCCAGACTCTGGTGTCAGTGCTGCGGGGAAGAGTCCCAGGCTGGAAAGGCGTGTCCAGGGGAGAGAAATCTCCTGGGATCTGGGATATCTCCCCAGCTGGGCGTGTCTGGGCTTCCTCTGCGGAAGAGATCCCTGGGGGAAGATCCTGTGGCTCTGGGGTAATCCAGACTAGCAGGGAACTCGACCCCATCCTACTTTTCTTAGGGTCAGGGTGGAAAAAATTATAACCGGAGGCACAACAAGCTGGTTTTTAGGGAGCAGACCTGAGGGGAATGGAATAATTCCATGTTCTGCACCATAAGAGAGGAGCACAAAGGGTTGAGCACACACTGCCTCCAATCTGATTCCTTTTTCTGCCTCAGTACCTTTTCTATCTTTCCACTTTAGCTGCTCTGCCATCTCCTCTGGGGACACTTCCACAGCAGCTCCAGGAAGGAGGTGCAAAACCCAGGCAGCCCCTCAGCTGCTGCCACCTCATCTCCATCACCCTGAAGTCCTGAAAAGGGTTTTCACGAGGGCCTGGAGTGACAGGACAAAGAGGAAGGGATTTAGGGTGAAAGAGGAGAGTTTTGGATGGGATCTTGGAAAGGAATTCTTTCCTGTGAGGATGGAGAGGCCTCAGGGTCCCAGAGAAGCTGAGCACCAGCCCTGGAAGTGTCCAAGGCCAGCTGGAGCACCCTGGGACAGTGGAAGGTGTCCCTGCCCACGGCAGGGATGGAACTGGATGGGATTTAAAGTCCTTTCCACCCAAACCATTCTGGGATTCTATGAAATGTGATAAAAGGAGCAATCCAAGGTGAGATGGATCCCCCGCGTGTCCCTCAGCATCCCGAGGGTGGATCACAGCCGGCAGGAGCTTCACCCTCCTACAGCACTGCCCACAGTTCCCATGCCTGGTACGTCCCAAGGCTCTCCAGGCAGCACTTCCCGGATTCCCAGTGTCCCTTTGCACAGACACGGGGATTGCTGCTGCCCTCCTGCCCTGTGATCCCACACGAGCTTTTCCAGCAGGATGAACACTTGCAGCTCATCCAGCAGCTCAGCCTCAGCATTATTAGGTTTCCTCAACCCCTGAATGTCCCATGCAGACCCAGGCACTCAATATTCTTTAAATTCCCTATTTGCACCAGCACCTCTTCATTTGATCCCTTAATCCTTTATAGCAACTCACCTTTATTACCAGCACGGAGCAAGTCGGGAGCAGACTTTTCCCGACATCCCCCGAGGTGAGAACTTATGAAATGAAATCATTTCACTTCTCAGCTGTGTCCTCATCTTCCTTAATTGTTCCCTTTTAACTCCCGGGGAGCCAGCAGAGCTGCCTGGTTCCTTTGCAGCCTTTCCTGTTCCTGCCAGACTCGCATTATCCATTGTTTGTTTCCATTCCTGGCTATTCCTTGCCGGCTTCCTGTTTCCCCTCTTTCATGCTGCATTTTCTGTTCCTTGACCTTGTGAAGGTTGGACCTGCAGTTTCTGAAGGGCCATTGTGTGGCCCAAACACCTTCCTGAGCTCTGCTCCTTACCTGCCTTCATCCCTGCCCTCCTCTGCTCCCACCCACGCCAGGTCGGGCCCCTTTGGAACAGAGATCCCCGCTGGAATCTCATTAATTGCAGTGAAAGCTGAGCTGGGGGCTGAGCACCTTGCAGGAGCTGCTTTGCCCGGCCATCCTCAGAGAGCATCCACGCCCAGTTTGGGGATTTAATCTCTTTATTTGGGACTCTCGCTGTCATCCCTGTCCCACTGGAATCTCTCCATCCCAAGGCTGGCGTTGCCGTGGCAGGGCTGGAGCCTCCTCCTTCCCAAGGGAAATGAATGTAATTACATCCTTAACGAGTGAATCCAATTCCAGCCCCATTCCTCCCACAGTGAGCCGGAGCTGCGGAATGAGCGAATCTCCGAAACTCCATTCCGTGCGTTATTGGGACTTAAAAAATTATGTCTTATTCATCTATTGATGACAGTGGCCTCTTGGGTGTAAATTGAAGCAATTACGAAGGATCATGCAAATTAATCAATTATTTTCAGATTATTACACTCGAGCAGAAGTCTTGCTCTTCAATTTAGTTAAACTTTGCCTCTGAGTCAATTTTCCAACCTCCAAATTAAGCTATTTATTAGCTCAGAAGATCTGGGCAAAGGGGGAAAAAAGTTCCGCTGAGGAACTGGATCACACGAGGGGTCATTTTGAAAAGGGTTTCACACAGGAACGGGGATGTTTAAAGGTTCAGGAGGGCCAGGCCTGGTCCCAGTGCCAGTGGGATGTCTGGGATGGTGGTGACACAACCCCGGCTCCATGCTCGGAGCAGGAGCAGCACGGAAGTTGTGGTAGTTTCATCCCAAAGCTCCTTGGCAGTGAGGGACAGAGGGGACACCTCCCTCCAAGGGGACAAATGCCCTCTGCTCCTGCTTGCCTTGGGTGGATCCTTTGGGAATGCAGCCCATCCTCAGCTCCGGGGTGTCCTGTGGAGGAGGTGACACCACCCTGCACCCCCAGGGATGGGGACAAGACCCCTCAAAGCAGCACAGATGCTCCTGCCCAGCCCCCAGCATCCCCTGGGTGGCTTTAATTGTCCATCCCTAATGGATTATCACGGCTCTTCCAGCCTCACCCAATTAATGCAGTTCCAAGGAGAGCTAAAAGGGAATGAAATGAGAATTCGGAGTGGGGGCTCTTCTCTGGGATCTCCCCCTGTGGGTGCTGGGCAGGCCTTGCTGCATCCCAGCACTGCCAGCTGGGAAAACACCTGGGAAACTCTTCCCAGGACCTGTGCCCTGTGCTGCTGTGCCCTGCCCACATCAGGCTGAGGGGTTGGGGGGTGGCTGAAAGCTTCGGAGTTTGGATTTAAGTGATTCTAAACCAGCTTTGGGTTTATAGCTAATAAGACATTAGTATGCTAATTAAATTATCCATGGAGTGGTATAAAGAGGCCTTCCTGAAGTTTAATGGCTGTGTAAAAGGTAACTCTACTCGCGATGTAATTAATTCATGGAACAATAAATGGAAAATTAGATCCTTATTAATATCGGAGAGGCTTTTCCCGCATCAGGAGCGGAGGGGGGAGGATTGGTCATTTCTGCCTTCGCTGTGGGACGGAGGAAATGGCAGCTCCTGACCCCCGGCTCCTCCAGCCAGGCAAAGCTTTGGTACCCATGGGAAGCTCCCACATTCCCCAGGATTCCTGTTGCACCACACAGTGCCACGGAAAGCACCCCCACCATGAGCTTTCCCACTTGGTGAGGGATGAGGGAATTTTTAAGAGCAGCAGGGCAGGAGCTCTTCCTTGGGAAAAACAGCCCTGCCCTGGCCTCAAGTGACCAGGAAAAAACCATCGATGGCCCCTCTGGAAAAAGCTGCCTATCCCAAACCTTCCAAGCACAGAGAGGGAGGCAAAGCTGTGGCGTTTCTTTGTGGGAAGTGGGAGGTGTGATCACAGAGCTCCAGGAAAACTCTGTCCATCAGCTCTCCCAGCACAGCTCTGCCACCCGCTCCAGACAATCCTGGAAGGGTCACCCACCCCTCCAGCTGCTCCACTGCCCCATGGCACGGGAACAAATCCATGCCCGAGGGAATTCTGCATTCAGAAGCTGCAGTTCAGCTGCACATCAGGAGGGAGGCACCAGGCTCTGAGCAGAGTGACCCAGAAGCTGCAGGGTCTGGCACAAACAAAACTCTTCCCTGTGCCTCCTCCCAGCGTGTGCTCCTGCCCTGGGCTGCTCCCATCCAACCTGGAGCCTTCCCTGCCATCCCAGGGACCTGCAGGCCCTGGGTGCCTCCCCTCACCCGGCTGGGCCACCCTGGCACAGCCCAAGAAGGGACAGTTGCCCACCTTGCAGGGGTTGCTTGCAGGGTGGCACAAAAAATAAATCAAATCTTCCTCTGGCTCAGCCCTGGCTGCAGGGAAAAGGGTCAGTGAATTCCAGAGTGGTTTGGGTTGGAAAGGAGCTAAAATTCCAACCAGTGCCACCCCTGCCATGGCAGGGACACCTCCCACTGTCCCAGGCTGCTCCGAGCCCCAGTGTCCAGCCTGGCCTTGGGCACTGCCAGGGATCCAGGGGCAGCCACAGCTGCTCTGGGCACCCTGTGCCAGTGTCCTTGTGAGGAGGGCACCAGCTCTGGGCAGTCCCTGCCAGGTTGAGCTCTGGTTCTGCTCCTGACCAGCCTCAGCCCTTGCTGTGGGTCCCAGCTCTGTGCCCAGGGACGTTCCCTCCACCTGTCCCCAGCTCTGTCCCCTCTGTTTCCACCTGCCCACGGTGCCAGCAATGCCAGGACAGCTCTCACCACGCTGGGAGGAGACTGGGCAAAGCCCCCAGTGCCAGGAGGAGAGGTGACATGTGGGTGTCACCTCTGCCAGGGACACTTTTGAGTCACAAAGTTCCTTTTCTCTGGAGCTGAAGCCCAGCGTTCCTCTGCTAAGCGTGACCCACATCAGCTCTGCCCTGGGTCCCACCTCTCTGGGCAGGTGGATGAGGGTCAGCAATGAGCAGAAAACCTTTCCAACCCAGCCAGAAACTCCTGGGCACTCCCAAGAGAAGAGGCAGAAAGCCCAGGGCGAATGGCACAAGTGAAAGGCAATTCTGGGCTTGGATCAAGGAGATGGAACTGCTGGGGGTGCCCCAGGGAAGCAGAACAGCACCCAGGGGTGGGGGGGAGCTCCTGGGACAGCAGGGTCATAGAATCACAGAATCCCAGAACATCCTGGTTGGAAGGGACCCACAAGGATCATCGATCCAGCCTGGCCCTGCCCAGACACCCCAACAATCCCCGGAGCAGTGTCCAAACCCTCCTGGGGCTCTGGCAGCCTCGGGACCGTGCCCATTCCCTGGGGAGCCTGGGCACCCTCTGGGAGGGAGAAACTTCTCCCAAAATCCAGCCTGGCCCTGCTCGTCCCAGCTCCAGCTGCTCCCTGGTGCCGTCCCTGTCCCAGAGCTGCCCCTCAGGAGCTCTGCCCTCTGTCTCCAGGCACCCACAGTGACAGGAGCACCCTGGCCTGATCCAGCCGCTCCAGGGCAGTGTCAGCACCCCTGGGAGCCCCGCTGGAAGGCAGCAGAGGAGGAACAAACCGTCCCCAAAGGCAGCTGAGGGTTTGTCCAGGGAGGACGCAGGGTGGGAAGCGGTGCCATGGCTTTCCCGAGCTACAGGATCCCGCTGCCTGCCGCTCCTTCCCCAAAACTCCCGCGGGGTGATTCAGGAGAGCGCGGAGCGTGTTCCCAGATCCAGAGGGCCCCGAGGCACTGCTGGGCTCCTGCGAAATACCTCGGGGGGAACGAGGGAATTCGGCGACCTGCAGAGCCTTTGCTCGGCTTCCCTGGTCATTAGCAATTAATTACCTTGTGGCTGGCTCATTAAGGCACCGCAGCAGTCCCGTGACACTGCACCTGGAAGTTCCCCGGGAGGAGGAGGAGGAGGAGGAGGCGGAGGCTGCCCCAGCTCACAGCTCGCTGCTCCACAAAGGGCCAACCTCGTGTCCCTCCAGCCCCGCTGCCCTGGGGACCCGGCGTGCCCAGGCCGGCAGGGTGTGATGGAGAACGGCAAAGCGGAGTTTGTCCTTTCACCAGGGCCCTGTGACAGCCCCTGGGCAGCTGCTGAGAGCCGGCCCAAGGCAGCTGGTGGGGGACAAGGACAGCAGGACACAAGGACAGCAGGACACTTTCTGTGGCTGCAGCTCAGTGCAGTGTCCTTTGAGCTGTGCCCTGTCCCCAGCTCAGCCAGCAGAAAACCCAAACAGGACATGGAGCAGCCACCAGAGATTCCCAGTTTGAGGACAGGGACCACAGTCTGAGAGCAGGGATCACACCTCTGAGGACAAGGACCATCCCAAGCTCTGCGGGGTGCTGCCAGTGTTGGGGACACAGCAGCCTGGGCTTTCCCCAGAGTGACATCTCCCTGTGCCACCCTGCTCCAGGAGCTTTCCCTGTGTCCCCTCTGATCCTGCTCCAGGCTGGGGTCAGTTCTGGAGTTAATCCCCCTGGGAATGGTCATGTTGGCTGCCCTGGGAGGTCTGGCGTTCCCGTCCCAGGAGGTGTCCAAGGAAGGACAGGATGTGGCACTCGGGGATGTGGACAAGGTGGGCATCAGGAACAGGCTGGATTTGATGCTCCTGGATCTCTTTTCCCATCTCAGTGACTCTGGGATTGGCAGGGCAGCCTTTGGGGCAGTGGGGCAGGATCCAGGCTGTGCCTGCAGCCCCTCAGGCTCCCAGGGCCGGGAAAGAAGAAAGCAGAGAGGCACACGAGGTCCTCAGTTGTCACCAAACCAGGGACAGTTACAGTGGAGGAGGTGACAGCCTGTTTTTTCTGCCCCTGAACTGATCCAAAGCTCTCTCAGACTGAGAGAATCAACTCCCCTGCAGGGCACAGAGTGTGACAATGAGCAGCAAACCTGGCTCCCCGTGCCCACGGCGCCATCAGCACCTGGCACCATCCCAGGCCTTATCCCGGCAGAGCAGGAGCAGGTGGGCCTGCAGAAATGCTTGCAGAGCACTCAGGAGTGCCAGGCTCTCTGTCAGGAGGATCCCAGGCTCAGCTTGCTCCAGCACTGCTCAGGAATTGCTCTGCAGGAATCGAAGGGATGTCGGGGTGGGAGAAATCCGTGCCCCAATGGCTTCATGGCCCCGCAATGGCAGCAGCATTTCTGAGCTGCCAGGGAATATTATTTTGTCTTTTCTCCAGTTTTAATTTGACTGTCCCTACTAATAAATTATCCTATTAGGACAGAACCATATTGTCTGCTCTCGGAGCCTTTCCCTTTCTCTCCACAGAAAGCCCATTCAGGCAGATTTCACATAAAACCTCTTACAAATCCCTGGCAAATCATTCCCCATCTCAGAGTGGAGAGAAGCAGAATCCATTTCCTCCCCAGCCCCGGTGCAGCCTCAGTGAACTGCAGAAATGTTCATCCTCACGGGAGGCCGGGCACAGAGCACCGGTGGCAGCCCAGGGTGGCACTGAGGGGACAGTGCTGGCCCCGGGTGACAATCCCAGCCTGGCTGCAGGGAGGGGGGAGCAGGTGCTGCTCTCCTCTTCAGGAGCTTTCAGGGCCCCCTGAAGGTGATTTTCATGGTTTTTCCTGGCTGGGCTGCAAGGATTCCTGGAGGGAAAGGGATGGGGCTGGTGTCCTCCTGTCTGCCCCCACTTTTAGGGACGCAGGAGGAACAGGAGAAATCTGCAGGAGCTCTGGCTCCAGAGGGATGCTCCTGCTCCTCCCCTGAGCTGGCAAAGGGCAGGAAAACTCTGGGGAAGTGCCTTTCCCATCCATCTCAGCTGGGGCTGTGCCACACCTGGGAACAGGGAATGGCACCTCCGTGCTGCCTTCCCAGACCTGTTCATTTAATTCTGAGGTTCTTTTTGCTGCCCTGAACCTGCCCTCGGGCTCAAACTGGGGACCTGGCTCTGGTACCTGCCCAAAACACCTCCCAGGGGTCTTCCTCACCTGGCTGAGCTCAGCCTCTCCAGAGGCACAGGGAAGCTTTTGTAGGGTGCCACGTCAAGTGCTGGAATTCAGGGAGATGAAATCTCCGGCATTTCCCTCCTATTTCCAAAAATAAATAAATAAAGGAAGCTATTATCTCCTCCCAGAAAGGAGAGAGCAGCTTTATCTCCCTTGATCTTCTGCTGGTGAAGTCCCATTACATTTTATTCCATTTCATCGTCCTGTTCAGGTCCCTTCCTTCCCTCTCTGCTCCTGTGTCCCCTGTCCTAAACCCTCCACGTTATTTTAAGCCTGACTCAGGGCTTCAGAGTTCAATTTTTCCTCTTCCCTAACAGCAAGGCATTTGTTCTTCACTCAGATGCTCCTAATTAGACGATCACAGATTGATTAAAAACATTTCCCTTCTTGTCCATGCACCCGTGACCCCCGTTCCCCCTGTCTGCACTTCTCGTGGCCTTGCCCAGAGTGCAGAGGGAAAGCTCAGGGATGTTGAGGACTCCCAGCCCTCTGGAATAACCCTAAAACCCTTCTGTGGAATCTCTCTCCACGGCCCGTTGTGGCTTCCCTGCCTGCTGGCCCGCCGGCAGATCCGGGGCGCTGCTGCTCCCTCCCTGCAGGGCACGGGGGATTGATTGTCACCGTGGTTGGGATTTGTCACCGCATTTCAGACCAGCCACGGGGAGCCGGGCTCGGCTTTGGAATTTGCTCCCGCAGGGAAATTAATTTCTCCTCCAAGTGCTGATGTCGGGATAATTTGCCGGCAGCCCCGGCAGCTTTGCAGCCGGCAGGAGGCTCTGGGCAGCGCCAGCAGGCACAGGGTCACCCCGGGCCACGGCTGACACCTCTGAGGGATGGAGCTGTGCCCTTGGAAAGGCTCCCGGTGCCACCAGCCCTTCAGGAGACAATCCCTGGGAGAGGCCGATCCCACACACCCGCCGGCAGGAGCCTCCTCCCCACCAGAGGTTCGCTCCAAGTGCCCGACTGCAGGAATGCACTCCCACAGCCGGGCTGGTGTCTCGGATAAGGAAAGGGGGTCCCAGTCTCACCCCTGGCTTTTAAAAAGAAGCCCCAGAACTTTCTGTCCTCCCCTTATGGTAACTGGCCCAAAGCCAGCACAGGGGCACTGTTGAGGTTCAGAAATGTTTCTCGCCATCTCTACCTGCTTCTGCTGGCGGCGGGCCAAGCTGCCCCTCCTAAAACATGGAGTGTTTATGGAGGTGCACAAAGGTGCTCAAGTGCTGTTTGGGTGCCTTAGCCACGTGTCAGAGGCTTCTCTTTTGTTTCTGCATCGTTTGGTATTTTGTTTTGATTAAAATCTCTGCTTTACAAAACACCCCTGAAGAGCCCTCTCACAAAATCATTTTAAGCCATTTCTCAGCGAGGGCTGGCCCCTCGGAGGGGATGGACCTTCGTGGGGTTCATAACACCTGACCCCACACAAGATTCCATCACTTGACCCCTCCCAAATGCTTCCTTTGTGCTCCTTTCTCTGGGATCAGCCGGATCCCGGGGGTTTGTGGAGCTGCCTCAGCTCCCAGCTCTGGGACCCCACAACAGCTCCAGGAGCTGCTCTCCAGTGGGGCTCCCTACACAATTCCATACATCCCCCCTGCCCCCCGTGAGAGATTTCTAACCTGGAAACTGCTTTTTATTGGAATCTCAAGGAGAAGATTCTTTGCTTTGGAAGCAGAGAGCCCCAACATCCCAGTGTGGCAGCAGGAAAATGGAATAAAAATCCCAGCCAGGAAGGAGAATTTGGGGCTGACCCCACACAGGATGAAGCCCTGTGAGTGGCTGGACAATCAGATATCCCTGCCAGGACATTCCAGCATTCCCAGCTCCTCTGGAAGAACAGCTGGAACTGTCAGGAAGCCCCAGCTCAGCACAGCCTGGAATTTGCTCTCCCGGAATATTGGGATTCCCTGTTCCCAGTGAGGTACTGGAAAAACCAGCACAGACCCAACCTCATCCTCCACCTAAGAACAGCACTTGGAGAAAACTTGAGGAACAGGATTTCAGAGGAGATATAACCAGGTTAGGAATTATCGTCTGCTTTTCCATCCCTTCCCCACACTGGGAAAATGAGGATTTTCCTAAATACCAGGAAATTCCCCTGCTTGGCAGCACATGGAGACATTTGGGTTGCCCCGAGGTTCTGATCAGAGCCATCCCTTCCAGCCAGCCTGAGGAGGAATGTTTGGAATGTGATCTTCAATTAGGAGCTGTTAATTGGCAGGTTATCCCCAGATTCCTGCTCCCGGCTCAGCAGGAGGGGCTGAAAGTGCAGGGAGAACTGGGAGGCACTGGGAGAAAACCATCCCTCCAAAGGTCATTCCTGTGGGGAACCAGCCCAGGGAAGTGCTGGAGTCACCATTCCTGGAATTGCTCAAAAAACGTGTGGATGTGGCTTTTGAGGACTTGGTTTAGTGATGAACTCTTGTCTTTGGTGATCCTGAAGGTCCTTTCCAACCTCGACATTCCATGAGATGATGAGAAGGGTCACCAAAGGCAGGGAAAGCTCCAGGAACGTGGGAAGGGAGCACATCCCAGGGTGCCCAGTTGAAGGGAGGGGGATCCTGATGGATCAGGCCCAGCCAGAGCTGAGCACTAAACTAAAACCCGGAGCAGAAATCCACTTTTTTGTTGTCCAGGTGTGTTTATCCAGGTGAATCCCTCGTCCACACTGGGGGTTTGGAGCTGCTTGGTGCTCCCTGACCTTCAGAACTTGCTGAGAGTCCTAAAATCCCTGTTGAAAGAGCCACAAAGGCAGAAATTATGGAGAAATAGCTGGAAGCTGTGGGAGATGGAGCAGATCTTGCCCCTGGACACCTGAGCTCACATGAAAACAGCAACATTTTATCCCTGAAAAGTGTGAATCCTGTGTTTCCATGCCTGCTCTGAGGTATCCATGACAAAGATGGTGGCACAAAGGATTAGCCCAACTTCACAGGATTATCCCACATGTCCCTGAGAGCTGGAAACTGCTCCATGCACAACAAAGTGTCCCTGCTTGATGTGACACAATGAAGGGAATTCCAAGAACAACCTGTCAGGGAAAGGGCTTTTTTCCCCACTAATTGGACCAAAGATGTTTGTTCTACTCCAGGACCTCGTGGCCCCAGTCGGAGCAGATGAAACCGAGTTTAATGTTCTCATTAAAGCCTCGAGATATTTTTATTCCCCTGAGAAAAAATCTCGTTTCTATTCCACAGCTGCACGGGGTGAAAAGTTCTGGGAATAAAGAGGCGGCTGCAAGGTTTTCCTTTCAGGGCTCCTGCCCCTCTCCAGGTCGCTTGGCACTGGAAACTCCACAGGGAAGCAGCTGCCGGGAAGGGGAAGCCCCGGAGCACAAAATGATGGGGAATCCTCCAAAGCAGCACAAGCCTGTGGGTGGTGGCCACCGCGGATCTCCGGCACTGGCACCGAGCCCCTCATCAGCTGTCACATGGAAACCCCACTGAAGGCACCCTGGGGCTGCTCTGAGCCTTCCCAAAAGCCAGAGCACATGGGAAGGGTGGGATGCAAAGGGGCAGAGCCCCTCCTGGGGGGCACTGGGTGGTGACCAAGCACTGTCCAGGATGGAAACATTCCCTGCAGAGGTGGCCCCATGGATGGGTGACTCCCCATCCCTGGAAGTGCCCAAGGCCAGGTTGGATGGGGCTTGGAGCAGCCTGGGCTGGTGGAAGGTGTCCCTGCCCGTGGCAGGGGTGGAATGGGATGAGCTTTAAGGTCCTTTCCAACCCAAACCGTTCTGGGATTCTGAGACCCCCTAGCTCCTGTGCAGTGGGTGTGAAGGGTCACTGCTGTCCCCCACTCTGTTCCAGGCCGTCCAAACAGCTCCTCCTCACCCAGGCCCTGCCCTGACCCCAGCTCCTTTCCGGGGAGCAGCCCGTTCCTGCCGGGAAGCTGTGACCCCATCCCCGTGCAGGACGGATTAACTCGTGCCCTGCAGGAAGCACACTGACCCCACTGCCACCCCCTCCTGCCTGCCAGGAACCAGCTCAGCCCCAGCTCTGCGGGCAGAGAGGGCAAACACACCGGGAAGGACTTGCCGGAGAGCCCACGTGGATTGTTTTGACCTTGGAGCAAGGTCAGGCTGCATTGCCCCTGCTCACAGCAAGGAAAAGCAAACCCGCGGCGTTCAGCAAATCTCCTCCTCTAACAGGCTCACTCCTTCCCAGGAATTCATTTCGGAGGGATTCAGTGGCATTGACAGAGGTGCCACTGGTAATTTCCCTGCTCATATTCAGGATGTAACACTTCATCCTCGGCTCTACAAGTGGGTTACCTTGTGAATTGCTCTGCGTTTCCAGAGCCAGAGCCGGAATTGTTTTGGGATGTGGCTGTTCCCCAAAGCTTGGGGCTCTCCAGCAGCACCCGGAGCTGATAACCCCAGCACTGGTTTGTGGCTCCTGTGGTTGCAAACAAAATCCCTGGGAAGCTTCATGTGGGTGCTGGAGCTCCTGCCAGGAGCTCTGAGGAAAACTGATCCTCCTCCAGCACGGCCCAGCAGGAGCTGAGGGTGTCCCTGAATCCCCAGCAGGGCCGGGAAAGTGGGACAAGGAGAGGAAATCTCATTTTTGCTGATATGAGGAAAGAGGGGTCCTGGCTGATGCACAGATCTGTCCCATGTGGGGTCTCCAGGCAAGGCCTGTCCTCAGTTAAACGCTCAGCAGAGAGACCTGGCACAAGTGAGGAGGAGGAGAAAACCCCACGGGATTTGGGTTGCAGGCCCCGGGGGAAGGAGCTCCTTGTCCAGCTGGAGCTCACCAGGAGCCCAGAGGTGGCTGCAAATCCTGCACAGCAGAGAGGGGCCCACCCCACCCCTGTGCCCCCGAGCAGAGGTTTGGAGGCAGCTGGGTGAGTCTGTCCTCACTGAAGATTCCAAATGTCCCTGAGGTCCTGGACATTCCCAATGTCCCTCATGCCCCAGACATGCCTGGTGTCCCTGATGCCCTGGACATTCCTGGTGTCCCTGATGCCCTGGACATGCCTGGTGTCCCTCTGGCCCTGAACATGCCTGGTGTCCCCAGCACTGCTGGACACTAAGCAGGCCACGTGCAGGGCAGTGTCCCTGCAGGGTCACCCATCTGCCTGCTCGTGTCTGCCGCCGGTTCCTCGCCGTGTCCTTATTGCTGCTAATCCCTCTCTAAATACTTTGCTTACAAGGGCTGACAATCTTGTAAGCTGTCCCCGAGCACATCTGTCCAGCCGTGTCCCTGTGGGGCTGCGGGGCGGCTGCAGCCTCCCTGTGCTGCATTCCGAGCCTGCAGCGCAGCTCCTGCGTCCCGCCGCGCCCAGGACAGGCTGAGGATGTGTAAAAACGGGAACTTTTCCACCCCTCGTCCTGCTCTGCTCGAGGTTTCTGTCACGGGGAGCCCCCTGGGATCCCATTATTTCTGCAGCAAGGCTTGAGCTGGGATTGCTGCTCGCTCCAGCCACCCAAGGATCCGGGAAAGGCGGGCTGTGCAGCCTCGGGAGGGGGTGGCACAGCAAGCACAGCCCTACTGTTAAACCCCTGCCATCCCTGCAGCCCCATCCCTGGAGGGCTCCCGGCAAACAAATCTCCCAATTACAGGAGCGGGAGAGGAGCGGAAGGCTCCGGGAGCACGGGCTGGGCTCCGCGCTAATGAGCTGACAGCAGCGCCTCCCTGTTCCTGAGCCCCCAGCCTCCTGCTGCCCTGCCCCACACAGCTACACTGCCCCACTGCCCTGCCCCACACACCCACAGTGCCCCACTGCCCTGCCCCACACACCCACAGTGCCCTGCCCCACACACCCACACTGCCCTAGCACCCTTGGGTGATGATCCCTTCATTGCTGGAGTGATGGGATATGGGGATGGTTGGGCTGGTGCCACATCAGCGAGATCAAAGCTGCTGGGCATCCCTGGGCATCCTGGGGCATCCCTGGGCATGCCTGGCATCAGCAGAGGGAAATCTGATCCCTCAGCATCCTCTGGGTGTTCACATGGGGACACAGTCCCAGGAGGAAAAGTTTGGGAAGGCCAGCCTGGAGAAACTTTAGAAGAGTGGGCACAAGCTCAGCAGGAAGAAGAGGCAAGGCTGGGTTCTCACAGGCTGGGGCTGACCTTGAGGAAAAACCGCCTGAGCCGAGGAAAAAGCTCAGGAATGGCAGGGGAGGCAATGGAGCCTCCCCCAGCTGGCACAGCCCGTGCCAGGGTGATGGGGTGGAGGTCATGGTGTGGCACAGCAAGGGTTAACAACATCAGGCTGTCCCCTGTGCCATCAGACAGGTGTCCCCTTCCTTTGCTGTGCCCCTGAGGTCCTTCGGCACCGTCCCACTGTCACCAGGGTGGGCTGAGATGAGCAAGCACTGGATCTGTGTGCCAGGGGCCTGATCCATGCCAGGGACCCCTGATCCATGCCAGGGACCCCTGATCCATGCCAGGGACCCCCATTCCATTCCATTCCATTCCATTCCATTCCATTCCATTCCAGGCACCCTGTCTCCATGCTGGGCTCCCTGTCCCTTCCCAGAGCCATGGCAGGAGCAGCTCCAAGGGCTGTTCCCAAACCCCATCCCATTTCTCCAGGTGACCCCAGGGTGCTGTGGCTGTAAGGGTTCCCCAAAAATAGCCAAGCACAGGATGTGCTGTCAGGTCTCCAGACCCCTGCTCTGCCATCCCTGCTGTCCCATTCCCTCTTTCCCCCTCTGTTCCCACTCTTCCATCCTGCCCAGCACTGGGAAGTCCCTTTGTGAATGATAAGGACAAGGGGAAACGGCCTCAAGCTGCACCTGGGGAGGCTCCGACTGGATATCAGGAAAGATTTCTCTGCTGATTTCTCTCTGGAAAGGGCTGTCCAGGGGAGTGGTGGAGTCCCCATCCCTGGAAGTGTGGATGTGGCACTTGGGGACATTGTCAGTGCTGGGGGAATGATGGGACAATGACCTTGGAGGTGTTTTCCGTCCTCAAGGATCCTGTGATTCTGAGTCCTGTCCTTCTGCCTCTGCCAGCCGTGTTTCCAGGTTTCTGGAAGGTTTCTGGCACTTCCCAAGGTTTCTGGGCCCAGCCCTGCAGACACGCAGTGAACCACATCCTCCCTGGGACTCAGGGAAGCACGGAGGCCCCTTCCCGCAATTCCTCTGGGCCTGCAGCACACAGCAGCAGCAATTCCCAGCTCCTGCCGGAGAGGCTGAGTGCTGTCTGCCCCAGGCTCTCCAGGTGCTTCACTCCAGGGAATTCGGCTGCGGGGTTATTCCCCCCACAACCGGGGAATTGCATCATTTCCACTGTCGCAGCTCCAGTCTCGGACTCCTCTGTGCTCCCCTTCACACCGGGTCTGCACCTTCTCCCAGCTCGGATTTCTCTGTAATTAGTGCGCTGCTAACTCCCCTCTTCCCGGCAATTACCGCTCCAGCACTTGGAATTGAGCATCTCCCCGCCCTCCAGGACTCCCGAATATCCAGAGACATCCGAAGCCCGGGGAGATCCCTCCACGGACGAGGAGGTTCACCCATAAATCAAGCCCCGGGAATTATTTATTGCCATTCTTCCTATTTTGGGCAACTTTCTCCCGCGGAGATGCTGCTGCCGGTTGCCAGGCTGCAGCCTGAATGGCAGGCACACCTCCGGCACGGCTGGAAAAAGGCTAGAAAACGGCCGGAAAACGGCTGGAATGCGGCTGGAACACGGCTCCCAGCATCCAGCACCAGCAGCTTTAGTCTCCAGCATACTCGCACCAGGCTGAGCCCACTTTCCCCAGATTCCCCCTGAGATTTGCCCTCCACCCCAAGGATTAATTCCAACCCTCAGAGGCAGGGGGGGTCATTTATTAAAGCTGGGGAAGGCAACCAAGAGTTAAAATCCTGCATTCCCGGCACAGCGCGTGATAAGCCAGGCTGGAGTCTGGAAGAGTTTGTACCAGGATTTTTTGGAGCAGCTATTCTTTCCAAAAATACGAAGTCATTCCTCTGAAGGGAAAAAAAAAAAAAAAAAAA
>VXBN01006404.1:33805-50771 GCA_013397395.1 Sinosuthora webbiana
AAAAAAAGTAGGAAAACCACAGGAGCTGTAATCTCCTCTCTGCAGAGTTTCACCTTCTGCTGCCGGGTCCTTCTCCCAGCGCTGCCAGTGCCAAGGATGCGGCAGGAGAGGAGCAGGGGCCGGTCCCGGCCCAGGCCGCCCGCGGTGGCGGCGGGGCACAGCGACAGGGTGGTGGCACAGCAGGACCGCGGTCACAGCCAGGTCCCAACAGAATCTGCTGCAAATCCAGCGCTCCGAAGGCCACGGACCCCGGGTTCGGGTGCTGCCCGCTGCTCCCCGCATTTGGGGGCTCTCCAATGGGATCTGAGCCGTGGGGAGCCGTCCCTGCCCAGGCTGGCACCGCCTCGCCTCCACTCAGCTCCCCTCGCAGCTTTTCCCAAAGCTCGGGGTCTGGAGGGGCCCGGGCCGGCTCCGGAGCACCCCGGGGCTGCGGCATTCCCGGCTGCCCTCCCCGGGGCTCCTCGGAGCTTGCCCGCAGCCGGGGATGCTGCCCGTGCCTGATGTGGCTGTGGAAGAGCCAAAGCGGGGGTACAGAGGCAGAGGTGCCCCGGGCTCCATTCGCTCAGTTCCCCGAATTCCCTGAATTCCCGGAATTCCCGGCTCTGCCGCCGGTGCCCGCGGGCAGCACCAAGGCCTTTCCCACAAGGACATCTAGTGGCACGGGGACACACGGCACACTTAACCTTGGCTGCAGCGTGGCCGCCGCACCCCCTGCGCATCCCCTGCGCATCCCCGAGCTCCCTCCTGCCCATCCGCGCCCTCCCGAGCCCCGGGATGCGGCGCAGGGATCGCACGGGTGCTCCTGCAGGGCACACCTGGGACGTGGCTGTCCCCGAGGTGAGGCTGGGCTGCTGCCAAGGGCTGCAAACCTGGGAATGGTTTGGTTGTAAAAGCCCTCCGAGGCCATCGAATCCTTAATTCCTGCTCAAAGGGGAAGGAAAAACCTACGAGAAGGTTTGGGAGACTCCTGTCCCCTGGCAGGGATGTGTCACACAGATTCCCGCTCCTCTGGGGGATAAATGCAGCCCGGGCAGGCAGGGAGCAGGGAGACAGTGCTGGGGAGGGTGTCCTGCTGGGACAGTGACACTACAGATCCCTCCGTGGGGCAGAACTGGGGGCAAGATGGAGGGAAAGGTGGTTTCCCCCCTCGATGCCCCCAAATGGCAAGGACGAGCTCAGAATCCCAGAGTTACTGAGGCTGGAAAAGCCCCCCAGGATCAGCCAGTCCCAGCTGTGCCCCATCCCCACCTTGTCCCCAGCCCAGAGCACTCAGTGCCACCTCCTGGGGCACCTCCAGGGGTGGGGACTCCAAACCTCGCTGGGCAGCCCCTGGCAGTGCTGGCAGAGGCTTGGAATGCATCCAGGGCTCCCATTGCTCCAGAGAGCTCCCAGGGACAAGCCCAGGGTCAGCAGCCACACCTCAGGAGCTCGCGTGGGGCACGGACAGTGCCTGCTATCCCAAGCCTTTCCTTCAGCCAGAATTTTAGTTTCTCCCAAGCTTCTTAAACGCTCCAAACCCCTCCTAGAAGCTCTGACAAGCAGGATCAGACCACCCCAATGCCCTGTTGGACCAGCAGGGAAAGGACTGAGATGCTCCAGAGCAGAACATTCCCAGAGATTTAGGGGCGAGCAGGACCCAGCTGCATCCAGCCCCACGCAGTGTGTCCAGCAGGGAGCAGGGAGAGCAGCGCCGTGCCCCTGCAGGATGGGAGTGCATCCATCTCCTTCCCAAACAATCCTCTTCAGGCTCTAATGGCCATGGATGGCTCGGACTTGAAGAGCATTTCCATTACAGCGAGGGCATCATCTCCTGCCTTTATTCAAATGAGAGCTGTAATGAACTCGCTGCTGCCTAATTCAGACACTCCTCGAGCTCTTCTTGCTTTTGGTTTTGTTTTTTCGCTTTGCCATTTCATGGTCAACGTTTATGCATTGCTGTCAGGAAAAATTGCTTTAATTTTCCATTCTGTTTCAACAGCCTCTGCGAAAAACAAAAAGTATTATCCACTGAAGAGCTGTGAATTGACTCCATCTCATATCCAGGAGCAGAGCTAACACCAAAAGGCATTCACTTGCATTTTTAATGTGCAGATGAAGTCAGAGAAATCACTGACTTAGAGGCTGCTTCGTCGAATTTCTCTTGCTAAAGCATCTCCTGTATCCCCCACTCTGAGTCCTGCTCCTCCAGAGAACGGAGCTGTCACTTCTTTAATGATTTCCAGTGGCTACCAGGAACATTTTAAGGCTTAACATGAGTGATGCGGATGAATGAATTATCAGACTTTGTCTGGCTTTTCATTTACAGTGTCACAATGAGCCTGGGCTGCTTTTTTCCCCCTTTTTTTACCTTTTCACCGGCTCCCAACACTCAAATCCTGCCTGCTGCCTGTGTGACTGAATGATTTGATGTCCCCTGGGACCTCAGAACCCCCCGAGCCCGGGGCTGGTTGTGCCCCTGTGCTCAGGTGAGAGCCCACCTGCAGAGCTGCCCCAGCCCCGGGGCCCAGCACAGGAAGGAGCTGGAGCTGCTGGAGCCAGGCCAGAGGAGGCACCAGGATGAGCAGAGGGATGGAGCAGCTCTGCTGGCAGGAAAGGCTGGGAGAGCTGGGATTGTTCACCTGGACAGGAGAAGCTTTGGGGTGAGCTCAGGGTGGCCTTGCAGGGCCTGAAGGAGCTGCAGGAAACATGGAGAGAGACAATTTGCAAGGGCTGGAGGGACAGGACACAGGGAATGGCTTCCCAGTGCCAGAGGGCAGGGCTGGATGGGAGATTGGGCAGGAATTGTTCCCTGGGAGGGTGGGCAGGCCCTGGCACTGGGTGCCCAGAGCAGCTGTGGCTGCCCCTGGATCCCTGGCAGTGCCCAAGGCCAGGCTGGAGCAGCCTGGGACTGTAGGAGGGGTCTCTGCCCATGGCAGGGGTTAAAATAAAAAAAGCCCCTTTAAAGCCCCTTTCAACCCAAACCGTTCCATGGGTTAAATGCAGCCTCCTGCACCAATCCATTCCCCCTGAGCACAAACCAGCCAAGGCTGTTGTGTTGCCCTGGAAGCAGCAGCAAAGACAGGATTTTTCCAGCCTCCTTGATTGCCTCTCCCAGCACAGCCTCCTGCATTGCCAGTGTTGATCCCAGCACAGCCAGGTTCGCCTCTGTTGCACCAAAACTCGGCTGCAGCTTCAGATTATTCTGGGCAGGAGTGGGATCCCTGCAGAGAACACCACAGGAATAAATTCTCTGCCTCAGCCCCCTGCCCTGGAGGAGTTTTGTTGTTGTTTTTGCCTTGGGGAGCAGCTCACTGGAGGCAGAGCTCTCTGCAAGCCCCTTCCTACCAGGATTTGCTCCGTGGGGCCGCTGGGTGGGCGAACAATTCATCTGGGGAGCCTGAGCTTCATCCAGCAAAACAGGGATTTGTCTCACAACAGCTTTTTCCTTGTCTCGCTTAAAATATTCCTGTTTTTCCCAGGAAAACACGAGAAGGCATGTGTGCCTGAGGAGCTGCCAGGCACCAGTGATCTCCAGCTTCACCCAGGTGAGGGGCCCACAGGTTTTTTCCCTGCTGGCAGTGGCCCCGGGATCTGGGGGCTCCAGGAAGCTCAGGGGAACATAAAAAACAAAAGCAGGGCACTACATTTGCTCCTGTTCTCCCATTTTTATTCCTTATTTTGCCATGTCCTGATTTGGATTTTGGGGGTGAGGAATTGCTGGGTGTCACTCTTGCCTTCTCAGGGAAGGGGTTTGAGCAGCACCTTGGGAATGTGGGAGGAGGGACATTGAGGAGCTGCCGAGCTCCCAAAAAATGAGCAGCTCCTCGTGGTGTCCTGTATGGCCAGAGGATGAGGAATATGCCAAAAGATAAGGGATATCCCCAAAAGGTAAGGAATATGGACAAAGGATAAGGAATATGGTGAAAGAAAGAGGAATATGGACAAAGGATGAAGATTCTGGTGAAAGGATGAGGAATATGATAAAAAAATAAGGAGTATGGCCAAAAAATGAAGACGATACCAAAAAGATAAGGAATATGACAAAAAGGTGAGGAATAAAGCCAAAGGGGGAGAAATATGCCCAAAAGATAAGGAATGTGACCAAAAGATAAGAAATAAGGGCAAAGGAGGGCAGAACACAGCTCTGAGCACTCCTGCATCAGCTCTGAGGGCCCCAGCACAGCCCCAGTGACACCAGCCTGTGACACGGAAGAACCCCAGGGAGCGATGATGTGGGAATCCTGCTGGCTCTCCTCTGGCTGTCCCAAGGGCTCTGCCAGTTCCTGCAGCTGTTCCCCCACCCTGGTGACACTGCTGTCACCAGCACGGGCATTCCCAGCCCTACGAGGCTTCCACGAGGCTCCAGCTGAGGAGAGTTTTCCTCCTGGGCCTTCCTCAGGGATAACCAGGCAGGAAAGTGGGATTTGCTCCATAGGAAGCCCTGCCCTCACTGCTCAATATCTCATGAGTTGGCCACTGGCATTCCCAAGGGATTAACTTCCAGGAGCAGCACGGCAGGGCAGCTACACCTGGAAGTTTGGAAAATAAATGTTCCTGCTTCACAGAGGGGTTCCTACTTTCAGGGATCAGCTGCTCCCTGTGGGAAGGAGAGCCAGGGATCCCCACCCACAGGGTCCCACAGGATCCCCCAGGACTCAGCATTCCCAGGTGTACTCAGGGATCCATCCACAGGGTCCAGGCTCCATCCACAGGTGCAGAAGGAGATGGAGCCAGCCAGGACTGAGCTCCAGCAAAGGTCCAAGGTAGGTGCAGGGGAGGCACAGCCACTACAGGGCTCAGAAGGGCAGGAAGGCTCAGAGCTGGATTTACAATCGATTTACAATAGATTTACAATTTACAATCGATCCTCAAGCCCTGGACAAGGTGTGGGCAGTGTCCAGGCAGGGCTGAGCAGGACAAGCCAGCCCTGACCCCTGCCAGGACCAAAGGCTCTTTGGGATGTTCTTCCCAAAGCCATTGGAGACCCCCTGGGATTGGTTTTCCTCCCGAGTTTTCCTCTAACAATGAACATCTGAAACGCACCTTGGGCAGCAGGAGGAATCAGAGGAGAGATCAAACAGATCCCACGTCAAACCCAACATTCTCCAAACCCAGGGTGAGCTGGGGCACCGAATGAAGAGCATTGCAGCAAAAATGTGGGATATAAAGCGCTCAGACCCACACAGTCCTGCCAGCTCAAGGCTCCAGACTGGAAAAACTCTGTGTGAGGGACACCTGATACCAAAACTGAACCCCCAGGGTGTCCCCAGGGAGGGAAGTCCCAGCCTGCCCCCCTGAGCAGGTGTGAGCAGGCAGGACCCATGTGCAGACACGGAGAAAGGGATTTCCCTCCATTCCCACATGGCTGAAGGGCACTGAGCCCATGACTTGTGGTTAGATGGGAGCAAATCTTCAGCTCTCCGTTAGAGATGGATTCAGCACAGCCCAGGTAAGCACTTCCAGGAGTTAATTACCTTTCCCATGAAACACTGATGGCTTAACTGCCACTGGAATTATTCTTCCTTCAGCTCCACCTGTCAGCCACCGAGTCCTGGCTTTGTCTGCTGGATTAAAGGACCCTCTGCTATCAAAAATCTCCTCCCTGGAAGTACTTAGAGCCCACGATCAAGTCACCTCTCAAGTTGTTCTCTGATGAGCTAAATAGATTGGAGTCATTAAGCCTATCATCACCCAGCAGGTTTGCCAGACCTTTTCTCAGTCTTCCAGCTCTTCTCTGAGCTGCCTCTAATTTTTTTTTAATCCATGATAAAAGTGTGGATGCCAGGATTTGATACAATAGCCAGTAATGCTCTCCCTACACTTTCCCATCCTAATAGCCCCTCAAAATATAGGACTGTCACATGAATTAAAAATTGGACTCATGTCCTGCTTATCTGGCTCCCTAAGCCCCCATCTGCACCCCCCTGGATTTGCTGAAACGTTCCCAAATCTCCTCGTGTGGGTGACATCTTTTGTTGCCACAGCTCCGGCGTTGTCCCTTTATTCCTGAAAGGCACAGGGAACCTTCACATCCCACCTACAAACCAGCCCAGGATGCAGCTCATGCAACAGGGATTTCCTCCCACTGCTTCACATCAGGGAATACCCTGAGCTGAAGGGACCCACAAGGATCATCCAGTCCCACCCCTGGCCCTGCTGACACCCCAATAATCCCCCCTGGGCATCCCTGGCAGCGTGTCCAAAGGCTCCTGGGGCTCTGGCAGCCTCGGGGCCGTGCCCATTCCCTGGGGAGCCTGGGCAGTGCCAGCACCCTCTGGGGGAAGAGCCTTTCCCTGATCTCCATCCCAAACCTCCCCCCCCAGCCGTTCCCTCCTTCCCTGAGCTCTGCCCTCAGCTCCTGTGCTGCAGCTGAACCAGCCCAGTGCCCTCAGCCGCTCCTCGGGTGGCCCCTCCAGACCCTTCCCCAGCCCCGGCTCCTCCTTTGGACACTCGGGAACAGCTTTGGATCTCTGATCTTGTGGCACCCAAACTGCCCCAGCACTGGGGGTGAGGCTGCCCCAGCCCAGAGCAGAGTGGGACACTCCCTCCCTGGCTGATACCCCAGGGCAGGGATGTCCCTCCAGGGCACTGCTGACTCAGATCCAGCTTGTCATGGATCACCCAGATTCCTTCCCACAGCTGTTTTCCAGCCTCCCATTCCTGCTCTGTCCATACACCCAGGCTTGCCTCACCCCAGGCACAGAATCCAGGATTTGCCCTTGTTCAACTCCACACCTTTGGGCATTCCCAGCCCTCTGATTTATCCAGGCAGCCCTGCAGGGCCTCTCTGTCCTTGAGGGAGCTGACAGCTCCTCCCAATTTAATTTCAAACTTCCTCATTATCCCTTTGAGTCCTGCATCCGAGTGGTTTAGGAGGATGTTGGGCCTAAATGGATTTAATTGTGCATTAAAACCTCTCCCACTGCACTGAGTTTGTTCTCGCTGTCGGGGCATCTCCTTCTCAGTCCCAGGAAGTTCATATGTGGGAATCAACAGGAAAATTCATCCAGCCCCTCTGCTGGAGACCCCCTGCCCTGGGAGAGCTGCTGCTTTATCCCAGGGCAGGGATTGGGCTCAGATTAAACGAGCCCAACACGAACTCATCCGACCTCACCTCGCAGCCCCGAGCGCCACCAAAAAATTCCAAGGGGAACAAGGTGTTCCCAGGAGTTTTCCAGCTGCTCCTTTCCCCTCCCAGCGAGGCTATGTAGGACACACAACCAGTGCATGAAATCTCCTCTCCTGACCCCTGGCTGAGGCCACCAGCCCGGCCCAGGGTAATTAACAGGCCGCCTCTGGCCCACGGTAATTAACGGGCTGCCTCTGCTCCCCAGGTGTCCCCTGCGGCCCCAGGTGTCCCCGGGAAGCAGCTGTGCCCCGTCCAGCTGGGCTGGAGCTCCTCGGGATGTGCCAGGCTGGGCTGAACGGCGTTCCAGGCATTCCCAGCGGGGCTGGCAGTGACGCTGTGCAGCTCCCTGACCCACTTCCAGCCCTTCCCGCGCCCAAAGTGGAATCTCCTGCCATTCGGGAGAGCTCTGCCTCTTCCCTGGCACTCAGGAGGATTTGGTGCCCTCTCAGCTGCCTTGGGGTGCCACTTCTCCCAGCTGTGACATTCCCAAGGTGGCAGGAATGGGAGCCTTGTGGCAGCCACGCCCTGGAAGGCAGCAGGAAAACCAGAGGAAGTTTGGGATGGCGTGGATGGTCAGTGATCATCCCTGTGTCCTGCCAGCTGCTGATAAAACCCTGGGAAATCCCGTGGGGATGGTGGGAATCCCTCCACAGAACTGTTCCAAAATGGGATGTTTCAGTAGGGAATGTGGGGACTGGAATCTGGTGACTGAGTGGGAATCCTGGGGTGTGGAGGGAATGGCAGAAGGGGAACATGGGAATGTCAGAGGTGATGGCCCTGCATGAGCAGGTCCAAGACCTCAGGACATCTCCATGGTTTTCACTGGAATAAAAGCCCAGCCTTGGATGAGACCAGATTAAAACAAGGGCTGGGTGAAGCCACTGAGGAAGGAAAAGCAGGAAATGCCCCTGGATCGCTGGCAGTGTCCCAGGCCAGGCTGGAGCAGCCTGGGACAGTGGGAGGTGTCCCTGTCCATGGCAGGGGTGGGACTGGATGATCTTTAAGGTCCCTTCTCACACAAACCAATCTGTGACTCTGGGAATTCCCTGAAAACCAAGACAGAGACCAGAGCCATAAAATTCCCAGGTAAAAGGCAAGGAATAAATCAGAACCAAGGAATAAATCCAATGCCCAGTGACCCCCAGAGGTGGCACAGGATGGACACACAGATCAGCACCACTTTTAGCACACCTGGGATATCCCCAAAAAGCAGCACCTGCCCCATCCCAGGGAGCTGGGAGGCAGGAAGGGATCCCACAGCCAGCACCAGGAATGTCACCTGTGTCACACAACGGTTGAGGGGACAACATGGAATGGAACATCCTGGAAGTTGTGAGCGCATAAGAGACCCCACATGAGGGAAATCATTCCCATTTTATAACAAATTCTTCCTCTCACACATGGAATTAAACACTCTGGAAGTTGTGAGGGGACAAGAGACCCCACGTGAGGGAAATCATTCCCATTTTTAAGCAACCTCTTCCTCTCCCACAAGGAATCCCACAGAGCTCCAAAACCTGAGCAGAGCTTTGCTGCTGGGATGTTTTGGTTCCTGGTATTTTGCATTTCCTCTCTGTTGTTGCAGATAATGATACCAACAACACACAACCAAATCTCTTTTTTTTCCCCCTAAACTGAAATTTAAATGTGCCCCAAATGTTTGGTTCTCAGGCACTGGAGCAGCAGGGATGTCCTGTCCTGGCTTCCTCCTGCCACTCCTCAGGAAAATCATCTTCCCAGTCTGAGAACCATTCCAGTTGCAGGGATGATGATGATGATGATGATGATGATGATGGCACTGAGCATTAGAAGAACCTTCCTCTGAGGAAAAAGGAACCTAACATAAAAACACGCCCGAGTACAGTCAGAGCTGAGAGTGCATTCCAGGAATAATTCCAATTAAAAATATTAAGGCCATGTGTTGTTGTCACCCAAACACTCCCCAGCTGCAGCCACACCATGCAATAATCAATTAAAACACTCCATTGAAATGTAATTAATTGGTTACTTAGTCTCTGGTTGCAGATGAGGCTACAATTGTTCAACGATTTAACAACTTTGGAGATTCTTTTTGCTTGTGAGGAGACTTTGCCCTTCCCCTGGGCAGCCTCAGACATTGGATTGATATTCCCAGTATATAAATCCAATATATAGTTTGGAAATTACATATATATATATTTATATAACATTCCCAGGAGCAGGGCAGTGCCACCACTCCAAATCAGTTGTCTTCCCTGCCCAAGGCCCTCTCCAAGCCCATGAAATCCCGGGAATTCTGCTGGCTGCCCTGTTTGAGCCGTACCTGCTGAACAGAGCAGCCAAGGCAGCTTCACTTCCTACAGCCCCTTAACAACATCAACATCCCTCATTTTCCTGGAAGCGCAGCTTTTTCTGGATATGGCCCAATAAAAACAGTGTCAGACAAAGGAAGAATCCCAGTAATGAAGAGCAGCTAAAGAAAATGACCATTCCTTATTGTATTTCACTCCTAACTTCAATTCCAGCCCAATTTTCGGGAGTTTGTGCTACAGGAACTTTGAAGTCTCTGCATTATTCTGCAGTGAGGGCACGAGACACCTGAAATATCCCATCCACAATGCCAGGTTTGTTACTGGAGGTGCCATTAATCATAAATGCCTTTGATTGTGCAAGGTCAGGAGCCTGCTCTGTATTCCAAAGGGAAATGCTGCGCGTTTGGGCAGGATGAATTCCCTCCTTCCCGGGGACGTGTCCAATTGAGGACAAAGGGGGTTTGCTGCTGCCCAGAGCTGCTGAAGGAGCCTCCCAAAATCTCCTTTCAGGCATTGCTGTGACAAAACCCTGAGTGATCACAGAGCCCAGGTAATGAGAGGCAAAAAGTTACAGCGGGGTAATTATGGCATTCCAGAGGCACTTCCTGCAGGAACGCTGGCCCACACAAAGGCAAACTGCCTCCCAGGCAGGGCCCTTTCCCTCCTGTGACAGTTTTTCATCATTAATTCCAAGGAATCGGCTCTGTCCCTGTCCATCCCATAGCACAGGGCAGCATTTTCCATGCTGCTGGAAAGATGGAGAGGGAGATTATCCGAGGCAGTGGATGGGGGAATGGTTTAAACTGCAAGGGAATAGGTTTGGGTGGGATTTTGGGAAGGTTCTTCCCTGGGAGGGTGGGCAGGCCCTGGCACAGGGTGCCCAGAGAAGCTGTGGCTGCCCCTGGATCCCTGGAAGTGTCCAAGGAAAGGCTGGACAGGGCTTGGAGCAACCTGGGATAGTGGAAACTTGAAGTTCCCTTCCAACCCGAACCATTCCATGATTTCAGAGCTCTCTGCCTCTCAAATCCCCTTCCCCAGCCCAATCCCAGCCCCAAAGCAGACCTGCAGCCCAGTTCTGAGCTGCTGCTCGTGAGACCACCTTGGTTTTTGCCAACCTCAGGATCCGGAGAAGGAGGAGGATTGCGTGGAGAGCTTTGGCATCCTGAGCGTTTCATCTGCCTAATCACGGCAGATTGTAGGTCAGGAACCCGGCTCCCGATGTGGTCCCGGCTGCTTGGCATGCACGGCTCATCCTCCCCTCTCCAATCACCGTGGAAGGCTCCCGAGGAGCGGGATGAGAGGCCATGAATAGCAAAGAGCTGCGCCGGGGGGAGGCTGCGATGTGCTCAGCCCCGGGAGCAGGAGAACGGATTCCCACTCCAAAGAAATCAGGGAGTATTCAGTGAGAGAACAAAAGGTGGAAATTCGGGAGAAATTGCTTCCCTCAGGGGCACGTGACCAGAGCCGCCCTGGAGCCACCTTCCCTCTGCTGCTCCCTGTGCCCAGGACACCAGCTCCCCATCCTGGGAGGTGCTCCCTGTCCTGGAGGGCTTCTCCATGTCCTGGAGGACTTCTCCATGTCCTGGGAAGTGCTCCATGTCCTGGAGGGCTTCTCCCTGTCCCATCTCCTTAGCAAATTATCATCATTTTACTCCAACTTCCCACTAATTTTTCCACAGATTCTCTCTCTGTTCCCTTTCACTCTCGATTGTAGATTCAGAGCTCCAGCAGGAGTGTCTTCTCCAGCAATTGCCCCGTCAGGCCTTGCCCAGCTGTTTGCAGCTGCTTTTCTTGTCCCCTCTGAGAGCAGAGGGGGCTCAGGGATGCCCTGGAAGTCCCCAGATGGGACATCTGTGGCCGTGCTGGTGCCTCAGCCCTCAGGACACCTCATCCCCTGCAGCAGTGCTGCAGCAGAATAAATGGATGGATAAATAAATTATCAGGGCCCCAAACAGGCCCTGGTCCCAGCAAAGTTATCAAATATTCATTTTCAAGCAGAAAAGTAAATAAGTGAGCACACAGAGTGAGGACATGGTGTCCTCCTTCAGTCCCTGCGCCAGGCACTGCTCAGGGTGGGTGACCCTCGGCCCTTGTGGCCACCAGCTCTGGTGGCCCAGCAGGACAGAAGCCACCAGCCCTGTGCAGAGGGGAGAATCCTCCTCCAGCTCCTGGAGATCCTGCCAGGAACCCTCTGCCCCAGGCCTGGCTCACCCCTGCGTCCTCCACACTTTGCTTGGAGTTGTCCTGGTGTCTGATGACACACCAGTGTGTGACCACCCCATCCATGGTGTGACATCCCCATCCATGGTGTGACATCCCCATCCATGCTGTGACATCCCATCCATGGTGTGACATCCCATCCATGGTGTGACATCCCCATCCATGGTGTGACCACCCCATCCATGGTGTGACATCCCCATCCATGGTGTGACCACCCCATCCATGGTGTGACATCCCATCCATGGTGTGACCACCCCAGCAGAGGTCTGATAACCCCATCACCCTCAGGATCAAGCCATAGTTTCTGTGGTGTTTTCATTGAATTCCCCGTTGCTGGAGAAGGCCTTGGCTGAGGAGTGGGGACACATCACCCACAGTGCTGGTACCCAGGGACACCCATCCCTCACCTCCTGAAGAACCCAGCTGTGCACCCACTCGTATTTCATACAGAAAATGGATGGTTTTCCCTTCCTGCCTCTTCTCCTGCATAACAGGAGCTGGGGCACACAGTCCACTCCCACTCCGGAGTGTCAGGAAAATAAATCCTCACGGAATCTCAGCCTCCCCAGGCAGCCTGCAGTGCCTGTGGCCATTCCAACCATCCATCAGGGCTATGAAATTCCCTCTCTCCCAAATCAATGAACTCCACTGAAAGGCAGCTTTTCATTACTGGGGCTTCAGCTCGGCCTCGGTGGCAGCACAAACACCTGGCTGACAGTGACAACGTGACACCAGGGACAGAGAACTGTCCACCCCTGGGGGGTTGGGGACATCAACTGCTCCATCCCAACCTGGAGGCAGCATTTCCCACCCAGCATTTCCTGCTGCTTTTCCTTCAGTGCTTCCCTAAATCAGACACGTTGTGTTTTGTTTCCTTTCGGCACATGGAATTGTGAGACCGGATCCAACAAAAAAGCAGCAGCTGCCTTTCCCTGGGACTTGCTTATGTGGGAGTGGAGCAGCCAACACCATTCCTAGCACCTTTTAAATTCCTAAAACACAAAGGTTTCATTTCTGCAGAATTGGTACAGGCTTACAGTTACAGATTTCCTGCGGGTGGATTCACCTCTCTCCCTTCTCCAGGCAAAAATCTTGTCTGGATTGTGATGGAACAACACCTGTGTCAGCTCCCATGAATTCCTGGGGACGTATTTGCTGCTCTCCCTGCAATCCTGCATCCTGGTGACAAAGCAGATGAGGAAAAATCTCATATTGATTTGTTTTTAATTTATAATTCCATTATTGTCTGTCACAGCTGCAGAGAAAAATTGGGAGTGCAGCCAGGACATCCTGACAATCCTTGATTTGGAATCTTCTGCCTCAGCTTCTCTGAGGGCAGGAATCCAAGTGCCAGTGCTGGCTGTGCAGGGCGTTTCCTGGGTCAGACAGGGAAGAAACTGGATTTGCTGGGCCCTTGTGGGAAGATCTCCATGGAAATGTGGTTTTATTGGAACCTGCAGCACCCCTGGAGTCCCATCCCTCTGTACAGCAGTGATGTCCCATCTTGTCACTGCTGGTCCCCCGCCCTCAGCTCCCTCTGGTCTGCAGGCCCAACACCACAAAAACCCCAAACCCAACCCCAAATCCATATCAGCTTCCCAAATTATTTCCAACCATCCCCATCCCACGCCTGGGACCCTGGGGATGCAGGGGACACATCCCAGGGTGAGCATCCCTGCGGGTCTCACGCAGACCACTGGATCCAGGTGGCTCCATGGCTGCAGGGAAGGTGTTGTCCCTTCCCAAGGTGCCCCCCGAGGTGCCCACGGAGCTGCCCAGACCCCAGGGGGAGCAATGTCCCGTTTCTGTGGCTTCCTGGGAAGTCAGATATTTTTGTGTTGCAGACGGAGCCCTGTAAAGTCATTTAGACAATAAAGGAGTGACAGGATTTCCACAGGAGAAGAGCTTAGGCAAAGTGGGATTATTTTGTTCGGCAAGGAGATGATTAAGAGGTGCCATGATTGAAGTGTTTAAAGTGGCTCAGGGTTCTTATCAAATTAAGCTGTGCCGGAGATGGCTGGGCAGCCGTCACTCAAGGGCACAGAACTTCGCTGCAGCTTCTCCCATGGTGCAGGGAATGGTTTGGGACCCCGAGGACAATCCTGGATGGAGACAGTGCCACCAGAGCCAGGTTTGGGTGGGCTGGAGAGCTCCTGTTGCTCACAGGTGACCTTAACCTCGGCACCATCTTTTTGAACCTCAGATCCAGCACACACCCATTTATTCCCCTCAGTGCTTTCACCTGGATGTTCTCATCCCTCTCAGCAGCCCTGTCCTTTCCTTCTCTCCTGAAAATTCCTGACAATCCCTGGCCCTCTGTCCCCTCTCCTCCCCAGGAGGCACAGGCACAGCCAGGGGGAGGGTTTGTCTCTTCCCTGCATTCCTGCCCTGGCCGTCACTGCCGGGGGTTTTTCCTCTCTCCCCATCCCTCTCATGCCCCTTGGAGCTCTCTGCCGTGCCCGCCATGGCCCAGCCATGCCAGTCCTCTGTGACCTTCAGAGCAGCCGGAGAGGTTTCCCTGGATCAGCACGGGATAACTGCAGTGGGAGGGAGCACCGAGGCCTTTCCTCTCAGCCCCGGCCCCGTTCCTGTTCCGGATCACAATCACATTCGCAGCTCTCACCCCTAATTGCAAAATTGCCTCTTCAGCCCTTGATGAGCTGCAAATTCCTTGATGGATTCACCTTGTTCCGTGTGCTCCCGTTCAGCTCGCTCTCCTGAGCAGCGTTGGGATGTTGAGTGGAGCACTCCTCGCTTTGCTTCAATGGAACTTCAGAATTGTCCCCTCTTCCCAAGGAGCCTTCAGCCCTCAAGTGCTCCCAGCCCTGCTATTGTCAGTGCAGAAGCTGCTTTTGGGCCCTGTTTTCCATGTTTTCCAGCTGTTTATCCCAATTCCAGAGGATTTCAGCTCTGCCTGATGAGAGGGCTCCTTCTTCTCACCTTCCAAGTTCTGTCTGGGCCCATTTGGCACCGTCTCCTGTGCTGGCACTGCTGGGGGACCTCGAGGGCCGTGTCCTGTTCTGGGCCCTCCTGGCCAGAGAGACCTGGAGGGGCTGGAGCGTGTCCAGGGCAGGGAACGGAGCTGGGGAAGGGGCTGGAGCCCCAGGAGAGGCTGAGGGAGCTGGGAAAGGGGCTGAGCCTGGAGAAAAGGAGGCTCAGGGGGGACCTTGTGGCTCTGCACAAGTCCCTGCCAGGAGGGGACAGCCGGGGGGGTCGGGGTCTGCTCCCAGGGAACAGGGACAGGAGGAGAGGGAACGGCCTCAGGCTGGGCCAGGGGAGGCTCAGGGTGGACAGCAGCAGGAATTTCTCCATGGAAAGGGTGCTCAGGGACTGGAAGTGCCCAGGGAGGTTTGGAGTGCCCATCCCTGGAGGTGTCCAAGGAAGGGCTGGAGGTGGCACTGAGTGCTCTGGGCTGGGGACAAGGTGGGGATGGGGCACAGCTGGGACTGGATTGGCTGGGCGAGCTTTTCCAACCTCAGCGATCCTGGGATTCTTTAGGCCTGACCCATGAGCTGGGTGTGGCAGAGCATCCAAATGGAGCAGAGCATTTCTGGTGGCAGTGCTCAGGGCAGGTCAGGGGTGGCTTTGTGCAGTGACAGCCCCACTGCCACCAGCGCTGTCACCAGCTCCACCCGTGGGCTCAGACTGCAGCAGGTTTGTCCCACCTTTTCCTCACCCCCACCCCTTCCCGAGATCACACATCCCAAAACCCCTCTGGGCTTTGGCTGAGGATGGGAACAGCTGACAAAAAGCTTCCCTTTGATTGACAGCAGAGATTGTGTCCCTGGGAGCAGAGGCTGCCGATCACCGGGATGTGCTCCAAGCTTCTCCTGGCGCCCGCGGAGCGATCCCGCCTGCTCCTGGGAGGAGGGATAAACCCTTCATCCGAGCTCATCCACATCTGCACAGCCTGCCTGGAAACTGGGGCTCAATCCTTCAAAAGGGCACCGGAGCACCAAGGCCAGCTCTGCCCTGGTGGGCCGGGAACAAAAGCAATTATGAGGCGAGGTGGGATCGGGGCTTTGGGCTCGGCTTATCCCGCTGATTATGGGATCATCTGCCAGGCCTGGCCCCTTTGCCAAGCAATCCCCTGGCCACAGCCACGAGCCAGAGACGACAAAGCTCGGAAAGGCCAAGCCTTGGCAGCCCCTGCAGGACTGGAGTTCATCCTGGCTCCGGCCTGAGCCTTTCCGTGCTTGGAGCTGCTGGGAAGGAGCTGCCAGGGGTGAGGAGTTTGTGCTTCCTCCCATAGAGTTGGGGTTTTTTTGCTAGGATGTTCATTTCAGCTGTCTCCAATCTCCCTTTTATCCTGTCCTTCCCATGGACAAACCTCCATGATCCCTCCCCTGCTCTGGAGCCATTCCTGGGGCATGCAGGGGTCACCACACCACGCACATCCCTCTTCTTCCTGCTCCGTGCCCAGGGTTTTCCCTTGCCTCTTCCCACTGGGATTCCACCAGAAGGATCCCTCAGTTCCTTCAGTTTGTCCCTGGCCAGGCAGCCCTTCCCAATGGATATACAGTGAAACCATTCCCAAAAAAGCCACTCCTCATCCTGCATCCGTGTCCTGCTGTCCCTGCCCTCTGTGATGAGCTGGGAATGTTCCGTGTCCGTGTGGAGGCCGAGTCCCCAGGCCTGGCTCCGTGGGGGATGAGGGGCTGGCTGCTCCAGGAAGGAGCAGGGGGCACGGAGCTGTGCCAGAGGAAGATTTGGGATCCTGTGGATGGCACAGGGCTGCAGCTGCAGGGTGGGGACACCGTGGCTGCTTCCCAGATCCCAGAGAGCCCAGCTGTTTGCCAGGGTGCTGGGGGCTGAGCTGGGACTGTGCTCTTGGGGCTGGGGCAGCCATCCTGAGGGAATTCAGCCTCATCCCCTTGGAGGTGACTGCCCTGGCCCCACAGAGGGGAAGCCCAGCCTGCCCTCTCTTCATGGAATCTCCAGCACTCCAGCCTAGTGTCATTTTAGGGAAAAGCTCCTAATTCAGCCTCCCAGGAGCTTCTCTGTGTTTTCCCTCTTCGTGGCAATCCCAGTTCTGGGGTCACCCAAACCAGGGGCAGCTGGATCTCCTCCTGTGCTGGGATTCTCCATCCAGCCTGGGCTTGAGTGAGGATCTTTTATCATCCTCTGCTGGAATTTGTTTGGGAGTGGCCCCTCAGATCCATTTCTAACCCCAAATGGTGAAAATTCTTGGGGTTTGCTGGTAGCTCACTCCCTCTCTGTTGTTATGGGGAAGTGGAAAATCAACCTGAAATCCCAAAGTCCACGGGCAGTGCTGAGGTCCCCTCATGCCACATCCTGTTCCTATGTGGGGAAGATTTCCTGGGAGCCAGAGTGAAGATTCCGGGGG
>VXBN01006404.1:50830-62226 GCA_013397395.1 Sinosuthora webbiana
CGGGGGGAAGGGAAGGGAAGGGAAGGGAAGAACACAGGGATGTTGTGGCCAAAGAAAACCCAAGGGAAAAAATGGGGTGGAAAATCCCAGGAGATGTCCCTGGAAGGGAATCAGGCCTAATGCACACCCTGCTTGTCTGGGAGATGGGGAGCACAGTCCCAGCCCCAAGAGAACCTCAGAGCATCCTGCTGAGATGAAAAGGCTCTGGCCTTGGCTTGAGGAGACGCCAGCTCTCAGGGGTGCTCCCAAGCAGCAGGGAATCCAAGGATAACACCAGAACAAGGGCTCAGAGCTGGGGGTACCAGCAGGGAAAGGAGGGAAGGAGTCTGGAGCCTGTGGGGTGAGGGCTGGTGGGGATGATCCAGGGGAAGGGGGTCCCCCAAACCCTCCTGGAGGATGGCAGACGAGCAGGAGGAAGGGCAGCCCTTGGGGACAGAGCCCTTCCCTGTCCCCCTTCCCCCCGGTGGCATTTGGAGTGCGGATGTCTCCGTGTTGGGAGCTCGTTTCTCCTGAAGGGGAAGGAGGTGCCGACAGCAGCAGCCACAGGGACGCAGCTTTCCTCTAATGAACTAGAAAATAGTTTCCCTTTAATACTGATTATCCTGGAAGGCAGCTAAAGGGAATGTGATTTCCATAGTGATGAACCCCGGGCACAGCCTGGCTCGGCAGCAGCAGCAGGGCTGGGCTCAGCTGGGATGTTGGGATGTTCCGGAGCATCCCGGCCTTGGCAGCACAGAGGTACCTCTGCTTCCCAACAGCTGTGCCCCCAGCCGGCAGCTCTGCCTGCCTCTGCAAGGGCTGGGAGCTGGCTGCGAGGGGTTCTTGTACCCCTGAGGCTGCATCCTGCCTGTCCTGCATCTTCCACCTCAGCCTGGTTCTCCATCCCTCCTCTCCCACCTCAGCCCAGCTCCCAGCTGTGATGAGCTGGGTGCTGTTGCCACTTCTCTGCCATCCCGTTCTGGGGGCACTCTGGAATTCTGACTACAGCAGGCAAATCTGTGGCCAGGGAAGAAAACAAGCTGGGAATAAAAGTGAGAACCCCCCGAGCCCGGGGCTGATTGTGCCCCTGTGCCCCTGTGCTCAGGTGAGAGCCCACCTGCAGAGCTGCCCCAGCCCCGGGGCCCAGCACAGGAAGGAGCTGGAGCTGCTGGAGCCAGGCCAGAGGAGGCACCAGGATGAGCAGAGGGATGGAGCAGCTCTGCTGGCAGGAAAGGCTGGGAGAGCTGGGATTGTTCACCTGGACAGGAGAAGCTTTGGGGTGAGCTCAGTGTGGCCTTGCAGGGCCTGAAGGAGCTGCAGGAAACATGGAGAGAGACAATTTGCAAGGGCTGGAGGGACAGGACACAGGGAATGGCTTCCCAGTGCCAGAGGCAGGGCTGGATGGGAGATTGGGCAGGAATTGTTCCCTGGGAGGGTGGGCAGGCCCTGGCACAGGGTGCCCAGAGCAGCTGTGGCTGCCCCTGGATCCCTGGCAGTGTCCAGGGGATTGGATTTTACACCCTGGAAAAGGCTGGGCAGGATCCCCCAGGATCCCTCACCGTGGCAGTGTTTGCTCCCAGCCAGGGTGCAGATGGCTCCAGTCTCCCAGATTTTGGCCAGGAGAGGTTTGGGTGGAGGTTCTGGGATGGTTCCTGCATGTTTCTGTTGGTGTCTGTCCCCACAGCAGATTTGTGGCACTCAGGTTGTTGCTCCTGGCCCTGCCACGCCCAGAGCAGATGTCCCTGCTCCACGACACATGGACACACCATGCCTGGCCATATGGGACAAATTATGGGATGTACACACGAGGCAAACAGGGAATGTGGGAGTGCAGCAGTGCAGAACGTGCCAGGGGAAGGCACAGTCCCGCAGCACTGGGAGCAGCCAGGTTGGGAATCAGCATTCCCTGCCTGGATCAGCATTCCTGCCTCCCTCAGATGGACCATGTTGTGGGCTAATAACCAAATCAAATATTCAGGAGCTGCCTGCTCTGCCAGAGGCACTGCAGAGATGGATGGTGGAAACCTGGGAAGCTCCATCTGCACCTGGAGCTTGCAGGGCTGGGCTGGGCAGCTGTGGCTGGGCTTATCTTTGGGGAAGGGGGTTTGTCCTCCCAGTCCTCCAGGGGGAGGAATTTCGTGCCTCATCCCACTGGAGGGAGGGAAAAAATGCAAGAACCTGGTTCTGGAGGGAATAAGTCGGGAATGCAGCTGCCCAAGATCCCACCCCTGCTCCCTGGCTCCTTGTCCATGTTAAATGGACACAAGGTGCAGCAACAGGAAATTGAGGAAAACCCTGACCACAGCAGGAAATCTCCTGGGAAGGGATCCCTGCTTCCCAAAACGCTCTGTGTTGGATCCATCACTTCCTCTGTCAGGACTGGGGGCCTCCCCTCCCCCGGGGAGTGACAGGGCCCAGCAGCACCTGGTGACTCTCTGCCGGGCCCCAGGTGTCCTGAGGGGACACAGCCAGGGCCAGGACACTGCGGGGACAGAGCTGTGCCGCCTGGCACCGTGCTGGTGGTGGCAGCAGCCCCAGGGAGGGGGGCACTGGAGCTGTGTGCTGGGGACCAGTGCTTGGGCAGGGCAGGAGAAGCCCTGGGGCTGCTCCTCCGTGGGATCCCTGGGAGCTGCAGCAGCTCTGGCTGTGTGTGGGTCACCTCTGACATTGTCACAGCTCCTGGCACAGCCCTGGGCTGGGACAGTGGCCTCTGAGGGCTCTGGCACAGTCACCAGTGCCGGGGGTGGCTGCTGAGGCCGGGCAGGAGCAGCGTGGTGCCCAGCAGGACCGACAGGCTCTGCAGATGCCCTCGGATGTTTCTGGAACAGAATCCTGGATCTCAGCAGTACCATGAGCCTGAGGATGACCAGAGGGGACAAACCAAGGGAGGGAGCAGCTGCTGCACATCAGTGATGGGACAGAGGGAAGGCAGGGGGCAGGAATCTGGTGCTTCCCTGCCTCTCTCCTGAAATGAAGAGTGACAGGGCCAATTTTTCCTGGGAGGATGAGGTCTGGGGCAGTTCTTTGCTCTTTTCTTGCTCCTAGCAGGAAAAACACAGAGCTTTAAGGGTTTTCCCATCACAAAAGGCTGCAGGGATGTGCAGGACACAAGAACTCCTCCGGATGTCTGGAGCTGGGGCCATTCCCAGCTCTGTGCCCCGGTGCTCTGCCAGTCCCCAGCTGGGTGTTCAGGCCACAACCTGCCCAGCCCAGGATCCCAGTGGTAATCTCTCAGGATTCCCCACACTCTGCCTGCATCTCTCAAGCCACTTTGGAGCTTTGCAGGGTCACAGCCACTTGTGGGACACTCTGTGGGAGGAGGATTGGGGGATCCCTGTGCACGTGGAGACTTTCCCACCCTTTTCCCCTCACTCCCTGGTTCCAGAAGCTCCAAGGGCCACTTTTCTCCACATCCAGCTCCTTTCTGCTGCCTCTCAGCCCTGCCAGTCCCGTGGAACTGAAGCAAATTCCACCAAGAACTGAAGCCAGGCTCAGCCTTTCCCTGGCCATTGCCTCTCCCACCCACAGCTCTTCCCTGGTGACGGATCCTCCGCAGAGCCCCACAAACCCTTCCCACCTTCCCCCCTCCCCTGGGAGAAGGGGGATTCTCCACAGGGCTTTGGGCTGCCCTTTGCAGTGCTCAGTCACTGAGGGTAGAGCAGCCCTGGAAGTTCCCAGTATTCCAGCAGCGAGGAACCAGCCAGAATTCCAGGTGAGACATCCCAGGGGATGCGGCAGCTCCCTGCTGGCACAGCCTCCTCTCCCCCGGGGCAGGGGACACTGGGATTTCTCCGCCATATCCCTCACCTGGGGCTCCACAGGGGGATTTGGGGTTGGGGAAGGATTTATTCATGCAGCCACGGCAGCAGGAAAGCAATCCCTGTCCTGGGGGCCCTGCAACGTGTGGGTAAAGCAAATTAGAGCCGGGTCTGCGTGTGGAGGTTATAAACAAACACAGCCCGGGTTAGGAGTGGGGAGGGAGAGAAGGAGTCGGAGAGAAAAAGGCAGAGGAAGAGGGAGGGGAGAGCCCTTCATAATTCATCATTCCTGAAATAAAAATAAGGCTGGAATCATGTTTTGGGTAGAAGGGAGAGCGCGTAGGAAGTGTGTACTTGCCAATCTGCCAAAAAAAAGTTGCTTTTTATTTTCTTAAGAAGGCAATTATGTATTTTTGTCAGCCACTTCCTACTTTGAAGCGGCTGAACCTGCTTTGCTCAAACTTTCCCAAACAATTTGCCCTCAGGCTGCTGCCAGGGCTGCAGCATTTACACCCCGAAGATGAAAGGGGGGGAGTGCCACGGCTGCGGCTCCGTGTGTGCCGAGCAGAGGCACCTGCAGAGCTCCTGTCTGCCTTCCCAGCCCTGCTGCACAAACCCGGGAATCTGGGAGCCTCCCTTTGCCTTGGCTCAGGTGGGGAGCTCCTCACAGGGATGTTAAATGTGACTCCAGAGCAGTGCCTGATGCTGCTGCGTCTGGAAACTCCCGGTTTTTGGGATAAGGAGATGGAGACAGAGCCCAGCTGGGTTCAGGTCCCAGCTGGTGCTCAGCACACCCCGGGCAGGAAAGTGTTTGGATTTCTCAAGGTCCAATGTGGATTTCATCATTTCCAGAGTGAAATTCCATCCCCAGCTGAGCGCCTGCTCCACCCTAAATCCCTGCCCCTCTCCCGGGCTGTCTTTGGGGATCACTGCAGCCCTGGGGTTTGGGATCGCTGCCAGGGGGTTCCCATCCCTGGCAGGATGGGCAGGGTTGGCTCCTGGGCCCCAGCTCTGCTGTGCCACTGTCCCTCCGTCCTGCTTGAGGTGTCTCCTGTCTCGGGGAGCCTCTGAGGGACAAAGGCATCTGAGGCCGCAGGTTCCTGGATTTTCAGGGCCCTGCTTCACCTCCAGCAGAAAATAAAATGGCTTTTTGGGTGAGATTAATTCACAGCTTGAGCTGCAGGGACTTGGGGCTCTCCGGTTGTTGTGGCCAATGTGAGAAAGAAAAGGCTGAGCACAAGAGGGAAGGGATCCTTTTGACCCCACAGAATTCAGCAGCATCCCAAGGCCCCCCAGCTCCAGGTGAGGAAGCATTCCTGCCCCTGCTCCCGGCCCTACCCTCTGGGATACCCATAAATCACAAATACGAGGGATATATTCCTTGGAAAGGCAGGCAGTGCCTGTGGGTGGGACAGGATCGAGTGTCCAGCTCTGCAAACACAGCAGGAATGTTGATATTCATGATATTCCTGTCCAGGAGCAGCAGCTGGGCACGGAGGTCACCTGATAGTGGCATTGGGAGCAGCACATGAGGAAGATGCATGGCTGGAAGGCCTGAGGGTTGGCAGCAGTGACCTGCCTGTCCCCAGGGTGTTCCTACCTTTCCCCAGGGTGTTCCTACCTTTCCCCAGGGTGTTCCTGCCTGCCTGATAATGGAACCTCCCTCCTCCTGATCCCACACTCTGCCCTGGCCCTGCCTTGGATGGGAAATCTGGCACCTATGGTCCTGGCTGGGCTGGTGTGCAGGGAATCCCAGAGGGGGTTGGGAGGGACCTTAAAGCCCATCCAGTGCTACCTCTGCCATGGCAGGGACACCTCCCACTGTCCCAGGCTGCTCCAAGCCCCAATGTCCAACCTGGCCTTGGACACTGCCAGGGATCCAGGGGCAGTCACAGCTGCCAGGGCCTGCCCACCCTCCCAGGAAGGAATTCCCTCCCAAAATCCCATGTGGTGATGGAACAACAAACAGGAGTCAGTTCAGCAGCCACAGAACCACCGAGGTTGGGAGAGACCTTTGAGGCCACCCCCCCTGCACTGCCCTGGAACCCCAAAACCATCACCCAGCACCACATTCATACATGTCCTGAGCCCCTCCAGGGATGGGGATTCCCCACTCCTTGGGCATCCTATTCCAGTGCCCGGCCACCCTAAAAATGACCTTTTTTCCCCTAATCTACTCCACGTCTCCCCTTTCCGGGGCCATTTCCTCTTGTCCTCCCACCGCAGGAGTGGCAGGAGGGACTGGTCCCGTGCCAAGCTCCTCTCCTGGATCTGAAAGTCAAACTGGCAAGGACAAGTTATTATTACTGATAAATAATAATTCCACCAATTACCGCTGCCCTAATGAGACGGGACCTGCAGAACACGTGGCACAAACCCCCAGGCCTTTTTCTCTGTTTTCCTTTCCACAAAACCTTTTTTTGCTTCTCCTGTTCCTGGGAAAAGCAAAGGAGCCGAAGTGGTGGGAAGAAGGGAATGATCAGGAGGATCATGGAGAGGGAAAGGCAGCTGTGAATGCACTTCATGTTTGCAGTAATTAAGGAACTGTCGAAATTCCTAAATCCCAATTTTGAAATCGTTTGGTTGACTTGACACGTCCAAGTCCCCGAGCTTTTAATTCAAATATAAAGCTTGATTGGCAAATTAAGAGAAGGCTATGAATGAAATTAATGAAAGATTAAAGACCAGCAGCTCACGCTGATATAAAAATTACCCCTCCAAAATAGGTTATGCAATAATTAGGATAAGTTGCCACTCTGCTAATATTAATTCTGATCTAACATTTATTCATTGATGAGATTTACTGATTCCCAATGAAGTCCTAAAAATTCCCTACAAGTGTTGGATCTTTGCAGGCTCTGTTAATCACCTTTATTTTCAATTCCCTAATTTTTAGAATTACCACAAAGCGAGTTTTCCTTAATAAATTGCATCGTTGAGCTCTTGAATTTGCAGTTGCACTGAGGGTAATGAGATCCAAGAGCCATTAGGACATGGAATGGGAATTTGATTAACCAAAAATTACCTGGACAATGCACTCGGACCCCTCCAACTCACTTTTGTTTCCATGTCAGGCTCTGCATCCAAGGAAAATGCAGGGAGGGACGATCTGAGGGAGTTTTCCTCACCAAGAGCTGCAGCCTGTGGAGTTTTGCAGTCAGAATTTGGGAATTGGTGTTCACAGGTGGCAGGGAAAGAGGGAATTATCATCCAGCTGGGATTGGGATTGAGTGTGTCCATAAATTGGGCAGGACGAGGTGACCTTGGAGAGAACGAAAGGAAAACCTTGGTGCTCCTTCTCCCAGACATGCCCTGGGTGGGATTTGTTGCCAAACTCAACATTATTCCTGCTTTCCTCACTTCATGTGGATATTTTTCCATCCAGCCACCTAAACTGCACATCAGCAGCGTTCCCCACCTGAGAATATCCCAGGATTTTTTTAAAATATTTTTTTTCCTCCATAATTGTGTTCAGCTTTATCATTAGCTGGAGTCTGCTCCGCAGCACTTCCATGGATACGCTGGAATTTTTTATGGACTCTGCGATTTATGGCTCCGCTTCTCTCTCTGTCTTGGTTGTGGCAGATGAGAACTGAATCCCTCTGTTTCTGATCACTTATTCCTGGTTTATAGTGCAATAAAGGAAAAAAAACTGCCCAGTAAAATACTGTAAATAGAGTGGGTGCAGCTGCATATCTCTGGTTTTCCTGCTTGGATCCACGCATGGACACATCCTGCACCCTCAGCCCTCCTGGTTTATTTTCTTTTTTCCCCTCCTGCCATCATGGGAAAAAAGAAAAAAGACTCCTTGAACCTCAGCTCCATCCTCACAGAACAGTTTGGGTGGGACCTGTCGGTGATGCCCACCAGCCTGGTGGTGTCTGGGATATTCCCTGTTCCTCCAGTGCTCCAGGCACCACGTGGGATGTGGAAGGGGGCAAGTGGCCTTTCCTCCTGTCCTGGGCTGCAGTGTGTAACCAGCAGTGTGTGTTCTATTTGCCATGTGTTGAAACAGGCTGGGGAGGTGTTTTTTTCTTTATCTCTTGTGTGACCCATCCCTCATAACTCCAGGTGTGAGGGGCAGGGTGTCTTCTGTTACTGGGCAGCTGTTAAAGCAGCTGGGGCCGCGTTCTTTATCCCTTCCAGAACCCATCCTCCCTCCAGGGGATCTCTGCTGTCCATGGGCCATCCAGGCTCACTGCAGGGCTGATACAATCCCATCATCCCATGGGGAGAGGCTCCACCCAGGGGGAGGAGCCCAGCATTCCCACCTGGATCAAACCTGGCATTCAGAACAGCAGCACAGCCTGTGTGCACTGGATTCCCAGAGGGAGACCAGACCCATCTCAGCACCACTGGGCCCTTCTCCAGGATCATCTCTGCTCCAACAGAACCACAGCTGGCACTGCAGGAGGGCTGGACTGTACTGCTCCCAACTCTCTGACCAACAACAGGGTGTCAAGTCGTCTGTCAGGGTTTCTAGGATTTTTTGTTTGGTTTTTTTGTACTACTATATTTGTTTATTTTTAAATATTCCCAGTAAAGAACTGTTATTCCTGTTCCCAGATCTTTGCCTGACAGCCCCTTAATTGCAAAATTATAATAATTGGGAGGGAGGGGGTTTACATTCTCCATTCCAAGGGAAGCTCCAGCTTTCCCTGGCAGACATCTGTCTTTCCAAACCAAGACACCTCCACCTCTCCAAGGAGCCACACAATGCCCTCACTCCCTCCCTGCTCCACAGAGCACTGATCTCCACCCACTCCCACTGAATCTGGAGTTCCCAAACTCCCCGCCAGCTCCTCTCCAGAGGATCTCACTTTATCCAGCCTCACAATCCCTCAGCTTCCCAGAGCACCTCCCCTGATTCCTCCCTGCATCCAACCCCCTGCTGCTCTGCCGGGCTCTCATCCCAGACGTGCCCCTGGAGAATCCTCCTGGAGAAGCTCCTGCTCCAGAAGGTGAAGCTGAAGAGCGTCACTCACACACAAACAGGGGATCCATCACAGAGCTTTCCGGCGTGCACAGGTACAGGGAGGAACCTGTTCCCATTTTGCACTCCGAGCTCAGGTATTAAACACAGATTTGTCGGAATTCTCTCATTTCAGGGGAGGCAAAGACACCTGGCAAGAGATTGGCGCTCTCCTCACCTCAAGCAAATGACTCCCAGCCCCAGAGGAGTGAGGAGCCTCTGGAAAGGTGCTTGGGAGCAGTTGATGTGAGTCACTGCCAGGATAAAGACATCCAGAACGGCTCGAGATTCCTGCCAGGATTGGGAGATGAATCAGGGCCGTCGTGACCTCTCCATGTGTCTGGCAAGTTGTTCTCTTGTTGCCTCGTGAACAATCTGTTTTCCCCGGACCCAAAATAACAATGTTGAGGAATAAAGTGCTTTTTTTCTCCTCCACTCTGGGTGAGTCACTGAAGGGAACGGAGGAGGAGGAGTTCTCCATGTAGAGGTGGATCAGGAGCTGGGAATTCTGAGAGGGAACAGTCTGGGTCAAGGGTGTCACCCCTGCATTACTGGGGTGACAAATGGCCCCAGGTGGCCCAGCTGGCCGCTCTGCCAGCCCCTGGTGGTGTGCACCTCTTCTTCCCACATCATCTCCCTCTCTTGCTCCTGTCATCTCATCCCGAAAAGTGTCTGGCGCGGATCCCGTGGTAAACTCGCTGCTGCCAGCCCTGTGCCAAAGCTTTCCCTTCAAATCTCAAACAGGAGCAGGTTGGAGCCTTGACATTTTTCAGCAACTAAGCCAAAGTCGACGGCAAATGATATTTTTACCTTTTTTCTCCCTGCCCTTTTCTTCCCTCGTGTCTGTTTGCTTCTCTCTTCCTTTGCCTCTCCAAAAAACCAACAAAAATTCAAAATCCAGTGTCACCAACTCAATAATCGCCCTTTCAGTGTGTCCCTGTCCATGGTGACTCTGAGCAAAGGGGCTGGAAGGTCTAAGATTTGCCCTTGGAGACTCTTTAAAGCAAAGGGAGAATGTTTCAGTGGTAGATTTCACGTTGAAAGCCGTGTTTTTCTCCCTGGTTTTCACAGGAATTTCATCGGCACTCACTGACAGCTCAGCTCTCGCACGGCTGTTTGTTTGCAGTGGATGGATGCCAGCTGTATCTTAGATCCACTTAAATATTGCATGGAAAACCAGGATTGCTTCCCTTCTGTGGCCACCCCACAGGAGCCAGGGGCAGGGTGACTCAGGGATGAGATTCCATTTCCCGCTGCTGGCAGGAGCCCCTTGGACAGCACGGAGCTCACATTCCAGGGGAGGTTTATATCCCTCTTTGGTTTTGTTTTTACCTTATTCATGACAAGATCCAAAAATAGTCTGAAGCAAACTGAAAGGTGAATGTGTCTGTTTAAAGAAGGGTTCGAGCCCCTTCCAGGGCCTAAAGAGGCTCCAGGAGAGCTGGAGAAGGACTGGGGACATGGGATGGAGGGACAGGACACAGGGAATGGCTTTAAGCTGACAGGGGGTAGATTTAGACGGGATATTGGGAAGGAATTGTTCCCTGGCACAGGGTGCCCAGAGCAGCTGTGGCTGCCCCTGGATCCCTGGAAGTGTCCAAGGCCAGGTTGGAGCAGCCTGGGACAGTGGGAGGTGTCCCTGCCGTGGCAGGGGGTGGCACTGGATGTGTTGATGTTTTTTTCCAGCCCAACCCATTCCCCAATTCCATGATGTGACAGCAGCAGCCACAGAGGGAAAGGGGGAGAAAAGGAACACCTGGAGCCAGCCAATCCCGGGAGCTCCAGAACTGCACCTGTGCTGCTGTGTCTGCATTTCAGTGGGTGGGTGGCACCTTGGTGGCATCTTGGTGGCACCTGGAGGGCCCAGCCCAGCAGCTCAGGGTGCCTGGGGACACAACCAGTGCCCAGTCCCATTGTTCTGGTGTCCCCTGCAGTGCCAGCCCCGTCCCATCAGGAAACCCCAAAGCCCCTCCAGACCCCTTGTGCCCTCTCATTCCCTCCAAAGGCCCCCTGGATTCTCACTCTCAGCCCTCCCTCCCCATCCCAATGAGGAGAGGCCCAAGTTCTGCCCTTCCAGCCCTCCTGGGCCTGAGCTGTTCCTCTGCTCCCATCAGGACACCACAGTGTGGGTTTGGCAGGGATGTGGCACAAGGGACACTGGCAGGAGGTGCCTCGTGCCACCCTCCAGGACAGCCCTGAGCCAGCAGAGCAGCCACAGCCAGGCCCAGGAATGCTCCTGATTAATCCCAGGATTTATGGTGCCCATAAAGTCCGTTCCAGTGACATATTAATATCCCAATTAATACTCAGCGACAGACATTTTAATGTAACTAATTCCAGGCTGGGTGCTCCCTTTGGAGGGATATAAATGGCCTTACACAGTGCTATTGATCCCTGTGGCTCAAATGTGGCTACAGCATTCCACAGCAATTCCCTCCATCCATCCCTCTGTCTGTCCATCCATCCGTCCATCCCTCCATCCATCCTTCTGTCTGTCCATCCATCCATCCATCCATCCATCCATCCATCCATCCCTCCATCCCCAATATCCACGGAAGGCCCACATCTTCAAATCCCCATGGGATTTTTTCTTGGAGTGCACGGTGAGGAAAGGGGATCCCCATGAAAAAGAAGCAGCATCCTGCCCTGTGGGATGGGTTGGGAAGGGATCCATGGGATGGGATGGG
>VXBN01006405.1:0-52858 GCA_013397395.1 Sinosuthora webbiana
CTTCGGGGTCACCAATTGAACACATCAGGGTCACCAATTGTCACATTTTGAGACAAGAAAGAATGAGGCAGGCAGCAGGAAGGTCAGCAGGAAAGTTCTATGTTTAATTTTCTGACTCCATCTTATATACAAAATCATCAGAAGGCACAAGATTGGCTACATAGGTTGCCACCTCTTTGACCTCGTTGGTGGAGACCATCATCAGTCACCTTTCTCCTCCCAGAGGAGAAATATGTAAACAAAAAGATAAATTCTAAAAATATACATTGTTTTCTTGAAGCTGCGTGAGAACAAAATGCAAACTCTGAAAAGCAGGCAAAGTTGGGGCGACATATGTTTCTCATAGTTGTGTTTCTCTATTTTTCCTGAGAATGCCAGTTATAAGAGACATTTTACCACACTGAAGGCAATGACACTTCAAGTATTACTACTCATTCCGTTGCTGTAAAATTGAGATATATTAGTAGGAAAAGCAGAGAAGTGATAAAGCAGAATTGTGAAAGGAGATGTATAAAGGGACACCTTTAGAAGATAGATGCTAAATCAACGGGACAGGCAGTGAGGCCTTTCTGTTTTGTTAAGGAAAGGGTGAACCAAGAATTTTTCAGGATGGATGAATTTACTGTTTTACCGAAAAAATAAAAGAAAGTTTAGAGGTTAGTAATTTTGAAACATTTCCTTCAATATATCATTTGAAGACATTGAGGTCTTTGGGTTTTTCACTCAAGGATTACCTGTCACAGGCTCTGACATGGGCCTTGAAAAGTAGTTGTGAATAAGAATTGAGACTGCTACACAAAGTGAATTAAATTATGAAACATCTAATGATCATGGACAGATGTCATAAAGAAACATAACAGCAGATTTTTTGGTTTTTGAACGCTGGGTTTGGTTTTTTAATATATTATGATTGATTTAATATTATGCTATCCCCACTACATTCTTATTTATCAGTTACAAGAAGTCTTGTGGCCCCAGTGACTCATCACAAAGATGTTCTTAATTTTTTCCCCTAAATTAAAATGCCATTATGTTAACATAAAAGGAAAACAAAATTGTAACAATAGAATTATTCAAAAATTACAAGGATTATATAACTGTGAGAAACTTAAAAAAACTCTCAAAGAAATTTCTTATTTTATACTTTTTGCTTTAATTGAAAAGGGAGAGGAAAGAGGAAAAAATTAAAGTTTTAACGTTCTCTTTCCCAGATATTTTGAAAGATAAGAATGTAATAAGCTAGCTTTAACTAAATAATTATAAGAATTTTTAGCATTCATTATGACCTCTTTATGTCATTTACTCAGGCAATGCTTTCCATAAGTAAACTGAAGATTTTACTCTCAAACTTTACAACATACAAACATACAGTAAAACCAGAAATGCAGTGCTGCTCATAAATATCCTTCGGTAAGTTTAACAGTGCATTTGGCAGCAATAAAATTTGGAACCTAATCTCCAAGTCCTTTTTAAAGGCCAGTTTCCTTACAGCTTAATAAATGCTTCTCTCAGCATTTGTAAACAGTTTTAACAGAAGCTCCTCCATAAGGCAACATTCCCTTAAAAAATCTTGAATTTGCTATTATATAAGGTAATGTCTTGATTATTCTGTTTTTCTAGATGCATATTTTTTTTTCTAAACAAAGTATAATGAAACCTTTATATGTATCTTTAACTACCTCACAGTAGTTTTAATGTTTGACAGAGCCTGGCACCAATTATGAAAATTTGAGAAAAAAATCTTCTTATTTGCAAGGTCATAAGGTTTCATCAAATGTCTTTCCTGCTTCCTAGACTGGTTTGAACTTTTGAACAAAGTCCAGAAGAACATTTATGGAGACTCATCCATCGATTGTTCAAAAACTTGAAATATAAAAGAAACTCAGGAAAAAAAAAGAAAAAAAGAAAGAAAAAGAAAAAAAAAAAAAGCTAGGTGGAGAAAGTTCTCTTTTTTATATCAGGTACGTATGAAAGTTTTTGCACAGCTCCACTAGGGCTGTGATTCCCTGATTTAGCAATGTACTATTTCTAATAGTGATCTTTCATTGTGACTAATATGCTGCTTACCAAAGTGCTGCAATGCCATCAGTCACTTTGTAGTTTCCAAAGACAAAACAAATTAGAAAACTTTCTTTAAATCATAACTCTGTGGAAGTATGAAGTTGGTGAGTTTGCTTTATAAAGACTTCTGAAAGCATTTTTTAATTGTTACTCTACACCACTGGGGATGAAACCTCCTTGAGCTTTTTTTGTGTTGTATATTTATGAAAAATAAATAAGTAAGAGTAAAGTGAAAAATTTGAGTTTTCGAAGAGCATGAAAAAATTAGAATGAGACCCCTAATCTAGTTTAGCCAAAACTAATCACTTCACGATTACTTTTGAGTGTGCTGCTCAGATTATCCATGGAGCTATCAGTTTCATGAGGATCAAACACTCCTAAGATTAAGTCAGAAACAAGATGATATCATCTGATCCATTGAGTTAAACCTCTCTGGCTATATGATTCCTCTTTGCTCTAATTGGCCCTGAGACACATTTTAGAAATTTCAGAGAAATTTTAGAGATTCATCCTGGAATGGTGTAAATTTCTCTCTAGACGTGTCCGGGTGCATTTGACTTACTTGGCAAAGCTTTGGTAACAGGGATGCTGCAGAGGTGGCCTCTGTGACAGGAGGTCATGGGCTGCCCTGTACTGGACAAGGACAGTTCCAGGCAGTCCAAATGGACCCACTGCAAATGAACCCAGCAGCTGGGCTGGTGCAGTCTCTGTGAAAACGTATTTCAGAAAAATTTGTTTTCATATTTCAGAAAAAATGCTATGCAGCAGCTGTGATCAGTGAGGAAGGAGGGAAGAGGTGCTCCATGTCCTGGATCTGAGGTTCATCTCCAGACAATAAAGAATGGTGAAGCATGTTTTTCCCCTGCAGTTCATGGAAGAATACAGTAGATATATCTATGTTACTATCTGTCAAGCCCCTTCTTGAAGGAAGCTGCAGCCCATGGAGCATCCATGCTGGAGCAGGTTCCTGGCAACAATTGCAGCCTGTGAGGGACCCCTGCTGGACCAGTGCATTCTTTGAAGGACTGTACCCCATGGATAGGACATGTTCTGAAGCAGTTCTTCAAGAACTGCAGCCCATGGGAAGGACTGATGTGGGAGATGTTTGTGTAGAGGGCTGTATTTCACGGGAGGAAATTCACGCCAGAGCATATTAAAAGTGTGATGAGGAATGAATGACAGAGGTGAAGTGTTATAAACAGTCTGCAACCCCCATTCCTCATCCTCCTGTGCTGCTTTGGGTGGGAAGAAACAAAAAAGCCATGAAAGAAGTTAAACCTAGAAAGAAGTGGAAGGGGGAGGAGAGGTACTTTTAGTTTTTTGTTTGTTTCTCATAATCATATTTTAATTTTAATTGACAAAACACTATATTACTCTTACCAAGTTGAGCCTGTTTTTCCTCCTAAGGGAAGTAGTAAGCAATTACCCAGGTTTTAAGGCTTTAAGAGGTGATTCTGCTCCTCTACTCAGCTCTGGTGAGACTCCACCTAGTTTACTGCTTTCACATTTTTGATACCCAGGACAGGAAAAACATAGACGTTTTGGAGTGAGTCCAGAGGAGGACCAGCAAGATGGTTAAAAGAATGGAAAACTTCTCCTATGAGAAAAAGACTAAGAAAATTAGGATTGTTCAGCCTGGAAAAAAGGCAGCTTCAGAGTGACCTAATTGAGGCCTCCCAGTATCAGAAGGGAGCCTACAAGAAAGAGGGAATTTCTTAAAGGGCATGCGGTGATAGTACAAGGGGGAATAGTTTCAAACTGAAAGAGGGTAGGTTTAGATTAGGTATTAGGAAAAAATTCTTTGCTATGAGGATGGTATGGCACTGGAACAGGTTGCCCAGGTGTTCAAGACCAGGTTGGACTGGGGCTCTGAGCAACCTGATCACATGGAAAATGTTCCAGCCCATGGCAAGGGAGTTGGCACTACATGATCCTTAAGGTCCCTTCCAACATAAACCATTCTATGATTCTATGAATGTTGAAATGCTACTCATGAGCCTGCAAACACTATCTTTTACTGTATTCCAGGAGAGAAAATGGATCATAATCTTTGCCTGAAGTATTTTCATATCTTGTTCTATAAATAAAATTTATCATATCCTACTTGAAATAAATTGTTATAAATATAATGGCAGGAAATTTATGAGAAATTTATTTCTAAAAATCATGAGAATTCAAATTACTAATAATAAAAAAAAAAAAAAAGAAAAATTAATAAAAAAAAATTCTCATAAAAGTTAGCTAAAGGAAACCAGAACTTTTCCAGGAAGGGTTTATGTTAAGATCTGAATATTCAAAGTCAAAATCCATTCTCAGTTGGTTTATATCTCTGTGCTACCTGCAAGAATTTTGTGTTAAAATATGGAGGAAGAACACTTTAAAAGTTACAGAAAAAGCAGCATACAGCAATTAGACTGGACAATCTTAAAATGGCACCAAAAATCAAAGTAATTTCACCCTCCAAATAGGAAAGTATCACCTAGTATTTAAAAGTGATTGCAAACAGTGACTTATATTTTAAGGTGTTAACATGGCACATTTTCCCATGTGCTATTACAGTTGATTCTCTTTTTTTGTTTAACGTGGAAAGAGATATTTAGAGAGAAAGTGTAATGGCAAAAGATGTGATCTATTGAAAAAGTATAGCTTTTATCCTATATAAAGGGTAATGACTTCAATGCTGGCTCATCATTCCATCACCTCTCTCTCAAAAGATAAATCCACTTATGACCCTTTGATCCACTTATAGGTGTCAAAATAAATCTATCACTCTGCTGCAATCTGACTGATTTGGTTTGAATAGCAAGATAATTGTTGGGAACTGTGACTTATAAATTTACCCTTGATAGCTGTCTTTTACAATATTTTGCAACTGTTATTAGTGTCATATTCACTGTTACCATATTCCTGAAATCAGACTATTTGAAATCAATCATATTTGGCCATACAAAGTATATTTGCCTTCCTTTAAAGTTTTAACAAACTTTATACAACTAAAAGCAGTTTAGGTCACTTTTTATGCAAAGCAAATTGATTATAATCCACAATCAAAATTAGATTTAAAAAATGCTAATAGTGGCAGCAGGAAAATCTTGCAAGAAATTCTGTCACTTTTTAGGATAACATCTTTTAACAAACTGTATGAATAACCATGTAGAATAACATATCTGAGACATGTCTGGTTTTAAATTGCTAAAAGAGACTAAAGAAAGCAAATCACTTCTAGATCTCACTGTTCCTTTATAAAACCTGAACTTAAACTGACACTATTCTTCCTCAATATACAAAATACAATTTAAATCCTCAGCCTGTGAGATTTAGAAGAATAAAGAATGTGGAAAATAGAAAGTTTTATTAACATCTCTTCAATATGTTGTATTTATGATTGAGAATATTTAAATCTTTCACATATATTCTTCCACAATGAAAAAATAACAATTTCTTTTAAAAATAACATTAAAATTTGTTAAAATTGTGTAAACTGAAAATTTACAAATTTTGAAAGCAACCATGTTCTAATAATTTAGAAGTTTTGAATACTATAAATTATACATTTGATAAGAAGGTTCATTTATCTGTTTTTCTCTTTTTAAGTTCAGTGCTCCTCTTTTTTCCATTTCTCCCCTCTCTACACTAAATTAAGAATAGCTTGTCAGAAAAATATATATGCAGCCTCACCCCAGTACATGAAAAAGAAAATGACCCCACTGGAATTCTTACATTATTTTTTAATATGTACAATTATTAACCACTTAATAATTTAGTGGCCTGTTTGTATACAAAAGTGTAAAACAAAATTGCATAAACTTAATTTTTTTCAAACATCCTTTGAGTTATCATGAAGTTCTCTTTTGAGGCAACAACATTTTGCACCAGCAAGGATCACATTTAGACAGTATTCACTCTGCATTGCAAAATGGTGATCTTTTATGTCATATTCTCTTCCCTGAACTCTCCTCTTTGTTGGTGACAAAACTACAGAATTTTGCCTCCTTGCATATAGTCTCTTTTTTTTATGCTACTCCAGAAGTATATGACACTGTAAATTCTGCAAATTGAAGAAAAGATAGTTGACCAAGTCACTGCAAAATCTCATCTTTCCCTGTGGCTTTACCTAGAGGCAAATCCAAATGACTAACTTTCCCTGATTGTATTACCACTGCTAAGTCAGTCACCTTTACGTGCACACACTTATTAGGAAAACAGTAAATAATTTTTACATGCAAGTCCTCTTTTACAGTACCATAGTCAAGAAAGCTGACAATTTCATTTATAGAGTCTTCATTTTCCCCAGTTTTTTGGCCCCTTTCTGTTAACAAAGAGGGAGTAAACCTCTAATTTCATACGAGCTTAGCATTTATTGCAAAATCTCATATCAATTACAAATACCCTTTTATCACAGAAAATGTTAGTTAGAGTTGTATTAGACTTGTATTTTCTTTTTGTATGAGTTATCATTTATTGAACTTTGGTATTGGTTTTGATTTATATCTATAAGAGCACAGCAAAGCGTTTGAAGTGATGGAGTTGTTGGGTTTTTCCCTCTACCTTTATTTGACCAAGATCACAATGGTTTACATGAGTTAAATAAATACATGGACATATCAAACAAAAGAAGCTCTGGTGAGACCCCTCTTGGAGCGCTGCATTCAGCTCTGTCATCCCCAGCACAGGAAGGACATCGACTTCTTGGACCAGGTTAAGGGGAGGGTCAGCAGGATGACTAGAGGGATGGAAAACCTCTCCTCTGAGAAAGCCTAAAAGAATTGGGACTGTTCAGGCTGAAAAACAGGTAGTTTCAGGGTGACCTAATTGTGACCTTCCAGTACCACAAGGGGACCTACAAGAAGGATGGAGCAGAACTTTGTACAAGAGCATGCAGTGACAGCACAAGGGGGAATATCTTCAAACTGAAAGAAGGCAGGCAGGTTTAGATTAGATACCAGAAAGAAATTCCTCACTGTGAGGGTGGTGAGACACTGGAACAGCTTGCCCAGAGAAGCTGTGGATGCCCATCCCTGGAACTGTTCAAGGCCAGATGGGATGGAGCTCTGAGCAACCTGGTGTAGTGGAAGATGCCCCTGCCCACAGCAAGGGCGTTGATATTAGATGATATTTAAGATCCCTTCCAACCCAGGCCATGCTCTAGTTCTTCAATAAGAAGATGCCAAAGATGAAAAAATGATATGAAATATCTCATGCAAATGACCAGGAGTCATATATAAATAAATATTTTGATAAATTAAATATATGACTTTGTGACTGTATAAAAAGTTAACTAGCAGCTAGTAAGCTAAACCAGCAACAGTGAAGCTGATACACCCTCCAAACTGAATGTGCATTACTTTGTCATTTTAATGCAGATGCTGTACAGACTGAATCAGACAGAAAGTAAAAAAATATTTCTGTTTTGTGAGCAGACTTCCTGGTTTAAACAGTTGGATAAGAGGAGACAGTTTGTGAGGTGGATATCAGTAAATTGAGAAATTGATTTTTTCTGACTAAATAACTGCCGGAGTCAGGCTGGGACACAATAAATTAAAAGACTAGGAAAGCAAAGTGTAGAGAGGCAAAGAGATCAAGAAGGAGACGGCATAAAGTAAAATGCAGATACTATAATTACAAAAGGAAAACCTGCAGTCAGTATAAATAATTATTTAAATTGATGTGATAATGTATTTTATTCCTGTATCCCTCAATGTCCAAGGCTTTCCATTTTAAAGCCTATTTTGTGGTATTGTCCACTGCTGTAAGCAGTCATAATTCTTCAAAATGTTCCAAGCCAGAGTGAATATTTAACAGCTCTTTTGCTTTCTAAATGTTATACCTTAATTAGTTCAACATGTAGCTTATGCTGAAGCAATTCAAATTAAGAAACAAGAATAGACACCTCAAAGAGAACATCTCACTCTGTGAAAGCTGTCTGGAGGTAGTCTGATGAATCAAACACTGGAGATATTGCCTTTGTCGCACTCAGTTCTTAAAGTCTGGATTAATCTAGGCATCTCAATTTTAGGCTGTGAATATATATCTGTCCTGGGTTGTAATGTAAGGTGTGCAAAAAGTATTCTATCACCATCCTAATGAAGTGTGAATCCAATTGTTGGAGCAGTGTTCTTTCCCGGACCTCCACCCTCAGTGCTAATCTTCTGCTAATGGCCCATCAGATGCCTTGCCCATGACTCATAGATAACTCCTGGAGGGAGTTATCTCTGTTTAACGGCTCATCAAGGATACCCCTGCAGGACCTACATCCTATTGTGAAATGCTCCGCCCAGGAAGAAGAACAAAGCATTCTCACATGGATATAATCTGGAGTCTGAGACAGTACGTGAGGGCTTACCCACTGGATTTCCAGAGGACTTGAGCTACCAGATCTTTCTACGGGATCACTGCTTCAGGAAAACCACCTCATCTAAACTGCTTCCATCACCCTGATCAAGTTGTAGTCTGACTCTGTCAGTAGTCTTTTGTATCTCTTTGCATTTATTTTATTTTACCTTTTTTTTTTTTTTTTTTTTTTTTTCCTTTTAAATTGTATTTCTGACTTGGAGTCTCACTTGTTTTCCTTTCAAACCACTACAATATCAAACAGAAAAAAACCCTAAATGTCTGATTTACAGTATAGAACCCTTAGAGCTTGCAGAATCAATTGAGTATTTTCATTTATTTCAGTGAATTTATACACACTCTCTACACAAGAAAACTGATGTATAAGTATGCAATGTGAATAAGATTCAATCATTATTCATAAATAAAAGATTAGGGATCATAGAGTCCTAACATAGCCCAGGTAAGACGAGAAATCAAAAGATGTTCTGCTCCAAAATTTCATGGTAGAGGAAACCCAGATGAAATTATCTCACATCATGTCCAATTGCATTTTAAAAACCCCCAGTGATAGGGACTCCACCACATCTCTGGGGATGTTGTTCTAGTGAATGATTGCTCTCACTGTGTAAAATTTCTTTCTTATATCAAGAGGAAACCTCTCCTGCTGCGACTTGTTGATTGACCCTTCTCCATGTGTGTCCTTGTGAAGAGAGAGTTTCTATTCTCTTTGTAGGCAGCCTATAAGAATTTGAATACTGTGAGGAGGTCCACCGAGGTCTTCTCCTCTCTGGGAGAAAAGAGCTAACTCTTTCAGTCATCCCTCATGCAGAAGATTATTCAACCCTTTGATCATAATTATGGCCCTACCTTGGACCTGCTCTAGCCTGTCTACAGGTTTTTTTGTGGGGACCAGAACTGGACAAAATATTTGGGGCTAGACCCGACAAGCACTGAATGGAGTGGGATGATCATGGCTCTTCTTCTGTTAGTAATGCCCCTGAAGATCCAGCTGAGGACCTGACTTGCCTTATTACTGCAGTGACATCCTACTGACTTTTGTTGCTGTCTACCATGAACCCCACATTCCTTTCAGCAAAGCTGTTTCTTATTAAACTTCTCAGTGTTCTTGTTAGCCCACTCTTTCAGTTTATGCAGGTCTTTTTGTAAGATGGCTCAACACATGTGACATTTTGAACACATCACTCAGCTTGGTGTCATCAACAAATGAGGCAGTGGTATTTTCAACCACATCATCCAGATCATTTGTTAAGATGTTGAACAAGGTAGGGCCCTGTGTTAATTGTTAATCATCAGGAAACTTTGGTGGCCCCTAAGGGTACCATAGAAGAGCTTATCCTCCCATGGAGAGTTTGCAGCCTGAGAGCTGTTTTCAAGATGCTATCTTCTTCGCCTGAGAAGTCTCCCTAAGAGACTTCCCCCTTGCTCACAGTGAGCAAAACTAAACAGTTCCATGAATCCTTGACACAGTATGCTAATTGTTCACATCTGATTTGCTGTACTCTCAGTTCCTGTATTTCCTTTCCCCCACTGGTGTATTTTGGATCCTTCCCCTGATTGGTCCTTTCCTCAGTTGTCTTCCCTATCAGTCCAAGTTTTTAGCCCCACCCCCTGAGCCCTCTATATAATCCCGCTCCCCTGAGCTCTGGGGTTCTTTGCTCCTTCAGCACTCCTGGAATAAAGGAGCTCACTGAAGACGTGACGATCCTGTCCCGTGTCATCTGTCCTGCATTGCCCAAAGTGGGTCCACCAGTCAGCTGCTCCGGCAGCTTTCACAATTGAGCTGATTCACTATTGACCTGTGAGTGCCTGTGCTCCTGCCAAAAAGAGTGTCTTTCTAAAGACGCTTCTTTCAGGGAAGGTTGCAGCACGTCAGAAGACAGCGGACTGCGACTAGGAACATCAATAGTCTGCCAGGTCGAGATAAAACCAGTAGTCACCACATTCTGAGTGCAAGCTGTAAGCTAATTTCCTACCCACCTCACTATCTACTTATCCAATATGTGTCTTGACAGTCTTAGGCTAAGCTTGAGAAACACTGAATCATGGAATGGTTAAGGTTGGAAAGGATACCATCCAACTCCCTAAGCAGAGCCAACTAGAGCCACTTGTCCAGGACTATGTCCAGATGATATCTGAATAACTCCAGGGATGGAGACTCCTCAACCTTCATAGGAAACCTAGTCCAGTGTTCAGTCACACTTACAGTGAAAAAGGAGTTCCTGGTGTTGAAGTGTTTTTGGGTGTACTTATTGTCTCTGGTACTGTTGCTGGACACCATCGGAAAGGGCCTGGTTCCATCTTTACAAGCATCCATCAGGCATATGTTTATACCCACAATACTGATATGTGTTTTAGGACATCCCAAAAGTTTTTTAGGTTACCAATTTTCACACATAAGCTAATAAAAAAATCTTTAGTTACAGTATTAAACAGTAACACTACCATTCTGAAGAGCTGCCAAATGCAAAATATCTTCAGATTCTTTAGAAATATCAAAATATCTACCTACACAGAGAACATATATGTTCCTTTAAAATTCTTTCATTATAAAGAATTTTTTAAAACACATGTTTTAATGAACCTATTTATATCTGATTTTGTTTTAATTGAGTATTTCTCAGTAATAAAAATCCCCATGCTATTTTTTTTTTCAATATTAAATTGAATTGGCATTCATTAAGTGAGATAAAGTACACTCAGGAAATGTGGATTATTTTATAATAACTACAGAGAGTTCCCTGATGATTCATGTGTGAGAAGTGTCAACATTTGTTAGTTTAAAGTGGGTTATATGAATGTTTCCACAAAACTTCAAAAGTACATTGCAAACGTGCTTGTCGATTTCTACTATCCACAGCCATACCAGTTCTTTAGCCAGCAGCATCACAGTGATGGCTCATGGATCTCTGTCTCCTTGAATAAAGTAGAATAGAACAGGATAGAAATAGAAATAGAAATAGAAATAGAAATAGAAATAGAAATAGAAATAGAAATAGAAATAGAAATAAGGAGAAATAAAAACAAAAGAAAAAGAAAAAGAAAAAGAAAAAGAAAAAGAAAAAGAAGAGAAGAGAAGAGAAGAGAAGAGAAGAGAAGAGAAGAGAAGAGAAGAGAAGAGAAGAGAAGAGAAGAGTTGAGTTCTTTTGGAAGGAACCTGCAATAATCATCTAGTCCAAGTGCCAACTACTTCAGGACTGACCAAAAGTTAAAGTATGTCCTTAATGACCCTTAAACACTGATAGGCTTGGGGCATCAACCACCTCTTTAGGAAGCCTGTTCCAGTGTAAAGAAATGTTCAGTTCTTCTCAGTAAAGAAATGCTTCCTAATATCCAGCCTAAACCTTTCTTGATTCAGCTTTGAACATTTCCACCTGTCCTATCACTGGATACCAAGAAGAATAGATCAGAACCTGTTTCTCCATTTCCCCTTCTCAGAAACCTGCAAAGAGCAAAGAGTTTACCCCTCACCCTCCTCTTTTTCCAAAGTCCTTGGTGTTCCTCTTAGGAGACTAAGCCCTTTCCAGCCTTTCACCAGACCTTTCACCAGCTTTGTTGCCCTTTTCTGAACTGATTCAAGTACCTTCCAACCCTTCCTAAATCATGGGGTTCAGAAACACATGCATGATTCGAGGTGAGCCAAATGCAGTGTTAAATATAGCAGGACACCTCTTTTCACTGGCTGATTATGACTGTGTTTGTGGTTATGGGTGGTTATGACTCCAGACTGGGAGTGCCAGGGCACACTGTTAACTTATATTTAGCTGCTGCCAACCAGCACCTCCAGACCCCTTTCTGCAGGGCTACTCTCCACCCTCTCCTCTCCCAGATTCTACTTATGTCTATTATTACTCTGTCCCAGGTGAAGAATTCAGCATTTTGACTTGTTAAATTTTATCATAACCCAATGTTCAAATCTAGCTAGAGCCCTCCTCGAGGCCTCCTGTCCTTTAATCAGCAGCATCTCCCATTTTGGTATCATCAGCAAAATTGATAATGGTGAATTCAACTCTTGCATCCAATACATCAATAAACATATTGAAAAATACCTGGCCCTAGAATTGATCCTGAGGAGCACTTTTAGTGACCATTCATGAGCCAGATGTAGGCCCATTCACTACAACATTTTAAGCCCTGCCTTTCAGCCAGTTCTCCACCCAGAACAACAGGAAGCTGCTCATCCCACAGAAGAATGCTGTGAACTTCAGAATCAAAAGAATTATTAGAACCTAGGAAAAAACCTACATCCACCGCATTCCTTCATTTACTATTTTAAAGTCAATTAATCCCATAAAAAGCAAAAATAGCTTTTTATGTCCCTAACTGCATCACTTTGTATGTTCACCTATTAAATTTTATAGCTTTTCTATTAATTTTGCCCTGAATATCATCCAGGTTTCCCTTTATTATATTCAAACATTTCTCTGTACAATGTTTTTACATGTGGTTATCTGAAAACATCAGTATATATTTCTATATTTTCTTTCAAAACTGTTAATGAAAACATGAAATAAAATTGGTCTAAAGCACAAACATCAGAGATCTCCCTTAAGAAAAACTTGTTGCTTTTTGTTTAGCTGTTTCTTTAACTGTTCTGTTAGTATTCTTATAGTTGTAGTACAAAATTAATCATGTAAGTGGAATAAGGTAAAACTATAAACATCTGGAAAAGGGGTTTGTAAATTCTGTGTTTAGAAGAGGGGATAAACAAGGGAGGTAGCAGTGCTAAATCAAGCCTGAGATTAAGGTGATGGAAAATTAAAGACAGTATTCTAATGGGCCTTGAAGGTGAGACATGACAATGTATTGTAATAAATAAGATGTTAATTCTGAATTTTCTGTAAACAGACATACCAAAACTTCTGGAAAGAGAAGGACAGATTGAAGACAGTTTTAACAGTAGAATTAATAAGATGGAGGAGCTAGAAGGATGGGCTGAGAAATAAAAGAAATTAAGACAATTAAAATAATAAAATGTTAATAACTATAATGCACTCACATCAAATCATCAGAAGAATTGCATAAAAACAGAGTAGTATGATGAAAGCAAGCCAAATAAATATTTTTGAGATTACAGAAAACTTTACAAGAATAAAATCTTTCTGAGAGAAATTTTCTCACAGTGAAGTGACTTATATCTGACTTCTAACATGAGATTCTAGAAAACTGAAGGAAATAGAATCAGTTGTTGATTAATGGTGAAAAAGAAAATCTGATACTGGAAATTAATTCTGACTCTTTTCCATTAAGATGTAATTAATGATGTCTTATTAAGCAGCACATAAGAGGTAAGTAATGCAATTTTTACTGAATGCACTGGTAATGCTAGGAATCCCCTGAATTTGTTCCTATATCATTCAAGGGAATTTGTGATTCTGTTTTTGGAATTCAGTGAACAGATTTCCCTCTGCCTGAGGGAAGTTCTTTTCATGTTCTGATCAAACCTGGTTTGCTTTAGATTGCAGAGTATAAAGTTACCTATATTCCATATAATTGTGTACCTGTGTACAACATTTCCCCAAGTGCCAGGACCTTCAGTTTTTGATCCTCCTCCACCTAAATGTGTTTTGGAGTCAACATCTGTATGCTGCAAGCCTTCTCTGGAAGCCTGATTAAGAATGATTTGGGAAAGACATCTGTCAACAAGTTTTTGCTAACCCAAATCCCAAACAGACTTGATGTTAGTTCAGACTAATTACCACACTCTACATAACTACACATCTCTTCTTTTATGAAGATTCCTGGGCTCATGCAAGAAGAAGAATTTAAGACAAAATGCTTTACAGGCATTTTATTTCCTGTCTCAAGAATCTAGTCAAATAATTATTAACACTGATATTTCTCTACCTATGAACTTACACTCTATGTATGTAGAATTAATTGTTTCATGTTATTTTATTAAACATTACACTAACTACACCTTAGTGTTTCTGGTAAATATCTGTGCTCTTGCACATTGAATATAATAGAAAATAAGGAAATAACAAATAAAAAAATGTGTTTATGTAATTCAAATTTGTCATGTTTGTCTACTTGGCTGGTTTTTTTTATTTTTTTCATTAAAGCATAAAGAAATAGTGCAGTGGGCTATCATTGGGTGGCTCCCAGATGACAACCAAGGCACTCTCTCACTTCCCTCCTGAACAGGAAAAGGGGAGAAAATAAGACTAAAAAGTCTCTAGAGAGATTGAGATAAAGACAAGGTGTTTTCTTACCAATTGCAATCACAGGCAAAACAGGCTGACTTGGGGAAATCATTTTAGTACATTTCCCGCTAAAAATAGAGTAAGCTGGTGAGAAACAAAGATACAAAACCACTTTGTCTCCAACCCTTCCTAGTTCCTTAGCTCAGCCCGTAATCCTCCATAAGCTGCAGAGAGGATATCTTCTCCCTCTTTATCCTCCATGGGGTGGGAGAGACAAGCCGCTCATCAGTGTCTTCTCCATTGGCTGTAGGAGAATCTCTGCTCCAGCACCTGGGGTACCTCCTTACCCTCCTTGTCTGACCTTATTGTCTGCAGGGCTATTTATCTTACATTTTTCTCAGACCATTTTTGGGATTGTGTCTGGATTGTGCTGTAGTTTTTACCCTTTCTTAAATATGCTTTCACACAGGCATCACCAGCTTGGCCGATGGGCACACATTTGTGCAGCAGCAGGTCCGTTTTGGAACTCTCAGGATCTGTCATGGGGGCAACCCATGACCTCTTCTCACAGAGGTTGCCGCTGCAGCCCACCTCAAAAACCTTTTGACATGTAAACCCAATACAGCTTTACATAGCAACCAAATTATAAAAGTATCTATAAATGCATTACAGTAGTAACTCTTTTTTTTTCCTGACCATGGTCATCTGATTTTTTTTTTTTTTTTTAATATCTTATTAGTCAGTCAAATTGAGAGATTTCACCTCAAGGCTAATTACTAAGGTTTTCTGCCAATGAGTGGTAATCAAAACACAAGGGGTATTATGGCAAGGTTATTACATTTAAAGAGCATTGATGAATATGAAGGTAATATGACACTGGGCTTTCATGTTAAATAAAAATATGGGCATTTTTTATCAAAGACATTTATGCATTTCAGTGTGGGAATGTTGGAATTTCCATGTGCTTATATTCAATGGACACATGAAAACATTAACAAATCTTCATTGAGTAGGAAAACTAAAATAAACACTATTATAATAAGTATTCAGAGCTTTGACATATGTGTGATAATATGTAAAGGATTCAAACAAGATGATGCAAAACTGTTTTCTGTAGCTGTATTTCTGGCTACTCAAAGGAGTTTGGGAAATGAAATATTTCCTGGCCACAGATTTTCAATATGAAAATTTTCGTCTTCATATCTTCATAGATAAATGATAATACTCCATTTGACTGTCAAATTTGAGATTATACATTCAGAAAAATACAAGGAACAAATTTAATAAATAAAAAAACCTTTTTTTTTTGCAATTCATTAAAAAATTCATTCTTTGTGCAGTATATTAACAAGTTTGCAACCTATTAACAAAAATGCAACCTGCCATAGACTCAATAACAGGGGTGTTTCTGCTCTTTAACACTCACTGAGCCACATGCTGAGTGCACTTAACCCAGAGTGAAGTTCTTTGGGAGCTTTAGTTACTTAACCCTTCACTAAGTACTTAATCAGTGCAGAACCACTACAGCGCCAAGCTGGCACTGCTTTTTCCTTCATCTTCCTTCCAAATCATATGCTGGTCTGTCAGGACTTTTAGTGGACTTCTGATCTATATGTGTCTGCTCAGCCTTTCAGTGTTGTTTCTTTTAATAAAGAAGCCTTTTGTCTTTCCTCACATGATACGGTATGATAGCATTTCAGTTTGTCTAGACCTTACCTCTTTGCCTGTATTTTAAAAAATCAATATACACCAAATGCTTCAGCCTCTTCACCCACGCAACATTGTCCCTTCTTGCTGCTCCTCTTACTGGTGGCTTCTGAACTTTCCCAGAGTTCACCACTCACATTCTCCTTTTCTGGGCAAGAAGTGACCTCCCACTCACATCAGGGTGGAGTAGTTCCATAAAGCAAACTGTCTGCAAACAAATCAAAAATCTCTACCATTTATAACAAATGACTGTCTCCTGGCTTTTATTCTTCAGTATTCTTGATTCTTTGTCCCACTCTCTTACTTCAGAATTCACCCACATTGCCACATCATTAACCCTTCTGTCTCTACCCCTCAGAAATATATACTAGACTGTGCAGAACCCACCTAATTTCCTCCATAGATTCCTGTGGTTTTAACATTAGCTTTTATGTGAATACTTACTTTCCTTCAAGTCATACTTGTTCCCCTCATCCAGTATCCTTCCCTTGTTATGCAAGGAGAATTTAGAGAGGAAAGAAACTGAAGAATATTACATGAGCTCACCTTTACTTTGCTACTTCACTTGGCTTTTCCCTTTCTTTCTTTTCCTGTCATTGAAGCAGTTTCTCTACTTTGCTTTCTCTCTGACACACACAAGGGTTCTACAGGGACTGTTTTCTGACATCAGGAAGTAAAATAAATTTGTTAGGCCACAGCACTTGAGGATTTTAACCCTATTATATATGTATAAATTCCTTCCACAGTTGATTTGACTTTGTGGTTAGTGTCTCAATAATCTTTGCTGAACACTGAATCATTTTTCATATTTTAATAGCAAGTGGGAAAGCAGATAGTTTGAAGATGCTGCAGATTCTGCATCGTAACAAAACCAAGAATGGAACAAGTTGCTCCTCATCATCATTTTTTGCTATTTCATGCTTGTATTAGTGATTTCAGCAGTGTTCAACAAAATGTTTAATTAGTAGCAAAATAATCATGATCTTTATAAATCATAAAAGAAAAAAAAATAATAATAGTAAAAAAAAAAAAAGGCTGGTTTTGTCCACTCAGGGATTTTCTAGGCATACAAATAAAACAGGAAGGAGTTGCCTTCTCTGTACGTGAATGTGCCATTTCATGTGTCTAGGATATCATGTGATGTCTGCTGGCAGATGCAAAACTGTCTTCATGGGAGACCTGTGGCATCTGAAGCTGCAGCTGCAGCACTGGCAAATTATTCAACAGAACCTAAAAGAGCACTAGATGCCTATGTTTAGACAGCTGAAAGCTTCTTAGCCTTATTTTAAGTTATTTCTTCAGTTAAGGTCTTTGATGTATTACAGCAATATATGTATGCTAAGAATAGAAGAAACTCATACTAAATTGGAGATAACTACAAGAAATCTGTGCTTACACTGAAGATTTCTTCCCCAAGCCAGAAAAGACTGAGTGAATTTCTTGAAGTTAAGGCATAGAAATGAGAAAAAATATTATCCTGATTAGATGTCTGTTCAAGGTACTCTAAATCCTTCATCAGCATTGCTGTTTATCTGACAGAATCACCCTCTGACTCAATTTCTTTCCCAAAAGTGATTTCCTTCTGGCTTGTTGGAATCCAATTCTCATCTAGCCTGTGATTCTTCTATGTTTCTGATGACAGTTTTCATTACCATAATGGGCATTAATTTTGGGATTATATGCTGGATATCTGCATTTGCCCACAAAACACATATTGAAGTATTCTGCCACTGACATATATTTAACTGCGATTGCTCTAATTCTCTTTCCAGTTTTATGCTGCCAATTTAATTTTTTATGACATGTAGCTTGATCATAGATAATAATACTATATTTGTCACTTAATCTGTGCTGAAATTAGCATTATCTTCCCATAATTTATTGCCAAGGGAAGGTTCCTGGCCAATTATCTAGAGAATTGTCACTAAGGATCTCAACAATTTGGTTTAAATTATTATGCAAAGAAATAATTTTCTTTTCTTTCTCTGTCTCTTTTCCTTCTCCGATTCCGTTGCTCTGATTTCCTATTTTAAAGACCCAAGGACATTTTTCATATACATTATATATCCAAAATGTTCTGTGAATCCTGCTAAGTTCTTGGTTACAGGAACTACTTGGTTTTAATCAGCTTGATCATATTTTGAATGAGAACTAATGTTTGTTGATATATATATTTTACTCCTTTGAAGTACATCTATGAGCTTCTGAATGCCAATGAAATGAAAAGGTATGAAATGCAATGCTATTTACATAATGATGTTGAATTTGAAATAAAAATTCAGAAAAGAACAGTCACAGTGCTTCACAGAGCTCTTGCCTACTTCTCTTTGTGTGTCCACGTTCTAGCAGTACATCCCGACATCATGTATCATTTGTTTTTACGTATTCTTTTTTTAATGCAATATAAAATCCCTTTGTCCAAGACTTAAACACTTACATTTTTACATGATTGAGTAAATTGGCTTATTTTTTAATGGGATCTGGATCTTTATGTTTCCATTTTTGGTGAGCTGCAGTTTACCTGTAGGCCAGTTAAGACTGACTGTTCAATTAACTTCTTCCATCAAACAGGAGCTCATCCAACTATCCTTATCAGATAAAAAAAAAAAAAAAAAAAAAAAAAAAAAAAAATTACTTATTTTTTTTTTTTAGTTCTCAAAANTTACTTAAGTTTTTTATTCAGTTCTCCAAAATCCAAGACATTGTTCTCTCTATATATGTCTAAAATGTATCTTTAATTTCATACTGTTTATTTTCATTCATAAGGACTTATTCTGCACCAGGAGGTCCTGGTTCATTATGATTCCTGCAAGAAAAGCACTTATGTTCTATAAAGTATGGTTTATGATGTCATTTCTTAACTTTTTTAGCACATAATTAACAGAGTTTTCATATGCCACAGTTATCAGCTATATTTAAAGTTATAAAGACAGAGAGGATGATACAGTACCAGTCTCTTCAGATGCTGGAAAACCTTACTTTGGGGATGTTGGATGGGCCTTTATTCAAGGTGTGGAGCACTGTGCAGATCTCATCCATGAAAATGTTACCCGACCTTGGTGTTTTGAGCTCTTACAAGATTTTCTTAAAAGAAAATATATTTTCCACTGTGAAACTGAAGAGATGATCATGTGAGAGTTTGTGGAAACACTTTTACATAAAGGGAAGGCCATACAGTTAGTGTGGTTGGCCACACTGAGTGGGAGCTCCCCACAGGCTTCTGTGTTTTCCTAGGTGGGCTGTGGTTCTTCTGCAGCCAGGGGATACACACAGCACTACTGAGGCTCTCCTGAAGCCAGGGGATACACACAGCGCTGCTGAGGTCCTGCTGGAGCCAGGGGATACACAGAGCACAGCACAGGCACAGCACAGGTGTAATGACACAGTGACATAGGCGTAGCATAGAGCAACACAGGCATCATCACCTACTCAGCTTAATGGCTCACTGGATCATAAACTCCTCAGTCTGTAGAGTTTCATTAAAGGCATCATGCATGTTCTTTACTTCATTCTTTACTTCAGTTTACATCAGTTCTTTATTTCTTTCATTTCCTACATAAATTCCAATGTCAGTCATAATTGGTAACATATGTATCTTTTGATGCCATAACTGAATATTTCTTAATCTACATGTTACTATTTCACACTAATAAAGGTGTGTTTTGAAGAACTGAGGCATCCTACATATTGCCTTATTAGCAGAGTACTAATGACTTGCAATCCAAAGGACATCACCTCAGCTGTGTACCTACAATAGCTGAGCTTCCTGTATTCTCAGACTTGGCCTTATAACCATTTGCTCACAAGATGTATAGGTATTGTCATGAATCACAAATCAGCAAAGCATGGCCTCTGCACAGTGATTTTCTTTTTATTCTAAAATGTACATTTAGTAGTTCGAGGATAGGCAGTAAGCTTAGTTCCCTTCTCAACTTTTAAAAAAGCAGAAAATCTGCCTTCCTTGAATAAATGATAAAAAAAAAGGTATAACCCTGAATAATGTGGAAATATATGAGAACTTCTTGTGTCATTTAATTTAGCCTATTACAGAGAGCTAACAGCCTTTAGAGACACAATTTTTTTGAGTCATTCTTTAATGCTTCATTCAGCTAGACATGATCACTGTCAGTTGAAGATTTCTAATCAGTTTAAGGATTTTCTAATCCATAAAATTGTTCCAATATTAGGAACAAAACCAAGGTATACCTGTTTGTTATTAAATTGTAAATATTTTACCTCACTTTTTTCCTTGTTTTAATTTTTAAATGAAACCAGCATTAAAGGATACTTAAGAAAAAAAAAAAAAAAAAAAAGGAAAAAAAAAAAAANTAAAGAGAGAAAATAAATAATGAATTTCATCTCTCAACTAAAAACTAAATTGCTGTGGCTGTTATTGGTTTTGACTAATTAGTTGAAACTTCGCCAAAAAATTCAGTAGATGTTTTCTGGTTCTGAAGTTTTTAGTCATTCTTGCAGAAATATCTCTTTAAAAGAAAATTACTACAATTTACTAATTTCTCATTACTGTTCCTGTGCTATTTTGCAATTTAGCACATTTCATTCACGCAGACATGAAGAGAAATTAATTCTCTGTGACAAGGATTGCCAGTGACCCAGCATAAGCATAAGCAAACAATCCAAACAAATTGCTTATCATGAAGCCTATAGCAGAAAAGTAACTGATCTGCTAAGACGAGCTGGGGATTGACTGGAAAGTAATTTATCAGCCAAGAAAAAAGCTGTGTGTCAAATTGCTTTCTCTTACAAATAAATATTTTTAACCCACATTTGGTCCTCATATATAGAGACTTACCAAAAGGCCTGCTCAAATCCCATTTAATGTATCAGCATTTAACAGTATATTTTGGGCTGAAATGCAGCCTACTATAATTTAAACTGGGTGATATTTCTAGTTAGATCATTACCAGCACTTTGAAAAAAAATGTAATGAAGTCTTTTCTAAAGATGTCTTGCTAGGAAGGTCTTGGTACATCTCACATATCTTCATTAAAATAATGTCCTGTGTACCATGCTGAAACTATGACAACAAGCTAGTGACAGTTTGACAAGGTTCAGTGAGTTGCTGACTCCTGAAGCCACATGTGCAGCCTTGCAGTATTGAAAACTTACCCTGAAGGCTGCCTCAGGGTTGCCTTGAGACAAACATTATAAGCATTCACACCAGTGTTTAAACAAAGGAAAGCTAAATTACTGTGCTTTGAGAGTCATTTGTCATCCTATAATCATTGATCAATACAAAATTTATGATGGCAAATAATAGTCTCCATGGTCCAAAACACAAAGGAGTTTGAAATCTGTAACTTGAGATTTTTTTTCTCTTCATCACATTAGGATGTCCTCTTGAGAAATGACACATATTCAAGAACTTCTGCTACAGCTGAAAAAATGTGATAAACCTCTGAAGATTTAATAAACTAAAAGCAAAGGGATAAAGTATGTATATACAAGAATTTAAAGAATTGAAAACTTGAACAGACAATTTTTGGTTTTAGAGTATCCAGAAAGAATAGTTTAGATATTAAACCCCATTCCTTTTTTTCTTCTGGTCAATCTTTTAATTTAATTATTTTGCTCTGTTTTTGTTCTGATAACAGAAATATTCCTCCTTAGACATCCTCCTTTGTTTTGATTATTCACTCTACAGGTTCCCTGACTCAATTTTGGTGACAGTTTCATGACAACAGTGTATGAAGTCTTACCATAAGGTTGTATCTTTCTGTAACAGAGCTAGGAGTTCTTCCTATTAATGGTCTTCACTAAACATTGGTATGTCTCTGGGCTCCATGATCACTTGTCTGTAAATTATATGCCTAGTTTAAATTTTGCAAGGTTTACACACACACACACACAAAAAAAAATACCAAAAACAACTTGCTTCTATAAGTTTTCTCTGGAGGCTTTAGTCTAAGAGATGGCTCCAAATTTAATTGCAAAGTGAAATATGAGTTATCACAGTAGATTGCACAAAGAATTACAGTAGTTTGCACCAGAAGAAAAGTTATTTTTCACATCTGAGTCTAGAATATAACCTTTTGCTTGCTTATCCTTGTCTTTGCTATGATAAAACAAATGTCAGTTCAAAGTCTAATTCCCCAAAAAATGGAACAGATTCAAAGTATCTTAAATGAGTTCCATTGGTACAAGCTAACAACATTATGCCCTGTCGAAATTAATTCTGTTTCAAAATCAGTCTAAAATGGACACAGTAAGACACTCAGGTTTTATTTCACAATGGTTATCCTGACTGGTTTTGAGACAGATTATCAGATAACAATTTGACTGTCTGGGACCCACAATCCACACGTGAATTACTGATTGAATTTTACTATATGACTTAGGAATCCTTCAAATAATGCCAAGAAATTCTTGTGAAGTATACCATAAACAATCCTTATGAACTTATTCCTATCTAGCAATGATGCATAGATAGATACACTTCCACCAGGCTCTGATAACAAGAGAAGAAATAATATAAAAACACTAGCTTTTTTATCCAAAGTTATTCTTTCATGAAGTAAAGAAATCATGTGATTGTGATAAAAAATAATTTGTGTTATTTGATTGTGTTTCTAATGATAAAATAATCAGTTCTGTATTTGGAAAAACAGAAAACAAAATCAAACAACAAAAACCTTTTACTATTTACCTCACTCTTTTACCAAAAGATAAGAAATTGGTAGTTTTCATGCTCGCTGAAGATCCTAAAATTCGAGTAGTCCTAACTGTTTTGAAAACTATGTATTGGTGAACATTTGGTGATTTAGTTCAGCAACAGAACTTTAAATTTATTAGGCACGAAAGCTGATACTTATACGTACTCCAGCAGTGTGGTCTTAATTTTTCAGATATCTCTTTTCCTATCCAGAAATGTTGTCACAGTTGATTTAAAATTTTCTGTATTTGTTATTCATTGTTAGAATTATTTTAAATGACTTGGAGCTACTGCTTGACAGAAACAACAATTCTGGTAAAGGACCATTAATAACACACATTTAGGAGTGATCTGACTATCCGTACATTGTGCAGGTTATTGCACTATATGTAAGTCCTAATTCTTCTGAGAACAAGATTAAAAAAATTATACAGGGCAAATAACCACAATTTTTACTTCTGTATTGAGACAGAGAAAATATCTCGTCACTGTGATATTTGAGTGTTTTGGTATACTGTTTGAAGAAAGTGATCTTTGAAAAGGTATTAATATTTTTTTTTTTTTTTACCCTAAATAAATTTTAAAAAACCAAAAAAGTTAAATTTATGCATTGGCATTAAGATGGGGGATGCCAAAACTTGGAAAACATCTCTGGCCTCTATGTCTTTAGAAAACACACACAGATCCTGGGACATTAAGTACACTAAATTCTTAAGTACACTAGAAAGACTGGTAGTTAAATTGGATCACTCAAAAAAATAATAAAAATTTTGAAAGGACTAAACCCAAGTTGATTTAATAAAAGAAATGGATTTTATCTAGAGTTTGCAAACATTGGAAAGAAATAGAAGTATGCATCACTGCCAATTTGCCTTTTCCCTCTCAGTAATCTGGACAGTGATGAAGTCAGACCTTCAATATCTGTGAGATTATACAGATCGTGGTTACTAGGGAAGAAAACAAAAAAAAACAAACATTAAAAAGAAACCAATAAGCAAAACTAGAAAAGTGGATTCATGAACATAAAAATGTGGGTTTCAGTGGGTGACTGGAGTAGTAAGTCTTTTGTTGTTGCTCATGTAATAGAAAATACTAGTAATCCGATTATACTTCATGTATAATAATGAATGACTACTCGAGAAAAGCTTTAGGATAATCAGGTACAGGGAATATTATAATTTCCTGTAAATGTAAAGGAACGTATGTTGCATGAAAAACTTCCTGTAGGATGACAGTGGTTTACAAGTCTGTTTATGCTGCGAAACAGGGAATGCATTCTTTATCTTTGAAAAAGAACAACAAAGCCACAGCCTTTGGCTTCTCACAATCAATGAAAAGCCACTGATGCAAAAATAAACTTTAAATTGAAAAAGAGACAAAAACAACATCAACTACAACAAAAAAGAATGTATCTAAAAATGAAATGCACAGTTAAAGAGAAAAACAAATAATTTAACCCAAACATTACAGACAAAATTATGAAAACATAGTGTCAGCATACACAAGGGAGAATGTGTAATTTTCAGAACAAAATTATTTGTTCTTGTACTTTTTTACATAATCAGTGGTCCACATAATGATAAAATATATAAAGGCAAAAAAACTATTAGTGGCTTTCTATGGTAATTTGATTTATATTATTTACAGACATACTGCAACAGTGTATGACAAAGCAGTGTCTGCCCATTGGTAGGTGCCAGTGAATGACTCGAAACCCTGATTAGAAAATTGACAAAAGACATTTAAAAGATCTATCTGGAGATTAATATGGTCAGATATATATTTCAGATCCCGAATTTATTCTGGAATGGGTATGAGCTTCTTGGGAGGCTGGAACATTTTCCTTTGTTTATCCAATTGTACATCAATAAGCAAATTCAATAACCATTTTTCAAAATTCAAAAGTCTGATTTCTAGTTTATAAATAAAAATTCTAAGCTACCAATTGTTTCAAGAATCTTCCAGAAATGTATTGGTTCTGTCTCAGGAGGGCTATGAGATGACTATACAGAGAAAAGAGAAAAAGACTCTGTTATATGTGCATGATAATTACTGATTCTGAGGTGGTGAGTTTATGGTGAAGCAACATATATTTCTGATTTTCCCTCATCAAATAGCTACAAAGCCTTAACAAATGTGGTTATAATCAACTAGAATAAAAGAGTGAGCAAAACATTACTGGTGGACAATGCAAATTATAAACTCTAGAAGTTCCTTTAAGTGCAGTTATATTGTTCAAGTATAAGTAGGAACTGAAAATTAGAAAAACATTCTCCTTGTACATGAGCTAACACATATATAGTTGTAAAATTAGCTGATATAAAGTAAACTTCATGCTTCATGTAACAATAGAAGCAACAAATAGCTTGTGGGGTGATGAGAAGAAGTAAATGTATTTGAACATTTTTAAGAGTGATACTATTGATCAGAAAAAAGTGGCAGACATTCTTATACTCTGAAAAGATACGAAAAATGCTGGCTGGAAGTAAGTGGAAATATTCTAAAAACTTTTATATAGCACATCACAGTTTCTGTTTCCAGGGAAACCACTTTCTTTGTAACTACTCTCAACAGCCCCACCATTAGGAAAAGAGCTGTCAGGGAGAGAGAATATTAAGGAAGGAGTCAAGGATGAGCTGAGAGAATAATAAGAAAGTGTCCAAGGATGGTGACTTTAAGATGTTTGTATACCCAGTCATCTGCTCTGCTTATGCTGGATATTAAGTTCTGCCCCTTTAAGGCTGATTCCAAGAGCAAAGAGGGGGAAAAGAAGAATGCAATTTGTTTTCAGAAACTGCACTCACTCCTCCACATTCCTTCTCATAGACTGTAGTGTCTGCAGTGTGGACAGTGGGAGAGAGCTCTCCTTTGCTTTTAGTTACTTTTTTCAGCTGAGGCAGAGTTGTTCCTCAGACTGTGGCTTTTCTTTTTCTTTGAACTGATTAGCCCTGCTGAGGACTGTGGCTCACCAGGGCCTGTGATGTGGCATTTTCCAGCACAGGAGGGGCTGATAAGAGACTGAGCGAGCTGAGCTACACCCCACGAAAAGGACTCTCTCTGAATTTGCCATCTCTTCAGAAGAGCAAGAGGTTTTATTGTCTAATAATATTTATTTTTTATGCTTGTGAATACTTGGTTCATTAAACAAAGTTTTTCTCCACTTTTCTCCAAGGAAATCTTTTCCTGAACCAGTGGGGGCGGGGCCACTTGAATCTGCTTTCTAGAGAAAAGAAAAGCAGGACAAAAAGAATTAAGATAAAAAATGTACATTACATTTGAAATAATATACTGTAGATATTTATGGAAAGAGGTGGTGTTGTATAACTTTTATCCTAGCTTTCATCTTCAGGAGACTGTATACTGGCTATCTTTGAAGTATGACACACTGTGTACTGCTGTAGAAAATAAATTACGTAAATATTAAAGTAAAATACACTGGCTGAAGCACATACCAGAGACATCCCTTTGGCTGTTAAACAACTGCCACAAACAGTATATTCAGTACAGCTTGAATTTAAGAATGGCTTCCTTTGCAGGCAATAGCTGTTACACTTTTTCATTCTTCTAAAAGTTGATTGTGGAGACACAGTGGCCTAGTCCAGGCCTTAGCCAAGGTGAGCCCTAGGCTGTGGAGAATCTCACCCTAAGTTCAGAGACATTGTTTCAAGTTATGGAGAGTTACAGTCATAGTTCATTTGCAAAGGATCATGGGGGTTATTATGTTAATGTGGCTTACATGTATGTCTGCTATTGGTTAGAATGTTTCTAGAGTGTCCATTACTTAGTCGATATAAATTGTAGTCCCCCATTGTTTGGGGTCTTCCTGTGCCTACATTTGGGAGTGTCCATGCTGTAATAAAGGACACTCAGATTTCACCGTTGCCCGCTCTCCATTTCTGCAGCTGACCAGTCACATTACCGCCTGTCCTCGCAGGCAGTAGGCATGCAGCACAACAGTTGATGAAAGCTCAGCTTCTCTCATTCTCTTGTTACAGGAATTCTCCTTTTCTCCTTTGATTTCTTTGTTTGGTTTTGGTTTTTTGTTTTGTTTGTTTGTTTGTAGTCTCGTTTCTGTGCTCAGCCTTTTGAGGGGGGAGGAGGTGTGTATTTGGCTGGGGTTTTTAAGGAAAAAAAGTGGATTATAACAACTGCAACGATTCCATCCATTTAATAATATTGCTTCTTTTCACTTGATTTCATCCTTCCGTAAAGGAATTGATTCAGGTTCAAAGTATGTTTTGGAATAATTTGGGGTATACTGATATGATACTGAATTATACTTGTTAGGTAAAGTTGAGTAATTTAAATTGATCTAGATTGTCTTATTATTAGAGTGTCTTGTTCAGCAATTATCCATCCTTGAAATATAAGAAGTTATTAACAGATTAAGTATGTACTATACAGACAAAATTTCTATGTTGTTCTTTTTTTAAAATTTATTTTATTTTGTTTGTCTTGAACTAATCTCTTTAATGTAATTTCAGATCTGAAAAACTCTGACTAAGACCTCTTTAAGCATACAGTAGGACAATTTTTTATTATGTCTCAAGACAGAACAAAACTTTAAGGGCAGAGGAGATATAAAGGAAATAGTCCTTCTTCACACAGCTTATGAGAAAATAATGATTATTTGTCCAAATACAAACGCTTAAAGGTTTTAGAAGTTCACAAACATATGGACATATTGAGAGAGCAAAATCCATCAAAGATTTCTAGAAAGCAAAAGTCATCAAATCTAGCTTAGGTATGTGCACTGCATCATAAACTCATGGAGCTTTGAAAAAATATTCTGGGAGAGTATCACTGTGTGCTTTGCTCATATTCATAATTATCTATTCAATAATAACTGCACTGAAGAGCTCTTTCTGAAGAACACATGCTCTTTTTTTCATGCAAATTTTTATACCTTTTCCTATGTTGATTTAAGCTTTCTTATGATAAATTTACTTTTAGAAGGAAGTTCTGCTGAGGACTGCTCATCATGAAAGACTATGGAATTACACAGGGTCTGATGCCTGACCCTTCTGCTCTAGGACCCTACACAGATGTGAGTATACAGGCAACAATACATGATTCTGGAAGGACTGGAACATCCTGCCAGTGGCATGAGATTTACAGATGTCATGATTAGGGATACATTTTGAGGGGGAAAAAAAATCTTATTCAAAACAATTGCAGTTTTAATATATTCTTAAAAAGTAATATATATCATTACTATGGTTTTCCTTGAAGAAGATAGATAGGCTTGTATTTTCAACATTCTTAGGAAGTCTCATATTTTTTCTGTTTACAGAATAGCCTCAAAATTAAAAGCCATTATGCCTAAAAATGAAACAAATTCCTTTCTAGAATACCTCTGAACCAAACTGCTTATTGACAAAACCCAGAACATTGCAGACTCTAAAGAATAAAATAACCTTCTCATATAACTCCCACAACTTTCTTGGAGTTTATCTCAACACACTGAGCGTTGAGACAATATCTGTAATTCAGCTGTACTGTCACTCATACTGCTCCAGGTTACTCAGGCCTAGACTAAGAAAACATTTATGCAGACAGAAAACTTTCTTGACATGAAGAAATTTAGTGTCTGACACTTGGTACATGAATCTTGAACACAGAAACAATACTGAAATCCGGGTAGAGATCCAAAGAAATATTTAAGAGCAAAAGAACCTGTCATGTACTTATTCTAACCTGAATTGTCAAGTCATGCCATCAACTCAATGGCATTGTGCTCTTTTGTGTATGGCACAGGATCTTAACAGTGTCCTGGCCACATAGAAACATGAGTTTCTTATTCTTACTCTGACTTAAGTCAGGTCATGTTATTTCTGCACTGTTAAATTCATGTTTCAGAGAATGACCAAGTTTTTCACAGATGCACGTTATGTGAAATGAGAATAGTTGTGTGGTGAATATATATGACTTATCTGCACTTGAACCTGAATTTAAGTCAGGATATACAGCTATGCAATTTAAATGGGAATGTGTACAGAGAAATAAATAAAATAAATCAAGATCTTGATTTTTGGGTGACAGAAATTACATAACAAATCAGAGCTTTCTATATAAGAATTTATGTTACAAGTAATAGAAGGAGTAAAACTAAATATATTTATCATTTATATATATGTATCTCCACTGTGTTCAATCAAAAATAGTATATGATAATATCTGTTACATACCATTTGATGTCACATTCTGGAAAGCATAGACAAGTGCCCTTATATGAGGCCAGAAAAATAAAAAAATAAAAACTTTTATNAAAAAAAAAAAAAAAAAAAAAAAAAAGGGAGTTTTGAACTGACTAGACTAGGAAATGACAACTGCTCAGGATTGTTGAAAAAGTCCTTTTATTAGTACATTAGAGATAAAAATCACCATAAATACAGCAATGGTTTAAAGTGTATCTCAGACAGCCTGTGTAGAGCATCTGTTTATTTATTTGTCATATTGCCTCAAGTGAGAAAGTTTATATACAGCTTTGTTCATAGACTAAAATAAATACATTTTGCCTTCACTGTTTTCTCCGTCTTAGTTGCTTTGTAAATGTATTATGTAAAAATCTTAATACTGTTGACAAAAGGTCAGTTTAACAGTCATTGTCTGTACTGGAATGATAACATGTTCTACCAGTCTCATACTCTGACGGCTGGTGCTCCGATAAGTGAATTCTTATTTGCAGAGGAGCACTGAAAGTTTCTCTTAAAGAAGAGGAGAAACCAAGGTTTGTTATCTTGTAACCTCAATGTTAAAAAATTAGAGGAAATAAGAAGCTCCAATGACGTTTTTGCACACCCTTGTTAAATTATTTTAAAACTCATAATACTGCTAGATTTAAAAACAAAGGTATAGAGGTACAGCAAACATTTCAAGAAATGCCTTCATAAACCACCCCACCATCCCTCCATCCCCAAATTTTCTCTCATCAGTATTTCTCAGGACTGTGAAAAACTGGGGAAAACTACCAGTATTCTGTGAATACTGTATGCTGAAGGGAGATTTACATGGAACTTGATTAATGGTAGCCAATTCTTCATGCTTCAAATAAAATCATTTTCAGAATGTCCTAGTATTTTAAAACTGATGGAATGCCAAAAAGGTTACGTCTTGTAACTGAGCTTAGTCTGGTTTGATCTTTTTCTGAGGTGTCTGAAGCCATGTTTCCAGCACTTGTTCATTTGTAGCGTGTGATTAGGTTGATTCAATCACTTTCAAGCACATGAAAATTATTGATAATTTACCAGCTGCTTTTTGAGAACAAATTTAATCTTTTAGAAGAAGGGAAGAAAAAAGGGATCATGCTTCAAGGTCCTTAACAAACTGCAGAAATGAATCAAGCTGTGAATACCATGAACACATGGCAAAACAGTCGAATAATCCAAAACTGTGAATTGTGTTGTTTTACTTGTGACAGTATTACTAGGAAACCTTTCAACAATTACACAGAACAATTGAAATTTCCAGTAATTTATATTCTGTTTGTTTGAGAACTCTTCATTTTTTAAATGACATGGTTCAAAACCTACCTGACTTACCTATCTGGTTTAATTTGGTGTATATACTATTAAAAACAACTTTACATGGTGATGATAGCTGTTTAGGATATCTAATACCACACACCTAGGCCTCATCTCTCACCTAGGTAAAACAGCTTGGATTCACAAGAGTAGTAAGTGGCCACCATCTTCTGGCTTCAGATTTACATTAGTGTCATGATAAACTGCAAAATATTGTGTCCCAGCAGTCCTTTGTAAGTCATTTTAAAAGAGGGAATTGCTCTTATCACACACCTCTGGAACTTCACGAAGAATTTCTGGCAACAAATAAATGATGAAGGATACACACATAATGCTCAATGATATTTTATATTTAGATCTAGGTTCTGAAATACTCTGTAATTAGATTATAATTAGATTAAAATATTTTATAAAGTATGAAATATAAATGAGTTTGTAATAAAACATACAAACTAGTAGTCCCTTTCAAATATGCAGGAAGGAAGAGCTGTTTCTTTCAAGTTTCTACATGTAATGAGCTTTAAATAACATCTCATAATTATAAGCCATGCAGTGTAGCAGGTAATAATTAACTTCTCTGAATAAAAGTTCGCGTGGTACTTTAAGAGTAAAGAAAGTTCAACAAAACTTATTTGGAAAAAGGAAAATTATACAAAAATTCTATTTGTAGTGTCCATATCCTCTGAGGTGGCAACTTCTATACGTTATTACACAGTATAATCTGCTATATATATGAGCTTTCCCTACACTGGGACTTCGTTAAAGTTTAAAAAGTACTGTATGATCCTTTGTCTTATTTCAGTCATCTTACTTTAAAGGGAAATTAGTCAGTAGCCAAAGAGCTTGAGTATTTTTCTGCCTTGCCCGGGTTCAGAGGAGGTTACTGGTGGCAGAGATTACTTATCACCAGAGACTGTAACTGCAGCATTCAATAACTTCATGCTTGTATCAGTAAAGTGGAAAGTGAATATCCAAACTAACGCACACTAAAACAAAGCTTTTTTCCTTCGTGGTTTTTTTTTTTTTTTTTTTGGTTTTTTTTTTTTTTTTTTTTGTTTTTTGTGTTTTTTTTGTTTGTTTTTTTTTGTTTGTTTTTTTTGTTTTTGTTTTTGTTTTTTTTGTTTTTTTTTTGTTTTTTTGTTTTGTTTTTTTTTTTAATATTGTGAGTATACAAAATTGGACCCCCACAGCATAGATTTTTATATTGTGTTCTGAAGAATATTAAATTAATGCTGTCAAATGGCCACACCTAGAATAAAATAGAAGTTCTTTTCTCTTGACTTTTTTTATTTCAACTTAGTTTGTTTCTCTGTGGACTAACCATTCAGTAGGCCATTAGCAACACATAGTAAAATGAGAAATTTTAGTAAGAAAGCCAAAAAACAAAAAGCAAAAACCAGATAATTAGAAATTACACGTTGAATTAGAAATTCCAGAACCATACTGGTTTCTTTCACATTGACAATTACTTTTATAATTTTCTGTTAGCAGTTATATTTCAGATAGTCCAAGTATAATTTTGTTTAATTAAATAATGGAGATTACTTGAGCTCTGTATATTTAGTGGTTTCAGGATAAGTCCTAATATTATAGCCACAATTATTTTCTTTCTGCAGTGTTACTAGAGCTCTAGCTTTGTCCATTTCTTTGGTTTTGTCTGTAAGTTTTGTTTCTCCTTATGGTTGAGACCCATATTTACAAAATTATGACTATATTTAATTTAAAAGTTGATGAAGATAAAAATGAGAAAAAAAACCCAAAAACCAGAAAAAGTCACCAAACAAAACAATAAACTTTTGGAAGTGAAAAATTAAATAAAACTAAAAGGAAGCTACTTCTTATGTGTTTTACATAGAGATCTTGGAATCTGTTATTTCTTTAGCTGACATCCATAAACTTTGCTCATGGGCTACGGACACGTATGTAAGATGATTAAGTCATCACAATCCATCAAAACCTGTCAGATTAAATTGATTTAATCTGATTAAATTGCCACAGTCAGTTGAAAGTGAAATTAAATAAAATATGACCATTAATAACAAAGTGTAATAAGACAAAATATTTCTTAAAGATTAGTGTAAGTCTGATGAATTTTTTTTTTTTTTTTTTTTTTTTTTTTTTACCTCATTGGTGATCAAATAAAACAATTTAATATTAATCAAATTTCCAATAAATTATTATAACTCTTTATTAGAGCTAGTTCATTTGGTGAATATTTGAGCAATAATATCCCTTAAAAAGGGACTCAGATATAAAATACACTTACAAAATTTTCAATGCTTATTTAGAAATCATGACTGTTGAAATCTTAGGATAGAAAAAAAAAAATATTTCTATTGTATAAGATTGTTTTAGATGATGAAAAAAAATTCTTTTAAATAAAAATCCCAAAGATTATGTTCCATGATGGAGTTGAGATCTGAAAGTTCACTGCTCCCAAGGACGGCAAACTCACTTTAAGATCTTGTGTGATTTTCTCTTTCTTTACAGTGGCTATGGCACTTGTTGGCACAGGTCAGCTCACTCATCAGAAAAAGCCTTCCTAGTCTACAAATTTTGAGATGTCTACAAATTTTTTTACCCTGTCTCTGGCCTGATCCATAGAGATGGAGGTTCAGAGGTGATCCAGAGCAGTGATTTTGTGCAGCTCTTTTTGATAATGCCTGTTAATGGAATCATATTTTCCTCCTTCATTCTAAAATCTTCATGGAAACTTTCAGTCACATCCTAATAGAAAAAAAACTGGTTCAAATCAACATATAATGTATAATCTACAATCTATAATCTAACTTTTTTTTATTATTATTACCATTTTTTTTACTCTACTTTCTACCCTCCTTAATGTCTATGGTTAATACTTAACAAAAGGCAGGCATTTCATGTCATGTAAAGCACTTGAATATATGCGAGATATTATAATTTGGTAAGAATCCAGGGCTTTAAATTAACCTACTTAAAAATGGCAAAAAAATGAAGTCAGTTAAAAAAAGCTAGCATTCAGAAGGACGTAAAAAGGGCAAGCTATTAATAGTATTTGACTTTTTTTTTTTTTAAGAAATCTGTATGGATGCCTCTTTATAATTTGGGTTGAAGTATTATTTAAGTCTCAAATAAAACGTGGAATTTGCCCAATATGTTTAGTGTCTTCAGAACACTCTTCACATTGTTATGGTTATATATTCACAACGTAAGAAACATATGAAAACACTTTTTTCTAATAATGACAGAGAAAAACCTCGTTTAATACCTTATTTTCTCATTAACACTGTTTTCTTCAAAGATGTGTGTCTTTTCTTAGGTAATTTTTTTGTTGAAAAAATAAAGCTATCTGAAACCTAGCAAAAATATAGATTCAGTAAAGAGATAAACTTTGTTATCTAGTGAATATTTAGAATAAATTTACTTATAATATGCTTTTTAGTAAAAACTGTATAGAGATTGTTTTCCTTACATTAATAAGAATGGACATAGTTTAAAACTGGCACTTTGTCTGCCACTTAAAAAATCAAAACTGACCCAAAACCACAGTAACTCAACACTTCCAGGATTTTTTTTAACATTCATCTTACCGAAACACTAAACTGAGCAATGCTGAACATTAGTCACAGACATACAGTGATGGATTTGCCTAAATCTTTTTAACACTGATAATAAGCTCCATCTACCAGACCAAGATATATCATCTAAAATCTAAACCATTCTTCTTACTTAGAAAATTTTGTAGAAGTTGGGTCTGCTTTTAACAGAGAATCAAGAAACAACTGTCTGAAAAGAATTCCTAGAATAAGTTAAGGATTATGTGTGAGGCTCATAAGAGGTGAAGGGACTTGTTTTCATCACAAGAATCACTGGGGGAAAAAGTATAGGACTGAAAAATAGAATAAAATATATGCTTTATATTGAAATTTATATCCTTTATTTATAGAATGCAAATCAAAAGATGGCGAGGTAGGTCACCTAGCTGCATAAAAGTTGCATATAATTTATCTCTAAACAAATTAACAGGAATACAATTTAAAAAAAATCAAGAGGATGCGTGAAATACAAATTACAGTTCTTTGACTAAAACATCCAACCCTTCCAGCACTCCTTGAGACTGACAAACCTTCCAGTATGACCCATGTTCTTCTGTTTGTAACCCTGTATAATGCCACTGGCTCTGCTGACACTTGCTTCTGTTGATTCTCCTATATAATTATACAAGAGATTCCACAAGTATATCAACTTTTCAATGGTTTTAGCAGAAGACCTCCTGCTGATAAAGTAAGCTTACTTCCTGCAGAATGAAAAATACCATAGCAGCTGAACAGCAATGGATATGCTGGTCTTTTGGGTATGACTACGTCTGACTCTAAAGGAAGAGACAGAAGATACTCAGGCTAGCTTTAATGAGAAAAAAACTGAAAGAGCAAGGTGATTTTATCACTTCCTTTCTTTTTTTCATCTTTTTCAAAAGAAAATTAATATACTGAGGCAGATTTAGAGGTACAATAGTGAAAAAAATCAAGGTGACCAGTCTAGATTTATCCTAATAGACTTACTATTAGAACTGTCTCATCATGCTTAGCTTTACCTACTAGGCTTTGATTTCTGTAAGAAGTTGAGATAATTCTTTAGCCATTCTTCCAAGAAGGTCTAAAGCACACATAAAAAATCTAGGAAAACCTGTTTGTGTGTTACAAATAGCACCAGAAGCTGAAGAAACTATGGGGGTTTTGGTGAATTTTATTAATTGTTTTAATATTTGTTCTTAAGAATACTTCTATTAAATTGAGATGTAGCCGCTACATTCTACAAGTTTGGGGTTTTTTTCCCAAACTAGAAGTGAGTGGGAGTGCACTCACTATTCAACTGTCATTGCTTTGCGCTTCCTTTTCTTCTCTAAGACCTCAGAATCATGTGAGGGTTGGATGGGTGTGAAATTAATTAGTGTTGTTACTTTTTAAAGTGACACTGAAATGTTTCCCACATTAGGTATTGGGTTGGGTTTTTTTTACATAAGTGACAATTAAAAAGATGGTAAGTATTTTGCAGTTTTGCTAAATGAGAATACTTCTGCTAGGTTTACAATCAAATAGATAAGAATGGTTCACCAAGAATAGGAGGGCTCTACAATCATCTACTCCAACTCTTTGACCAGGGCTGACCAATAGTTAAAGCCTGTTTTGAGGGCATTGCCCAAATGCCTCTCAAACGCTGAGAGGCTTGGGGCATCAACCACCTCCCTAGAAAGTCTGTTAAGTTTTTGACTACCTGCTCAATAGAGAAATGTTTCTCATTGTCACATATGAATGTCCCCTGCTGCAGTTTTAAACCATTGCCCTACATCCTGTCACCGAATACCAGGGAGATCAGCACCTCCCTCTCCACCTCCCCTCCTCAGGGAGCATTGTGCAGAATTTATACACTACACAAATCTAATTGCAGGAATGGGATATTGACCAAATGAAGGCACGTCTAACCCTGTACAAGAAATTAAATAACAGGTTACGACACTGATGGCATTAAGTCAGATCAGAAGCACACACCCAATATCTTTTTTCTAGCAGAAGGAATAGGCAGACACTGCAGAAGAAAGGATGGAGTAAGTATATATGAAATTTCCTGAATTACTTCACTGCCTTTTATTGTTTAATTTTTTTTTCAATTCAGGAAATATCTTGAATCAGGTGTGCTCTGCCTATTTGGTAATGCTTAATAAACTTTTCTTTTGCAGAACTATCTGATAAGCCCTTGGACCTATTTAAATTTTTACAGTCTACAGCATTCTTTGACGAAGAGTTTCATTATTCCATACATATTATATGGAGGAAGAAAAACCCAAAAACCCTAAAAGCTCACCTTTTATTCTGAACCTAATTCCCATTAGCTGTATTTGATAGTAGATAGGAAGAAAACAGAAATTATTTATCTCTATTAAACTGTCTATGGCACTCATGATTTTGTGGATGTTTATCAAATCCACCACCTCATTTCTTCCATACAGGTTCCTTTTCAGTTCTGCCTTGTTAAATCATTACTTGTATGGAAATGTTTACACATTTTAATCAGAGGCTTTACTCCTTCCTGAACTTTTTCCAATTTTACTATATCATTTTGAGGTGCGGGGACTAAAGTTGCATGGTATTCAAAACATACAAGAAACTTGAAATTATTTGATGGAATAATGACATTTTCTGTTTCATTCTGTATTTCTTTATTACTTTCAGACAACTGATTTCTTTTCACTTTTGCTGAGCATTAAAAAATGACTGTCACAAAACCAAAATCTTCCCCCAGGTAATATGGTCAGCTCAGTGCCCTTTATTGGCTTCCCCATGTAGATTGTTCTGCATTTATCATCATTATATCCAATCTGACATTTTTTTAACATTGTCATTCAAATTCTTACTGACTTCATCAAAGTTTTCAAAGATGAACTCTGTTCACTCTGCACTAAATTACTTCATATTCAGAAAGAATTTATCACTTGACTGTAGATCTTTTTTCTTAGGTTTTTTGCAAATGAATGTAAAAAAATATTCTGCCAACACAAATCTATGTTAATGTCGATGCTCTGCAAGAGAAGGCTGCTTACTTTGCCTCCTCTTTCTAATTATGTATTTCTTTGTATACTCAGGTGTAATTAGTGTGTGTGCCCAGGTGCTGGCTACTGTGAGAAGACACCAGAAGCTGCCCCCCTGTTGGACAGTCAGTTCCAGCCAGCTCCAAGACAGTCCAAGACCTCTGGCCAAAGCTGAGCTCAGCAGTGATGTTGCCAGTGCCTCTCTGATAAACTGTTGTAGAAATACTAAAAATGCTGTTCAGAAACTGGGAGTGAAAGGAGTGAAAAAATATATATCTTTATCCTAGCCTCTTTAATTGTTAATAAATTATATTAATTTCACAGTCTGTCTTGCTCATGGAGATAATTTATGAGTGATCTCCCTACACTTATCTCAACCCACAAGTGTTTAGTTGTATTTTATCCCCCTGTTCTCTTGAGAAGGAGGTGTGATAGAGAGGCTTGTTGGTCACCTAGCTGTCACCTATACCACAACCTGCCACAAAGAGAAATTTCTTAGATCACCTCTGGCATCACATTTATCATTTCCCAGTCCTAAGGCGCAACAGCAGTTTTGAAGAGAGAAGTTACACACTACCATTAGTAATTTAGCTATTTCATCCTTGAGTTATCTTAGAACACTTGAGTGAATGCCATGTAGTCCTTCCAATTTGTTACTGATTATTTTGTCAGTCTGCTTCATAACCCCTTTTACAGCCAATTTCAGGCATAACTGCTGAGTCTCCAATAAAAAAGAGTTCCAGTGAAAGAACCTCCCTGATTTTTCCACAGTGAACACTGATGGAAAAAAAAGACACTTGGTTTCTCTGTGGTGGCTTTGACTTGTTTGAAAGATGGTTTTATATCCAAATTCTCATCTGAGTTCTTTGTAAGATTTCATCGCAGATTTCTTATAGAACATCTGTTTGGGGGGAAAAAAATACAGTTATTAAGGATACTTATTTAGAAGGTTTTTTATTTTTTTTCCCCAACTCGTTTTTGGGATATCTTTGAAGATGTGCACAAAACCAGCAGATTATTCATCCTCAAGCATTCTTCTGTCAAAATGCCATAGCCATTCATTCAAATTAGTATGCATTCTTCAGTTGACTTCGTGTTAGAAGGTAGTATTCCTTAGCCCTTTCTTGTTTTGTGCAGTTTCTAACCTCTGGAAATCTAAAACATGCCAGTCTGGGAAGAATTTTTGCGCTTGCATTGCCGATTTTTGCTTACATTTACCATTCATTAGTCACAATTGTTTTGGACTTCTGAGTACTTTTTTTTTTTTTTTTTTTTTTTTTTTTTTTTTTTTTTTGCCTATCTAGTTATATTAGTCCCCTAACCACAAGTCATGCCATCATTAAAATTATTCCCCAAAGCAATCCCTGTAGTAAACAACAGATCCGGGATTGCTGGTTTGCAGAAAATGAATCAGTAATTCTGGCGATAAAATGACTGGGACTTTTCTGCCAATTTTGCTGAATATTGATGAAAGAATAATGTATTATCCCATGTGGGGAACAGCAAAAATGAGTTGTGATAAAATTGTGTTTGCAACCCTGCACTTCTTCCCATCTTCCCAGATTAATTTAATTTACCAAGTCAAAGGAAGTTGGCCATTTTTAATTACTTTGATTACTTAGCCCCTCATACCTAGTCTAGCTGAGCATTTCACTAGTCACAGCATCTGGGGGCTAGTGTATCCTTCACTGTCTATCAGACTACCCACATGGCTGCCATGAGTTCTGCTGTTCAGTAATGGAGCAGAAAGAAATGTTTTATTAGACAGAGATAACTGGAATGAAGCAGTGCTTGGGCAGTATGTCCCCCTCCAAGGGAAAGGTTCTGAATTCTACGGAAGTGTTACTTCTGGTATACTGAGAGCATTTGTTTCAGAAAAAGCAGTGATGGCTTGGTGATTTTTTAGTGGTTGGAAAAGCTGCTACTTCGGAATATATATTGTCTTACTGATAATCTACCTATACAGAAATATCCTAAAATGCTGATTTTGACATGCAAACTAATCAATCTGTAGGGGTATAGCAGATGTCAAGGCACAAGTATGGTCTTTAGGTAGGACAGTGAAATTTCATTCCAGTAGAGTTTGCATTGACACCAAAGAAATGTGATCGAATACAAGTCTGTATATAGTGTTTGCAATCCAAGATTTTGGCGGCAGTTCAGCTACAGGGGTGACTTCCATGAAAAGAGACCAGAAGCTTTCCCTGTGTTCAATACGGCCAATACCATCCAATCAGACAATAGAGCCAAGACAGACCCACTTCTGGGCAAAGCTAAGGCTGTCAGTGACTGTGGCAGTGCCTCTGGGATGGCCTGTTTAAGAAGGGGAAAACAAACTGCTGCAAAGCAGCAGCCTGAGAGAGGAGTGAGAATATGTGAGAGAAACAGTCTTGCAGACACCAAGGTCAGTGAAGAAGGGGGAGGAGATGCTCCAGGCACAGAGATTCCTCTCCAGCCTGCACAAGACTTCATGCTGGCGCAGGTAGATGCCTGAAAACGACCATGACCCCATGGGAAGCCCATGGTCAAGCAGGTGCCTGGCAGGACCTGTGACCCTGTGGAGGAGAGGAGCCCAGGGTGGAGCAGTTTAAGTGGCAGGACTTGTGACCCCACAGGGCCCATGGTGGAGGAATTTGTTTCTGAAAGACTGTGCTCCACGTAAGGGATACACACTGGAGCTGTTCATGAAAATCTGCCACCTGTGTGAGGGACCCTACAATGGAGCAGAGGAAGACTATGAGGAGGAAGAAGAGGCAGATTAACTGACTGCACCCCTCATTTCCTTCATCCTGTTTCACTGAGAAATCATGAGTGGAATCCAGGAGGAAGAGAGGGTGGGGGGAAGGTATTTTAATTTTATTTTCTTTTTAATCTTATTCTACTCTGATTTGACTGATAGAAAATTAAATTAATTTCCCAAATACAAGTCTGCTTTTCCAATGATGATAACTCGTGAGTGATCTCTCCCAGTCCTTATCTCTATCCTTTCATAATGTCCTCTCTCTACTTTCCAGCTGACAAGGAGCATGACAAAGCGACATTGGTGGACAGCCGGTATCCAGCCAGGGTCAACCTACCACAGTCTGACTTCAGGAGTAGGCCCTAGGTTTCTTTTATTTTCCTATACGTATTCGTCTGTTTTTATGTTGGTACTGGTTTTGGCTGGGGTAGAGTTAGTTTTCTCCATAGTAAGTAATATGGTTCTGTATGGACAGCCGTTGAGCCTGTGGTCTGACCTGGAATGGTGCAAACTTCCCAGAGAGAGAGGTCTTGCTAGAGACAGCCTTCCAGCAAGGTGCAGCCAGTGCAGTGATTTCAGTTTTGTCTTGAAAGGCCAGCTCAGGGACAGAGAGACAGGAGTGCTGTGTAGCGATTCTACAGGTTATCCTTTATTGTCCTGCACCCTGCGAAGAGGGTCAGGGACAACAGCTCCCTTCTGAACAGGGCAAAAGCTGGGGTATTCATGGGGGAAAGCAGGGGTGGTACCAAAGAGGAGAAACCAATGGGTTGGAAAGGATCTACATGGGTATATCAGAGCATTGTGGGTACTTTGCCCTGACTGGAGAGAAGAGCATCTAAGGGTTCTCTCTCCCAGGAAGGGTTGAGATGAGCTTATCACTTTCTATTCAAGGGACATGCCTCCAGGGCAGAGGCCTGGCAGGCTTATATGCCTCCACAGGTCTGTGTTTTGGATTTCTGCTGGAAATAGTGTTGATAGGACAAACACGCTTTTGTTATTGTTGAGCCGTGCTTACAGAGAGTCAAGGACTTTTCCACTCCTCACCTCACCTCATCAATGAGGAGGCTGGGGAGGCACAAGGATTTGGAAGGGGACACAGTTGGGACAGCTGAGCCCAACTGACCAAAAGGATATTCTAGACCATATGACATCATGCTCAGTGTATAAAGTCGGGGGAAGGAGGGAGGAAATCAAATTTGCAGTGATTGCATTTGTCTTCTCAAGTCACTGTTACATGTAATGGGACCCTGCTCTCCTGGAGATGGCTGAACACGTGCCTGCCCATGAGAAGCAGTGAATTCATTCTTTGATTTCCTTTCCTTGTGTTTGTGGCTTTTGCCTTCCCTATTTAAGTGCCTTTATCTCAACCCACATGTTTTTCTAGCTTTTACCATTCCAATTCTGTCCCTGATTCTATTGGTGAGGGATTAAGATACTGGCTGCAAGGCGCTGGGTTCCTGGTCAGGTTTAAATCAAAACACTTACACTATCTTTTACTAGATAGTGTTATTACATCTAAGATAAAACTAGTCTGATCACTTCTGAGTCAGTTCAAAACCTGCAGCAGTTTTCAGCCCATTGTATCCTCAGTGTAAGCACACTGAAAGGTGGAAGGGATAATAGCCTCAGTTATTCAATTTTAATCCACTGCTGGAAGTTTCATGGAGCCCTCAGGAAAGTCCTCAAGAAGGAGCTCAGGCAAGCGATGAAGGACAGAAATATCCAGTTACCATGAAAAGGATATCTTTCATAAAAACATACTGCATCCTATATCTCTCCATCCTTGAATGGGCTCACAAAAATAGCTTAGTTGATGAGCCTGGGAATAGTAATTCATAATCCAACTTTGTTCTAAAAATCACGGGTTCAATAAAAAACTGTTTTTATGACCCATAACAAATTCCTCTACAGGTCGTCTTCTGACAGTTCCTGTATATTCCAAAAATGTAACTACCTTGATATTTTCCCCATAGGCTTTAAAAATGTCACTTCTGCTGCCTTAATTCTCTATCTTAAAAAAACATACTTGTGCATATACTTATAAGCAAAGTACCTAAACCCACAATAAAAATAGAAAAAGATTGAAAATTGGTTTGCAGAGACATGTAGCCTAGAGGATGTTTCCACTCACCCCTAGGTAGAAAATGGAGCCTGGCCATCTGTATTTCTCTTTACATCATCTGTACAGATCAGATTTCCTATGAAGTTTAGTCTCCCAAGCCCATGTAAATATCTATATGTAAAACCTTAAGTAATCCTAATCTTAAAAGTGATCCTACCCTTGAGACTTTTTTCTTTGTTTTCTTTTACTCGGATAAAGCCAACTACTACCATTTGAAATGTCCTTGCCCTATACTAGGTATCTGCATTGAATTCAGATGACCAAGAGATATTTTCAGTCTTCAGCAGCATGTGAAGACCAGAGAGAATACTTTTCCAGCACCTAAATTAAATTTAACTCTTATATTTGGGAAACTGACTCATGCCTAGTATGTTTACTTAATATGAAACTTGCATTTTATCTCATAAATGAAAAATTCAAATGCAAAAGAATCCTGATGTAGTTGATGCTTAACACAATGAATACCCCTCTTTGTTTAATTTATCTCAGTCATTCCTGCTTAGAATATTCGTCAGGATAGACATTATGGTTCAAGTACTTGCGTTATGGTTCAAGTACTCCTAACCCATGGAATGGTTCAACAGTAGAGGAAAATAAAAGGAATATTGTATAGTTATGACATTTAGGCGAAAGCTAAGGGTCGAAGCTACTAATTTCTCTTGATGTGAAGCACTGTGAGAGATTATTAGAATATGGATTAAATTAATTTTTTTTTACCTTTGGTCATTCTGTGGAATGATGGGAAAAATAAGCAGGGAAAAAGCTCTGTCTATCCCTTCAGAAGGTCATGCACTTTTAACACAAATCCTTATATGTCCAGAAAGTGAAATTTACAATGTGCCCTCTGAAAGGTTTACATATTTTTATGCAAAATATACGACAGTTATTCCTGAATATGCACATTAAGAAATCATCACGTCTGTTTGTCAGTCTTAAATTGTATTCAGAGATATAATACAAAAAAAAGAATATTCTTCCAGGAAATTCTAAATCTCTGTGGTGTGGGGATCACAATTATCATTTGCATTATAAGAAATATCCTCACAGTCTTAATTTTCTAAGAACTGAGGATTTTTTTCCTGCTTCCTCACCTCCTTTTTTCTTTGTTTTCACTTTGTTTGTCAATGCTTCTTAACCTTGATCAGTTTGAAAAAGAACTTAATGGTTTGGTATATTTATTCAGTGGATTCTTTTATAGATCCTTTTATAGATCTTTTATAGTCAGCAATTCTGTAAGACCTTACCAAGAAGAAAAGAGCAAAGAAATATAAGGTCTTATAATTAGCAACATATAAAAGAAATTATAATGAGTGTACATAAGGTGAGAATGCAAATCTTCCCTATGTCTTTGTAGATGAAGGTGTTGGGAATCAGTAGTTAATCCATGGAGATTTTACTAATGAGCCAACAGGACTATAACAATTCAGCAGATATTTAATAAATACTTAAAATATGTTTATACATCTGTTGCTTTCTCTTTTGTGAGTTGTAATTAAAACAGCAATTGTATCTCTCTTGGGTAGAATTGTTTTGAAGGCAACACATGCACTGAGAAAGATAGAAGAGAATGAATTGCTGGGTTTAGAAGATTTGCTCTCTAGGTAGATCTCACACTGGCTTTGTTGTAGTTTGAAGAGTTTTATTCTTTCTTGCTTCAGTTACTTTTGCACAATTATCTTAAACAACCTGCTGTCACCAATTTGTAATCCATTAGTCATGGATTTTTTTTAGCCATTTCATTTTTACTATTTTTTTAAGTAAGTAAAACAGTCTAGAAACATTCAAACAGAATGTTTCACTAAGAGTTAAATAGCAAGAGAAAAGCAAAATATATCAGTGCCACATAATGAAAAACAGGTACTCCTTTAATACCTAAAGAATGGAAAACTGGAAAGTTTAATCATTAGCTTTCCTCAAGACTTTTGCAGTGCTTGTATCTCTAGTTCTCCTAGCACTTTCAAAAAAAGAACTTCAGCAAAAGAATGTATTTTACCAGAGGACCTTTTCATCAATGGTTATTTATTACCACATTGTAGATCTTTAAAGAGTTTCTATATTCCGTGTATCAAGAATTGTCAATATAGAAATTGATATTTGGAACTGCATGAAGATTATCTCCTTAGCTACTGTCTCTGCAAATTTGACCTCTGTTTGATTCAGAACACAAAATTTTAAATTATCATCTAAAAGTGTCTCAAAGATAACATCAGACAACAATGATATTTAAATCAGAAAATGCATTAGACGAGAAACATCTCTTCTAACATTTGCCAAGATAATAGTCATAAAAGTGCTTCCTTCTGAATATCTATCAAGAACTTCATGTGTTATTTCTTTCAAGAATACTCAGATTTAAAGTTAGCAACTTTAGCGATACTATATTTTACCTAGAATTCTTGTGTTGTTTTGGTTTTATTTTGTTTTGTTTAATATCTAGCCTGTCATTCTTCATGACTACCATTCTTTCAGGTAGATGAGAATTTGCTCTGCCACTGAAAACCAGAAACTTTTTCAGTATTGGTACTTCACAAAATCATCTGGACTCATTACAACTTCTATTTTAATCCTTTTTCTTATAAAAGTATTTGACCATCATAATTTTTACCTCAAGGTCTGATATGAAGGAAGAAATAATTTAGAATATATTTACTGCAGAAAGATCCCTTCTTTACCTTTTTGACATATTTGCGGGGCCCTTAGAGTATTTTATTTTCACTCTTAAAGCATTTACATATCCTAACTGGAAGCTAAAAAGTTTGGTTTTCAATGATCTACTCCACCAAGAAGCTGGTATTAAGAATTTAGCATTTATATGGAAATATATATTTCATAATATTATAATTATGAAATAGCTGAAGGGATTTTCTTCAAAGGGATTTTCTTCTAAGGTTCCAGAAACATTTGCTTTAGGAAGGAAGCCAAGCATGAACAGAAATAAGCTTTAAGAAGTTTGTTTTATTAAGTCCAAAAAAAATGTAATGAGGAAGGAGGTCTATTATATAGCAAGTTTGAATTTAGATTTTATTGCTATTGAAAGCTGTCACTTTAAAAAGAAATGTAAATTTCATTCCCAGGAAAGAACTAACTTTTTTGTCTAACCTTTATTTTTAATGAGAACCTATTTCCCATAAATAGTAACAATTATCCCTCAATAACTGTCTTCCACCTTGATTTTGAAAGCGACAGAAGATTTTCTGTGCACACAATGCCTATATATATATTATTTAGGCATAATTCATGCTAAAATGTTTCAGTTCCAATAAATCTGAGATGTAGGTTAAAATATAGCTTTAATCTGATAAATGACTGCACAGACTGATGGTTAAATTAAGTATATAGTAGAACAAAATGACAGAAGATTTATCATAATAAATGCCCATAAAGATCCAAAATAAAGATAATGCAGCATAATGAGACAAAGAAAAAAGGATTATGATGGAGAAGGAAATAATAGGCAATATATTTAGTCTCAATTTCTCTGTTCTCCTCAGTTTCTCAGGCAAGGAAAATGAAACTTACACTGTAAGCCATCCAACTTACAACTTTTTGTCTCTTGTTTAAGAATCTGAAGCATTGTCTGCATACAGATGCAACAAATCTGCATAAACGCAGCCATCAACACATACGCTTTAATATCATATGGACTTTCCTTCATGTGTTTTCAAGATTTTTTCATTTACCAGGACAGTGAAATTGATAATATGTACCTGTCTATCTGCTGTTCATGCAATGAGGTAATGCTTTTTCCTCTGCAATGAAGTGTTCATTACTTCAGAAAGAAGCATCGAGAGCTTTCATGAGATCCCTACTGGAACCACTTGTTCCCTCTCCACATGTTATGAACAGCTGTCTAATTTGGAGTCTGGCTTTCAAAAAGTTCAAATGTGCAGTAATGAGGAAAAAAAGTAGCGACTTTTGCTATGCTGTGTGATGTTTGTAATGAATAATTTAATAATTTTTTCACAGTTCTTGATTTTCAGTGCACTCTTTTTCACTGCTTGTTCTGCACTTTACCAAACTTGTGCTATATTCTGGTCTTACAGTATTTTCACATGGATCCAGACTGTTTTTACACTTGCAAACAAGTCCCTCTTCAGCTTTCTTTCAGTCTCCCTTTAGGTACTGGAAGTCTGCATGTAGGTCACCTCAAAGACTTCTTGTACATCATTTCTCATTACTCTTATGATCATTCCTTTTTACAGTTTTTCTGCTACATCTAGGAAAGTGCTGTCATGCTTTTCTGTGCATGATTTATGCACCAAAATTTATTTAGGTTTTCTGTATTTTTGGGTCACATTTTTTTTTGTTTTATTGCTTAATCAGAATTATCTTCATTCTTTCCTATCTGATTTTAGCACTTGTTTTTGCTGAAGGAATAAACTCATTTCATAGAATCATTAAGTTAGTTTTCTAATGCAAAGTTTTGTCGATCATTCTGTCCTCTAATACATTTAAATGTGACTGTTTCTTTCATTTCTTTTTAACTTGACTTTTTTTTTTGTTTTGTTTTGTTTTGCTATGGGTTTGTTTTTGGTTTTTGTTTTGTTTTTTCACAGCTGTATTCAACAGAAGATTTAAAATATAAACTAGGATCCTGTTTATGTCAACTGAGGAAAAAGACAGAGTGATGGTTCATACCTTGTCTGACATGAGTTTGAAATTATGATGTCTAGATGTAGATACTTACATATGGGAATCTTCCTATAGTCTAAATGTATTGTCATAGCCCAAGCAAAGAAATTTCATACATTAAATTATACATAAGAAACAATACACGTATTCCCAAGTTAGAAACCTAAAGTACAGGCAACGAGGTCAGTGGCTATCCTTATCTTGAACTGAATCCTGTCTCTGAGAATCCACAGTTATAAGTGTTGAAGCAAAATGAAATTTCATTGCTGCTCAAAATCGACTACAAGACAAAATCCATTCAGAAAGAAGATTGAATTAATTTTATGCTCCAGGAGTGCTGCTGATAACTTCCTGACATGGGTGACCAAGGAGCAAAATATACAAAATGCTCTGCTGGACCTGATACTTACAAACAAGGAAGAACTGGCCTTAGATGTGAAATCTGGGAGCAGTCTTGGCTGTAGTGATAGTAAAATAGGGGATTTTAGGGATAAAACCAGCAAATTGAACGATCACAGGCTTGAATTTAAGGGGAGCATAATTTGCCCCATTCAGGACTCTGTTTCCAATAATCCCATGGGAGATGACCCTGGAAAGCTGTCTGACTTTCAAGGATCACTTTCTCCAACTTATAGCATCCCAGCTCTACCTCCTAACCCAGAGGCACATGGAGACTGGGAATGGGGTTTGTGGTCCTTTCATTGCCTGTGGTTTCTCAATGACTCAGGGAGAACAATCATTCCCCTCCCACAGGAGACAGCTCTCTGCTGTGAACTTCTCCAACATGAGATAAGCAGTTCCCTGCAATCCTCTTGTTCCAGTATGTTATTATTCTCAATGATTTCTTCCGTTTGCCCCTGCATTGTTGGACCAGTACAAGTTGTATCCTCCCACCTAGTTGTCCATCTTACCCTAGACCTGCCCATTGATATAGAATGTTCCCACTTTCTCCTCCTACTGAGCTGTCAACCCCACCTGGTATCAGCCCCTTTTTTAAGGAAATCCCCTGGAATCTCCTGTTCCTTGAAGCCCCATTGGTTTGTGTGAACTGTTCCCCTCTCCCTGTGCCTCCTCATCGGTTGAAGCATTGTAAACATCCCCTTGTGCTCCTCCCCAGTCCTTTCCCTATTGGACAATAATTTGTACCCTCCCCTAGAACCTCCCCTGTATAAAAATCCTTGCACACAAGGGTTTGGGGTCTTTCGTCCCTGGACTCTCCTTGGAAATAAACCTCTCTGAAAACCACACAAAAGACCTCTCCCTCATCTTTTCTTCTGCCTGGGCCTCAGCACATCTTGTGCCGTGGAGATCCAGCCCTGCTTCTTTCTCAGATCCCTCCTGAGAACAGCCAGCCTGGACACGCTGTCGAGAGCTACTGCTGCAATGGGAGTCCATCCCACAGGCTCCAGCATCCCTCCCACTGTCCAGAGTGGGCTGCTCTTCCACAGGGTGCAGTCTTCCAAGGACACGATGCTCCAGAGTGGGCTCCACTCTCTATGGGCCTTCTGTAGGGTCAGAGCCTCCTCTCACAACATTCATCTGCTCCAGCATGGTGCTCTCCATGGGCTGAGGGTGGATCCTTGCATCCCCATGGACCCCCATGGGCTGCAGAGGCACAGCTGCTTCACCATAGTCTGCACAGCTGCTTCACCAAGGGCTGCAGGGGAATCTCAGCTCTGGTGCCTGGACCACCTCTCCTTCTCCACTGACCTTGGTGTCTGAAGAGCTGTTCTTCTCATAAGTTCTCATTCCACTCTTCTCTGTCCACAATTAAAACTGCAAAATAACTTTTTGGTTTCTTTTTTTTTTTTTCTTTTTTTTTCTTTCTTCTTAAATCTGTTATCATGGAGGCATTACCATGATCTCTAATTGGCCCAGCCTTGACCAGTGGCATGTCCATCCTTGGACCCATCAGGGATAGTCTCTGCCAGACATGGAGGAAGCTTCCAGCAACTTCTCACAGAAGCCACCCCTCTGGCCACCCCCTACTACCAAAAACCAGGCCATGCAGACCCAATGCTGATTCTATGAAGTAGCTAGCTCATCAGAGGATGAAGTGTTGCTTCTCCTGACTTCAGCAAGGCTTTCCACAATGACTCTCATATCTTTCTCATAAATTAATAGATGAAATATGGATTAAATAAGTGATTGTTTTGAATGCACATATTCTTTTTTATGTTGTAAAATATTTGGGGAGAAAATGTTTTTTACTATCTTCATGAAGTACCAGTTTCTCCCCAGGGGGTCTCTAAATACCTCAGTTACAACAAAATTATGTATGAAATTTGTCATACATGACAAATACTCTAAATGACAGTTAACCCATATATATTTTCTGTCATCCAGACTCACTAATCTGATGTAGTACCTTCAACAGAAATCAGGGGAAAAAAACCAAATTATGCTCAAACTTAATATTGTTGCCATTCTCCTTCCATTTTCATATATCCATATTTCGAGTTTTCTCTACCTGCATGATGACTTTCCCTTAGAGTTTTATTAGTTTTAATATTAATTTCATTTTGAAAATTGTCATGTTACCTCCCACAGGTCTTTTAATAGTTTCTATTACATGAAAGGAATGTTTTTTATTGCATTTAATGATTCTAAGTTCTAGACCTATTACGCAAACTAATTCCATGCAAGGAGATAAGCCTATTTTGTTTTGGGCAAATGCCAAACCCTTTCAGTGAGAGACTGTTATATCAGACTTCTCAGCAAGAAAGAAGCAAAGAAATTAGTGTGTGTCTGAATCTGAGATGAAAATTAGCTGTTTTGAAAAACGAAACTCTGATAAATACAACGAGAATTTATGACTAAAATTGCAGCCAGCACAGATGGTGTTTGATGACATTATCTCAAGGGGAAAAGTAATATTTTTTATGTTAAAAAATCAACTGTATAGGTTTGGGATTATTTGGCAGAATGTAACACTCCACTATGTATGCAATCAGTGCATCTGAAAACTGACAGCTAAATCCTGTTGGCAATCTGCAAGATATTTCAAGCATGTACTGTCTTTTCAGAACAATTGAAGTCACTTTTCTTAAAAAAGCAAGTTAAAGAGCTGTGTGTAAATACTGAAAGGCAACAGTTTCTGATCTCAACCAAGTTATTTAAATTGGGTCTGAACGCTTCTGCATCAATTTTCATGTATATATGATTGTAAGTGGGGTGAGGACAGGAAAAATCCAACAACCTTGATTTCACAAATGTTGGTTACAGCAATATGATCTGCTTCATTCACTCTCTTTCCTCCTCACCCCTTGCTGTCTTTCCTTCCAATAAGAGTTTTTGCAGAGCATTCTTTCATTGTGCAATTTTAAGGTATCCTGGTTACTCAGGATAATAAATCTCTGGTCCAGCAAATCGATTTTCTTAGCTAAAGAACAACCTCAACATAAAAAAAAAAAAGAATCTTATATGGAGAGTACAGAAATTGAGATGCCTCCTTCATGAAGAATCCTTGCTTTTCTAATTCAGAGTGTAGTTTCAAATATGAAATCAATAGAACATCTTAGGTTCACATCTCTTTATGTAAATTAGAGCTGGAGTGTAGGTGGTATTCTAGATGTTTCCCAGATCTCAGATAGGTACCAAAGAGCAAACATAACTTTCAACTTCTTTCCTTGCATAACCCTTCCCTTGTTTGAGCAAAGAACTGACATAAACTAAATTAATGTCCATGTGATCTATATCATCATGCTTCAGTGAAAAAAAAATGGATTGCATTTTTTCTGCCTACAGTTATGACTAAAATTAAGGGGGGATTTTCTCTCTTAGAGTTAAAAGTGTCTTCATTACACTCCTTGAATCATAACTTTTTTTGCTCGTATCACCTTATTTAGAATTAACAAAAGACAATTAAACATGAATACAATTCAACCTATTTTAATATTAATAGCGTCTTCTTTTAAATTGTCATTTTAGCTTCCCTTTATGTTTTGATGTGGGAAATTAGATTTAGGGATCATGACTTCAGATCAGATCCACCTGCAATTTCACGTCCTATATTTTCTACTTTTTGAATGAAGTCAATATCTCTGGGAACCTGATAGTAAAATGGAAAACATCATTATAACACCGCATAAATCCACCAGCCACTTTTATTTTAATTTTTTTTAGATCTTGTTCCTCTCCTCAAGAAGGTATGGAAGTACGGAAAGGTACGGTATCAGAAGTATGGAAAGGTGTCCAGATCAGAAAAAAATTAACTGGAAATCTGAAACCTAGAAGATAATGCATTCTGCTTAGCATCTATAACACAGATTGCTCATATAGATTGGAAGACGGTTTCTCTATCCTAAAACAGATCATGATGTGTGACGATGTCTGGAATCACCAGTTCAAATAGAAAGTTTGTATCCTTAGGTTTGGTGGGTCTGAACCTCAGGCTGAAGCGTAGATTGGCGTGGAAGAAGAAAGAGTGACTTTCACGTGGGTTGAAGATAGATGTTTATTGCTCCAGAGAGAGAGCTGGAGAGTCCCTCTGGGGTTCAGGTTTCAGCTTTTGTATCAGGAGCATGGGGAGGGGCAAGGGTAAGCCATAACCAATACCAGGTAAGGAGGGAGTGACCAAGACAGAAGGACAATACACAGGAAATCTGATACATGATACAGGGTTGAGCTACAGGCTTTGCCATTCATGTTAGCCCTTCCCACCCAGAATGTTTCAGGTTTCTGGACAGGGACACAGAATGGTTGACACACCCACCACCAGGGAAAAACCCAAAGGGTCAGTATGGCAGGGAGTAATTTAGACTGCACTATTATTAATTAAGTGCACCGCAACAATGATGCATCAAATTAAACTTGCTGAGTAATGGTTTTAGCCTTTAGTGTTTTACCTGTATCAAGTGGTAATTAAATTCTTGATTTCTAATGATTTTCATGAGACTTCATATATTTCATACATTCAGCTGCACTTGAATCCAGTAAGACTCTGGTAAAGACACTTTAATATAAATTGTGGTTTTTCCACACTGGATGTTACTAGCTCCTACTAATTCCCTACTGAATGGGTCTAATCATTTATGTGTCTATAAAGACAAACTCCAGTACATTGCTACACCAAAATCCTCATTGACATGCTGAAATGAACCCATACTTGGCTAAAGCACCTCTATTAGAACAAAAAATTGAAACAGAAGGTTACTAAAGTGGTGTGTTATATGTATTGCATATTATATAGTGATAGCAGCTTAAAGAAAACAAAAAAGGATCTTTTTTTTCTATAATGCAGGTTTTGGTCCATTCAGTTTAAACATAATAAGGTTTCCCGTAATGCCTCACTAAAATTTGAGTTACAGTCAATAATTTTAGTGGGAAGTCAGATTTATAGGGATATTCTATGGCTAAACATTTTTGTCTTTGTTTGAGAGTTTCAAGTCAAACTACCAGGAATTTCCCTAAGTGTTACCATAAGTTAATTATCTAAATTTTTCAAGAGTCCCTATGGAATTGGAATGAAAAGAATTCAAAATACTTTAACATTTTTTTGTTTTCAAGAGGACCTTTACAACAACATATGTACGTGATTTCATCCATGAGAAAGAGACTGAAACCTCAATATTTTTCATGTTCAATTTCAATCCAATTTCAGATAGAAACAGGAAAAAAATATAATTCAATATTTGAAAAATCTTCTGATTCTTACTTGAATGTCTTCATCTGTGTGCAATTTATGAATTTTGGGTAATTTTCACACAGTGAGTATGACTAGATAATGAATCTTAACCATAATAACCAGTCTGTGAAGAATATATATAAAAGAAAGAAAAATAGTTATTTTTCTGATGCAGCTGCTGTCAAGGTGAATTGCCATATTGTTGTGAAAGAGTTTCATAACTCCATGAAAACTATTTACAAGTTAATAGGAGAAGGTCTAGAATTAATGTGGTACCAAATCTTTTGTAAAGTAGGATTTATACTGAGTTCTCAATTAGATTCTTACTTATTAACAAACAAACAAACAGAGGAAGAGAGAAAGTAAGGCGTGGAATCATATTTTCATTCATGGATTCAGATCTGGTTAGAGATTGGATAACTGATATTAAATGGTTTTTGCTCATGACGACAAACCAAGAAGTACTCGAAATCAAACACAAGAACTCATGATTTTCCACATCTGAACTGCAAAAGATCTAGACTATTAATCTCCCGATGTCATTAGTACAGTCACCTTAAATTGCTCTATTAGTCTGACTAGTAGCCATTTCATCACCTACTTGTTCAGGATATTTTTTTTTTAAAATTTGGTTGGTTTGGGTTTTTTTGTTTGGTTATTTTTCGGGTTTTTTTTGTTTGTTTGTTTGTTTGTTTTTGGTTTTTTTTTTTTT
>VXBN01006405.1:52892-109295 GCA_013397395.1 Sinosuthora webbiana
TTTTGTTTTTTTTGTTGTTGTTGTTTTTTAGGTGGGGTTGTTGGGGGTTTTGGGATTTGGTTTGGGTTTGGTTTTTTTGGGGTTTTATTTTGGTTGTTGGTTTTTTGGGTTTTTTTTGGTTTTTGTTTTGTTTGTGGTTTTTTTGTTGGTTGGTTTGTTCAAGTTTTTTAATAAAACATAGTCTTTTGACTTGTAAATAGAAAAATTCTTCCTGTATATTAAGATTATATAGCACAGAGCAAACATCATTAGTTATGAACCAGATGATATTTAGGGTTTCTTCCAACCCAAACAATTCTATTTCTATGATTCTACAGTGTTGAAGTCTTCATGCTTTGCAACTTTTTTCTCATTCAAAAAAATGTTTCAGCCTTTTGTCAGGCAGCAGTATTTCAAACTATTTTGGCAATGCTGGGTTCTATAGCAATTTTGTTGTTGCAGTCTTGGCTTTACAGACAGTTTTTTTTTTATATCCTTGTTCTTATGAGAGTAACACACCAAGGAGTGAATATATGACTGTTGAAATTGATTGCTATCTGTCAATTATTACACCTCACTCCATGCTTCAATGTAGTGATGCTTCAGAAACAGAAATAGTAAATAATTAATTTGGAGATTGCATGCAGGCATATATACATTGCATAAAATTGACTTAAATTCAATTCCCTATTTTTCTGTCCATATATATCTGAGGTATGAAAAAAGTGAAATAATACTACGTGAATAAAAGTGAATTTGTATCAAAACCTGCTATATTTTTTTCACTATTATTTACTTAGCCAAAGCACACACACAAAAATTTCAAAGGAAAGAAACATTCTTCTTTTTTGCTTTCAATTTCAAACTTCTCTGTAATTTGCTTTTTTATGAGGTAGATATCTACATTTATTTCACTAGATAGAATGATTACTTTTTAAAAGAAAACTTAAAACACAATTTTTTCTGTTTGTTTTGAAACTTCTGAAATTAACAGCAGAGCATTAAAAATATAAGGAATTTTCTTATTTGTACTATTTACAAGCCATTTAAAATTTGAAATGGAAAATTCAGAGCCTGAAGACTGAGGAAAGAAAGGGCTTGAATGAATTTAGGAGGGGAAAAGTTCATTTTCAAAGGATGTAATTAATTGGTTGCCTTGGGACTGAAACTAATTAGGAAAGGAATAAGAGCAGAAAGACTTTTATTTTTCAGTCTGTATGTAATATTTGGTCTGATGCTCATGTAGTTTTTATGTGTATTTCTAGGACTGAGTGTTCAAAGAAATTGCAGAATATTTTGTGTGCTTTTTTCTCTATTTTGACCCAGACACTGTTGTATAACATCAGGTTTTTTACCATATCTCTTGGGCAAAGTGTCATAGCATAATAAAACTAGCCAAACTAAAGAAATACACCTGGAAGTAACATCTCTGGCATCAATTCAAGGAACAGATAATAGCTAGATCAAGCAACTCTGCTTTCATCCTGGATTTAAAAACTAAATCAAGCTGAAATACCTTCACAAGAAAGGCATTTCAAAGATATTACATATAACCAATATAATGTCTTACTTCTACAGTTCACAAAACATCATTGGGAAAAAAAAACCCCACCATATTTTCCTGCAACGATCACAGTTTCAATATGTATGGTTAACACAAAATGAAAATTAGAAAAGTATCATTCTTTAATTTACTTTGAGTCACAAATAATATGTATAGCACACCTGAGAATTATGTTTTAATTGTTCTAGAAAGTCATACAGAGAATAATCTCACCACTAAAGATGCAGTTTAAAAAAAATCTGTACAATACTGTAGGGAATTAGTTTTCTCTAACTTAATGTTTGTTACCATTTTGATGATGCACTGTGTACATTAATATTTTGTTTCAGCACAGTAAAAAAAACCCAGCATAATCATTGATTTTGTTTTGAAATTAGCATTAGTTTTGCATTAATAGGAGTGAGTGTATATATATATATGTTTAGTAGGCAGTTAAAAAATATATTTTTTTTTATTATTTTTCAATGCACTGTATCTCTAGTGCATCACCTGGGTTATTTTGGTACTACTGACAGCATAAACTTAAACATCAGCAAGTTAAAAGCAGTCAACTTGTATCTTTCCATTAGTGGTGGTTTTGGTGCTTTTTTTTGTTTTGTTCCCCCCCCCCCCCCCCCCCAATTTCAGAGTTTTTTAATGAGGCTGGTTGGAACAACTGTTGTTCAAACTGGTATGTAAAATTGGAGGTTTTTCACACCACAACTGTTCTTTTTATAAGTAACACTTTAAAAATTTGGGTTACTCTTCCGTTAATATGGAGTGTGGTGGAGAAAAGTGGGGAATTTGGAACATTTTGATCATAACTGTTTTATGCCAGTTTCCCAGTTGCCACATTTATTGCACTTCAATTTGTATTTTTATTCTGAGAACATAATGATTCCATTGCGTTTGAAATACAAAGAGATTTATATTGAATTTTCTCTAAGCTCCAGCCAAAAGCATATTCTATTTCACATGAAACATTAAAAAGCTAACAACTTCAATTGTAAAAATTTGGTGAATCTCATTCTTTCAATAAAGCAAAAAAGGGTTAGGATTATTTATATCATGCAAAATACTTAGGATCTTATTCCAATATTGAACTGTTTGAGGGAGGGCAAAATGAAGCTCCAAAACCCTGTCTTAACTCAGGTATAAAAATTAGAAAGGAATTGCTTATTTTCTTTATCCATAACAGAAAAGTGAAGGCTAACAAAAAAGATTAGGTGTTAAATGCATTTTTATTTAAAATTATTTTAAAAGGCGATCAAAACTCAGAAAACAGTTGGTTGACTATATCCATTTTATTGTAAAGGTGAAAATGTAGATGGCAAAATATATTAAGGGGCCAAACTGAGTAAACTAGCCAACTAGTTTGCTAGCCAGTGAAAAACTGTGAATAATAGATCAGCCCAGTGACTGGTTTTGGAAATTTTTTGAGAAACAGTGCAACAGCTGTTCACAGCTGAAACTATTAAACACCTTGTAATGGAAGCCTTTGTATGGCTGTCTACAGGGAATTCAGAATAATTGTAACTCTAAAAAAGACTAATAGGAATTTGATATAATTTGAAGATGATCTTTACTTTCTGTTTTCCTTACATTTCAAAAACCTCAAACATATTTTTGTCAAAAATTATTTAAAAAAAATAAATTGCTAACATCTAAGGGGCAGATCACATATTTATTTGGACCTCTCCAAAATATATTTTTTTATTTTGGGTAGGTCACTCTTTGTGCACAGCTGATATGTCACCAACAACACAGTGTGTACCAATGAAGTACGGGTGACAACAGCTGATTTTGATATATTTTGGTGGTAGATGCCTCTCATTTATCCCATATAATTTCTTCTGATTTTCTTAGTTATCAGGTAAGTTAAACTGATTTTCATCATGCCTAAAAATCCAAAAGGAAGTCAGTGCTGTCTTTGAGACTTCATTGTTTCTTCAGTATTGATTTGGTTGGGATGAAGATTATTACAATGAACCTCACCATCCTATAAGTACTGTTTTAATCTTATAAAACTCAATCTTATCAAGTTCATTTTAAATATATATTTCCTTATTCTTAGAATTCTTTTCTTCTCAATTTCTTCTAGAATCATGAATGATTTGGGTTGTAAGGGACATTAAAGATCCTCTAGTTCCAATGCCTTGGCATGGGCAGAGGCACCCTCCACTAGATTGGGTTATTCAAGGCCCCATCCTTCCTGACCAAGGATAGACCTTGCACAGCCTATCAAGGCAACCTGTTCCAAGTCTCACTATCCTCACAGTAAAGAATTTATTTTGAATATCTAATCTAAATCCAACTTCATTCTGATTGAAACCATTGTCTCTCTTCCTACCACCATACGCCCTAACAAAAAATCTCTTTTTCCCTTTATTTTAGCCCCCTTTAGGCAGTGAAAGACTGCTAAAAATTTCTCCCCAGAGGTTTCTCTTCTGTACACTAAATATGCACAACTTGCTGAGCCTCTTTATAGCAGAGGTGTTCCTGTATATGCTGACACTGGTTTGTCAAATTCAAAAAAGGGGTTTTCACCTTTTGTGACATAAGAGATGAAGAGTCCTGAAGCAAAATTTTGAGCTGACAAAACTTCAATGACATAACAGTTAAGCCTAAACTATCAATATGCATATTGCATGCAGAAATTAGGGGTTTGATGGGAAGGAGTACAGAGAATGAAAAAGCCTGCAGTCAATTTGGTAAGTTAACACTGAGTTTTGAAGAATATCTGGGTTTACTCAGATACAGCAAAGACACAGGTTTTATCCTTATATCACAGAATCACAGGATGATTGAGGTTGGCAAGGACCTCTGGAGGTCTTATGGTTAAGCCCCACTTCTCAAGCAGGGCCACCTACAGCCTGTTACCCCTGCCCATGTCTAGAGAACTTCTGATTATCTCTGAGGAGGGAAATTCCACAACCATCCTGGGGCAACCTGTGCCTGTTCTCAGCAACTCTCACAACAAAAAAAGGGTTTCTTTATGCTCAGATTGTTCCTTCTGTGTTTTGGTTTGTGACCATTACTTCTGGTTCTGTCACTAGGCACCATTGAAAAGAGCACGTCTCCATCTTCTTTGCATTCTCCCTTGAAATATTTGCATACATTGATGTAATACACCCTGAGACTTCTTTTCTCCAGGCTAAAGAGTCCCTGCTTTCTCAGCCTTTTTTCGTATGAGAGATGTTCCAGCCCTTTCATAATCTTAGTGGCCCTTCTGTGGCTTCTCTCCAGTATTTCCATCTGTCTCTCATAGTGTGAAGCCTAGAACTGGGCACAGTGTTCCCCACATTTGACCTTACCAGAACTGAGTAGAGCAGAATTGTTGACCTCTGGCAACATTCCTCCTCGTGCAGCCCAGTGTCTTGGATTCTAATTAAATTTGGAACAACCATTTCAGAAGAGCAAAGGATCAGATATTCCAAGTTACTTATATTTGATTATGAGACAGCTTGAGCTCTGGGCTTTAGTTTGGCATTCCTGTACCTAAAGAAAAAAGCACTGACACTGGGTTTGACTTTTAATTTCTTCCCATATGAATCAAATAAAGTGTGTCATATTTCTCCATCAGTGTGTTCCAATGCAAAAGTAGGTTAGTTTAAATCACAGATAGTGTATGTTTTACTCTGGGTGAGAACTTGCAGCACAGTCTCACACATGAGATGGGCAATTGCTATCTGTGGCTCTGATAGTAAAGTTGCCTCCTGTCCTTTGTACTCTATCCCACTCCTTTAGTGATAGCTGAAGTAGACCTGAACCAGTGCATCAGGAGAACACCTTTTTTTTTAAGGCAGACACTGATACTGCCAAAACTGCCAGTTAACAGATGTACTCTGAGGTCTACAGCTGGTACCTGGTTCAGGAACTGCATGGTAGTACCAGCGCCTCTCATCTGCCTATGCCATATAAATTTTTAATTTCCACTGCCCTTTTTCCAAGTTGTTCCTGCCCTAAACCAAAGAGTTTATAAACTGTTATGAGTCTCTGCTCAAACGTATAGTTCCTGGTATGAAGAAACTACTTTATCTTCAGGGATTCCTTCCAGCCTACATTCTTCTGTGACTCTGAGCAGCAAATTAGGGCAAAAACATGGATTTAAACAGACATCTACAGTTAAAAGTAGCTATAAGGTTACAAAAAGTAAACTGGAAAGCCTAGACTACAGTACATTCTCTGTAATGATGAAGAATTACTAGGTACAGGGAGCTCATATTCCTGTCGTATGAGTGACCTGGAGGCTGTCCCAGGCTGTATGTTACAGGAGTTGGAACTGCAGGGAAGTCAGAGGAAAGTGAGTTGGAGATGGGGTAAACTGACCTATAATCACTGTAAAAATTTCAGGAGAAGCAGTCATCATCAATAAGATTTACTTACTGGAATAAAAAATAGAATGGGATTTTTGATCCTATGGAACAATGAGTGAAAGTTTCAGACTAATAACGTGTGCTTTCACTTCTGTTTCTGTTTTTGTAGAGGGAAGTATTGTCAAAGGTGTCCAAATACTTTGGTGGCCTGTGACCTTAGTGCCTCAGCTGTAGAAATAGAATCGAGAATAATAAAATTTAAGAATTGTTGTAGTTGGTTAGTTTTCAATTTTGTTACTTTGGTTTTTTGGTTTTGTCTTGGGGTTTGGGGTTGGGTTTTTTTCTTTAGACTTTCAATTTCAGAGACATATTCCAATGCTTTAGACAACTACTTTGGGGAAGTACAGATAATATAATTTATGAAAAAAGTGATGACTGGCTACCCAATATCCATTTCCCAGTCCAGAGGTACTAACTGTGGCAGTGTACAAAATCAAAGAAAAACACTTATGTAAGTGAAAGGATGTCTGATTGAACACTGAATTGTATTTATTGCTTCTGGGTGGAAAAGAGATACTAAATCCCTGTTTGGGAGAAGAGACTGACCTAATGCATGCCATGGCAATTCTCTACAGTCCTTCACTCTGTTTATTCTTAGTGAGTGCATTACAAAGGTGCTCCTTTATACATTTTTACATAAAGCACTTTCTAAATTCAAGCTGTGCTAATGCGATTACCGGGAGTATGAGCACACAAAGGCTGGTTTCTTATCCCCACATTTAAATTCTATATACTCTTTCTTCTGCTTAATTTATATTCTGGTAAGCATCTATGTAATTCTTCTTTTCTTTTATCAAATGTATGAGCAAACTATAGCAAAATCATATCCAACATACACAAATCTTCCTTAGCAAATCAAATCTGAAGTCAGAAATACAAATGATGAACTAGAAACAGAAAAACATATCATGTTCTTTTTCTCAAATAAAAAGTACTCTACCAACAACAACAAAAAAGACATTTTTCAAAGTTAAAGCTTGTAGCAGAACCTTTTTTCTTCACATTAACAAGCAAAGAGAAATTGGAAAGGATATGTTCCCAGTCACTTGAAAGAAAAATTGGTTGGCTATTGATTGCTTTCTGGTGCCCATATATCTTCATGAAATTATGGAATTTTTGAAAGAGAATTTCTCAATTTTTTTTTCTTTCTCTTCTCCTGCCTTCTTCCCTCCCTCACGCTATATAAAGATTGTTTTGCTGGACTTACAGAGACACATCTATAAATTAATTTTGTTCAGTTTTCACTTTTTGATGTGTAGTCCAAATCTTTTTTTATAACTGCACTTTTATTTGATAGATTTGATTAATCACAGAAAAATTATTTTAAAAAAATTAAATGTTGAGAGCTTTTGGAGTACTACATACTGTTGAAATGGCAATTTGCAAGAATTACCATCTGCAAGCAATGTTTTCAAACAATGTTACAAGCTGTTAGCCTTTTGGTCTTCACAACCTAAGCATAACCTCAAAAATAATAATGACCTGATCTCTCACTACTGAAAAGTGTTCTCATAAGTGGCAGGGAAATTCTGTATCTAGGAAGAATTTGATAAACTGGGTCAAGCACATTGATCACTTGCAGATCTGGCTTTGTTGGGGGGGCGGGGGGAAAGATAAAAAAAATTATCTCTAACCAACAAAGCAGATACTAATTTATTTCTGCTGAATGTTTTGAAAATTAGACATTTGCTTTTCAGTGTTTACAGAGTAATGTGAACTATCTGAAAGGCAACCTAACCAAACAACAAACAGCAAGCATGTGTGAGATTCTTATACACCCATTTAACACTCCAGCAGAGTCATCCTGGATTTTGTTGTAGTATCTGAATGGCCTGGGATGTACGACAGGTAAGCAACTCCTATTATCTAAAATGTTTGTTTTCAGTGCTTTAACACCTAAAGCCCATGAGCAGAAAAGTGCTGTCTTGCTCAGTGTAGGCTTCACTGTGGGAGAGGATGACAACCATGTGGGTGAGGAGAAGCTCACATGCTTGTCATGCGGCTCACAGCTCTGGAGTGCACCTTCTCAGGGGCTCTGATGCCACAGCAACACAGACGTGCAGATCATTCTTCTAGGATGGAGTGGGACTGGTGAAAGAAAGAAGCTGCAACAGAATAAAGAGATAACTATAATTCAAGTGAGATCAAAGTCAGCATTCGACCCTTAATAATGCATTGACATTGGATCCTGACATTAAGTGGTTTATTTTTAAATACTTTAGGGTTACGCTTTGTTAGCACAAATCAATGCAGCAATTGATTTACTGAAGAATGCATTGATCAACAACCACTGATCCATTGCAAAAGGCAACTTTTAAATTTTTTTCTGAGAAGCTGTGTTTGAGACACCTGAATTTTAATGTCCTAGAATGCAATCTATAGGCCACTGGTGACCAATTGATTATGACAATTAAGATTATTTTTTTTTCTCCAATGCTTTTGATCACTTATTAAAAAGTGATTGCCCTAAAAGTAAAAAGAAAAAAAAAATAAACACGTTTTATTATGAAAATCAATTGCATATCATGACAATTTAAAGACCTTAAAGATATTGGCATTTATCATCATAAACTCAGCCCCTTAGTAGGAAGCAAATATCCTGTGTAGAGAATACCTCAGCTAAATGTTTGTAAGCATTACTCAGGATGTATTCATGTTCAAGGTCAGGTGGGATGGGGGTCTGAGCAACCTGGTATAGTGGAAGGTGTTCCTACCCATGGCAGTGAGGTTGAAACTAGATGATCTTAAAAGTCCCTTCCAACCCAAATGATTCTATGATTCTGTCATTCTACGATGTATTCTATCTGATACGGATTTTATGCTTTATCTATCATTTGTTAGAGTAATCTTACTTTGATTTTGCACAACTGTTTCAATAATCTGCCAAAAAAATATTGTAAGCATTTTATAAATTTTTTGCTAAGATATCCTTAATTTTTACTCCTATAAACCATTCAAACTAAGCAGTCAAATAACATAGATATATATTTCCTAACATTACATCTTAAACATTACACTTGAGATCTTACAAGGTTGTTATCCTCATTCCTTTATTAAAAAAATGCTTTTTACAATGCTTTATATCTTTTTATATATTGTTTCAAAAAGCCTTAATATAAAAGATAATAATGCTGGAAAAGTGGGTATTCTTTATTTAAAGAACTGTTTTAATGTATGAAAATAAATACCCTGTGTTTCAATAAAGTGCAACTTCATCAGCACTTTTGATGTTAAAAATAATTTATTAATATGTCAAAAATTTTAAATAAAGAATTTTTTTTCTTAGTAATTAAAATATTTGGATTCAAACCCCTTTTGAATCTGAACACCTACTTTGCAAGTTTTTAGGTATATAATGGTGAGAGTTGTTTGCTATGATTTCTAAAGTAATAAAATACATAATTCTTCATAACATCAGTAAGAATTTTGATGAGATGTTGAATTATTTGGAGCTAAAAAAGAGTTCCTTCCATTCTCATAGAGAAATATTTATTAAAAATATATATCTCAGTATTTCTCAGAAATGGTTCTTATTACTTCAGAATTTATTTCCTAAAAGAATAAAAACTTTCAAGTCAACCTCTTGGGAGCATTAGAAGGTTGGTTTTTAAAGTTACTTTAGGCCTGTGGTTTCAAGACCTCTGAATTTGTCAGGAAATCTTTGTGTAAGAATGTATTAAATCATAAATCTATATTTTGCTTAATAAATATATTGGTCTATGTAGACTCAAGGAAGTAACTTATAATTGGGTTTTTGGATGCAAAATTAAGTCCTACATTTTTATCAACAGTGAGGATACTGTTTTTAATCTGGGCTGCAGAGTTCTTACCAATGCCTTTTCAACGGTTAATCTCCAAGAATAAGTTGATGGTGGATATAAAGCAAACTATTATGTAACCAGTTACACAGAGTCATATGGTAAGACATAACTTTAAGCAAATTACCTGGGGGTTTAATTGCATATAGTAACTGGTAACAGATAAAACTGTCATGGCTTAAACTTGAATGCAATAGCCTGAAAAATGTCTGTACAAATCTAAGTAGAAACGAGGAATTCTGATAAAGGACTAAATCAATGTAAAGGCTGGAATATTTCCAGGCTGGCAAAGTAATAATTTGTGTTGTAATTCTTATTTATTATAACAAATAATAGTAGGGAGACTGTCAATAGTGAATAAGTACTACATATTTCCATCAAAGGGTTGGTTTAGAGATCACATAAGTGATTTGTGTAGCAGTTTAATTGTATGAAAATTGCAGACATTATTCAGAAACAAACTGAATCACTATAAAACAATGTTGCAAGGACAAGGATAGCTACACAATAGACCTAGAGGCTACTCCAAAGCTGCCAATATAATTGTCTGAGGAATTTTCCAAGGAGACAGATGTTGCTGACATAAAATAGTGTTCCACTCCTTGACGTTTGGGGATAGCAATGGTCAAACCTAAGACAAACATGAGTGAAACTGTTCTATATTCCCATGAAATGGTGTATCTACTAAAGTGAGCACAGCAGTGTATTCCTGGTTCTCTTAGACAAATGAGAAATTGACTTGTGAACAAAGAAGAAACTTTTCAAACTCTGCTATGAATCTAAAATTTTACCTGTACTGCAACACACAGATATTTCTAAGGAATGGCAGCTTGAGAGAGAACAGTTTTAGCAGAATCACAGTGATCTTCCCAACTCACAAGTCAGCAAGTCAGAACTAATATTTTCATGTTTGTAGTTCTGATATTTTGTTCCTTGCAGAATTTCAGAAAGAACTGTCTTGGGTTACACTATGCAGACTCTACTGAAGTCCAGGAGATAACTTGAAACAGAAAGTTCTATTTGCTCTACCACATAATGCTTAAGTGATATGTCAGGTCTGGGGAAACCTGAGTTGGAAACATGAATAAAAACTGTACACCTGCCACCCAAAACTCCATTTTAGAATGGACAATATAGCTGTTGGGCAACAAGAGCACAGATAATATCAATCTTCTGATTTTTTGAACTAAGGAAGGCCAAACACTCAGAGTATGGCCTGAGAGATTGCTCTGTGGTGAACACACAGACAATGTGTTCATTAGTGGGAGAAAATGGAGTACAGCTGACAGCAGGAAACCCACTACAGGTGTAGGACATTGACCAGAAAAAAAAAATCTCAGAAGGAGCATTGTTGGAAAGATACAAAAGGTTGCCTTTAGGCTGACCTACTGAAGAGTGAAAACCAATGAAAAATTTAAGAATACAAAAGTACAAGTCCTGTTTAAATAGAAGTTGTTTATTTGTATTTTTATTTGAAATTTGAGTTTAGTGAAGGATCCAGAGAAAAGGGAAAGGACAGTAAAATAACAAATAAAATGCAATATCTGCTGTTCCATAGGAAAGGAAATTCTGGTTATCTAAAAACTGGTGGGTCCGAAGATCCTGGAATCACAGCAGTTTTATTTCTGAAATTGAATTTAATTAGCTAAGTGAACATTATTGCTGAAATGGCTAAACTGGACAATACAAATTATTAAAAAAGAAATAAAGATTAAACCAGAAAATTTCATTATGCCATTATTTCATTTTGTGGAAATCCTTTATTCTTTCACTGCCTGTAAGACAGCATGCAGGTCTCATCCTTCTATCTCAAAACTTCTTTGAAACAGAATACAAATAGAAAGAAAGGAAAGAAAAAAAAAAGATAAAATATGTTAAAAGGTTGCTGTGTGAGGACTGATTAGAAGACTGGAACTCTTCTTCCTAGCAAATAGGAAACTGAAAAACAATAAGATTTGGGTTTCTAAAGTCACATACAGTATTTTAAAGAAGAACTCCACAGGTTTAATACCTAGTTTTTCTAGACAACTGAAGAAGATGAGAAAAAGGTTATGCTTAGTTGGTATTTTTTCATAGAAGATATAAAAATGTTTGGGACAAATTGAAAACATAAAGAAGCTCGAAAATTTTCAAATAATAATGGCAGAAAAGGGTTGTTTTGGATTTTTTTTTGATAGCTGAGGGGTTATACCTCTCTTTTAGCTGTCTGTTTTTCATAAGTACCTGCCAGAGCCTCATATTAGATAGAAGGTCTTTGACCATTTCATATAATCTTGATGTACTGTTCTTTATGCTTTACTTATCACATGAGAAAATAAAAAGGGATATCAAGACTAATATAAAATTTAAGATATTTTCCATTGTTTTTCTTAGCTATTTTTTACAGACCTTAATGTCTTTGAAGTCACAACTATGACATGACTGGGTTAGATAAGACAATGTTATGGCCGATGAAATTGCTTGTAGAATGATACTGTGGTATAGTCTAAAAAAAAAAAAAGCTTGAATTGATGTAGCTACCTAAATTTACCTCTGGAGGCATTATGATAATTCAACCTTACCCTCTCCCATCCTTCACACAGTTTTCATACATACATTCTTCCCTTGCCTTCCCTTGTCTTGCTTTTCTCTGGTCATGGCTGTGCCAAATTGAGTCATCTTTTGTCTTACTGTCTCAGTTATATCTCCATGAGTAATTGTGTCTGTCATACAGGTTCCATGGGATGTTCAGAGTCTAACAAGGCTTCAATTCTTTCATCTGTTATGGCCCATGAAGAGATTGCTAACAGAAAGTCTTAAGGTGAGTTAACATGAGAGCAATCTGTCCTAAGCAGGCTACTCTGCTAAATCCATTAGGGCTCTACACAGTCATTTGACTCTGGATCTGAACATTTAAAGGGAGAGACAGCTGGCAATACCTCAAAGCAGCTGTTCTCTTCCCTCTCTCCCTGCTGCCAGGACAGGCGGTGTCTCAAAAATATCTTTTTTTTGATAAACTTATAATAAAACTGCATCCATTTTGTTGCATTTGGAAAAAAATAATACTTCTGTCAATCTTCATCAAGCCCCTACCATTCATAATGTTTCAATAACTGAAGACTGATCTGAGGCAGGTACCTCATACAGTACTTCTGAAAAACAGAGCAGATGTATTGTTTGGAAGCCTGGGAATTACCTGAGACAGATGAAAACGTAGCCCAGATTCCCTACACAGAGGGAATAAACCTGAACCCCTGGGAGGTGGGACATTAGGAAGATGGTAATAGAATAAGCCCCATTGGTTCAAGACCTTAGACTTATAAGATCAAGCCCCAGCCCTGTAACCAAATTTGGACACCTGCCCCCAGGTAAAACCCTATAAAATGCCAGGCTAACCACGTTCCTGGTCTTTGGATGCTGTCTGTGGTCAGATGCATTAAATCATATCTTTGAGCTATCCCTCGTACCCATCTCGTTTATTAGCTACATGCAACCCAGCCAAAATGGGATTTGGGTCACAGGGATCACCCCCCACCACAATAATATTGGACCAAGACCTGCCAGTGGTCAAGTCTAGCTGAGTCCCTGCACTCTTCAAGACACTGTAGAGAGTTTGGGTTAAGTTATCCTTTTCTGCTTACTCTTTGTGGTGCCACCCAGGAGCTAATTTCCAGGACAGTTTGTCCAAGGCAGCTTGGAATTCAGAAAATACACCCATTACTAGAGATTAAGCATTTCTTAGTCTCCTAGATTTTGTCTCCTAAAAAAAGTAACTTTACTGACTCTTAACAAGCATTTGGTCAACTTTTCTTTAGAAATAAAATGAGTAGAAACATAGTCCTGTTATTTTTTTAAAAAATAAATCCCACTGGAATATGCATTTTATTTCTTCACCTTCCAAATGACTGCTAAATTGTTTAGCATGGTTCTTCTAATAACCTCCCTCTGATGGCTCTTTTCTATATGCCTTTGGAAGTTAAATCTAATTAGAGTAGCAGTAGAACTGTTTGGCAGATGTCTCATAAAATTCTTTACCCCCTGCCCTCCTCCATACTTAATACTTCCTAATTAACTCTGAAATGAAAATGAAAAGGAATTGATACACATACCAGTTTTCACCCAGAAAAACACAGTAGAGGTCCCCACAGAGTATCTTTGAAAACCACACTCACAGAGAATTAATAAATTAGTTTATAAAACAGAGACAATACTTCTTTTTATATATATATGACTTACACCCAGGTCTTCATTTTCTAAAATATATCTTTTTGTTTATTGATAACCCAAATAAGTCCTTTTAGATCAAAACCTCTTACTTTCCCATAAGAGTGAAGTTCATGCTCCTAAACTGGCGTGCTTATGTATATAATCTGTATAGTAACAGATAGAAATTAGGTTTAACAAAAAAACATATTTCATGTGTTGTAGGAATAAAAAAGAAGCAGCCAACAAAAGCCCCAAAATTATTACTGACTATAAAAGTAACTATTAATATTGATGCTCTAAAGAAGCTGAATATCTTAAGCCTATATTTTAAACTTATACAGAATTAGACTCTGTTGCTCATGGTCAGGAAATTGAGAATATGCTCCCTGAAGTTCTAGTGTCTTTTTTAAAAGAAATTTTCCTCTTTCAGATTTCAAACTTCTAGGGGCAGTGAATATATTTTATATGTGCATCAGGTTTTACAGTCTTAGTTTACAGTTGAAATAGTCTTGTTGGACTAGCAGTGGCCAAGAGCCAGATTCCCACCCAGTCACTCCATTCAGCAGAAAGGGAGAGAAAATAAGAAAAAATCTGTAATGAGAAAACTCATAGGTTAAGATAAAGACAGGGATTAGATTCAGGAGAAAAAAAAGAAAAAAAAAAGCCAATTTGAATAGATTTGGTTGGTGAGAAACAAAAAGACCAACAATAAAACAGAATTGTACTCACCCCTGTCTGTCATGGCTTAGGACTATGTCGCAACAAAATGAAACTGATACAACAAACGCCAATAAATAATAAAACAAACAAAAATAATCACTGTGGTCATGTACATAATTTTAAGTATTTTGTTTCTTCAGGTTGGGTTATTTTAATTGAATGGGTCATTCAAGGTGTTTCTGCTTACCTCTCCATTTCACCCTTGTGACTATAATGTTGTCTAGAGTTATTAATCACCATTGGTGTAAAAATTCTATTCATATTAACCTTATCAATCAGCTTTTTTTCATATCAACAATACGATAGCCGCTTTAGGTGAATTTATATCAGCATTTAAACTAGCTCAAAAGCAGAGCAAATAATCTGAAAATTGAATCATAAAAATCAACTGCCAGTAAAAGAGGATAAGCCCAGAACAGATTATTTTTCCAAATCAAATATACTTGTCTCTCATATTAAAAATATATCCCTTATGTTTATCTCTGCAAGGCTTTTTATATTTTTTATCTACCACTTAGTTCTGATAATTTTATAATATTAAATTAATAATAAATATAATACTAAACCTGTCATTTGATAACAAACCCCTTAAAAACCTGAAAAAAAAGGTCAGTTTTGAAGAAGGTTCAGATAGATGTAAATGTTTCGCTGTTATATGAAAAGAAATGCAAGGGATATTGCGTATGTCTAAGCAGGCATTAATAATTCTTGCAGCAATTCAATAATTTTTTTAACCATCCTAAATTTGCTAAATGGGTCCTTCTTTTACTATTATCCTGGGGTAATATTCATGTGGGAAGGTGGTGTTGGCAAAGGTAGAATGAGCAGAAACAGGGTGAAACTGGGTCATTGAATGACTAAACTTTTGTTCCTTGTTATTCTTTGCATTTCCTGTAGATCTGACACAAGTGTTCCCTTGGTGTAACTTGCCATCCTGATTTAGACTCCCACAGCAGCTCATTAATGGTTTCAAGGCAGATCCTGTGAGAAAAAGATTTTTAAAGAAACACAAAATACGCTATTGAACTACTACACCTATATATAGCTGCTGACACTGTTCCACATCTGTAAAGACAAAAGGATTCCAAGGATTCCACTCTTACCACAACACTAAAGAAAATGAACAGTAGAATCTGAGCCTGAGGTCACCAGCACCATGGGTAGTCCAGATCACAAAGATGTGGAAGGAGCAAAGCTGATGCCATGCCGCGCTCCCTTTGGAGTGTTTGGCTCTCACCTCAGATTTGAGCATTAATTTGTTTTCAGGTTAGAGTTAGGGTTCAGACAAACACAAAGCTCTAGGGAAACTGGGACCAGATAAGGCATGCCAAGGGGAACACAGCACTGAACCAATATTGCTCCTTCCACACTTTTTAAACCTAGGCCACTCCTTGTCCTGGGGACCTGATCTTCAGCTCCAAGCCATTATTAGGGTTAGGGTTTGGGAAAACACAAAGCCTACAGCTCCAGGCACAGCGGTGGGGCTGAAAAAGGCATGCTAAGAGGAGCATGACACTGCATCCAGATAGCTCCTTCTACACAGATTTAAACTGGACCATCCATTGTGGTGGGGACCTCATGCCCAGCACCAAGCTGTTATTATTGTTGAGGTGAAAATTCAGAGAACCACAAAGCCTACAGCTCCGGGGACATAGGGGCTGAAAAGGAAATTGCACTGTATGCAGTGACCAAGATCCATATTGCTCTTCCAGATGCTCAAGCAGAACTTATTATATTTGATATTTTTCTTTCAGAATTATGCAGATTTGTAACCTAATCTATAAGTTTGTATTTTGATAGTTCTATAAAGTCATAGGCTCAAGATATTCCACAATTTTTCTTTTTTCTCTCTTTTTTTTTTTTCTCCTGTTTGGGTCCTATCTCACAAGCATTCATCATGGTAAAGCATGGAATCGATAACCAAAGCACACAAAGTTTTAGAAGTTGTCTCACCAAAGACTGCTTTGGAAACAGTGTAAATCTTGTCACTTTCTAATATTTCTCACTCACAACCCAGCTGGGAGCAGACAGTGTAGGGAGGGGCAAGCTCACATATGTGAATGGGAAACAGTTTTAGTTGAAAGAGACCAAATTCAGCCCTTGGTCCTATCTGTAAAGCCCTATTAAAGTTAGGGTATTGCATCATTGAAATGGAGAGTAGAACTTGGCCTCCATAGCTATGCAATTAATATTAATAGCACCATTTTAGATAAACTGTATCTTAGTTCTCATGAAAGTTGCTAACTGTCTTAAAGATTTCAAGCCTTCTTCCTGCAGCAGATCAGATATCTCAGGAGCAACACCAAGGAAAGCTGCTGATTGAATCGATTCAATCATTGTGCCTAAGTACTGGTGTAATGGTGTGGTGCAACTGCTTCTAAAGGAGGGGCTGTATTGCACTCAGTTGGGATTGGTTGAATTATTTATTGCAGTTACTGAATTATTTATTTCTGTTCACAAATAGGCTTTGATTTGTATAAATGTACTTGACAGGCATCATTGTTCAACCAGTGTAGCCAGAAAAAATCCAGCTTTTGGGTGCTTCAGTAAAGACTCAGTCCTGCAAGGCACTGAGACTTGTCATGGCATTTTTTGTGACATGGCAGTTTTGCTATTTGAAAAATTGACTAAAGGCTTCAGGACAGTGGTGAATGACAAATAACAAACAAGACAGAGCAACTGGTTTGTTTTGTTAACAGATCTTCATACTTCCATACAGATCATCCTTAAGGACTGCACTCTCTGATATCTATGATCAGGCAAATAACACTCTCGTTATTTTTGTCAATATCAAATTAAAAGGGTCAAAATAAACACTGAACTACGTGACTTTTAGAAATCTGAACAACCACTCATGCAACAAGACTTTATAAATCCCACATAAGTTTTAGATGGGATAAAAAGAAAAAAAAAAAAGAGGAAGAAGAGGAAAAAAGAAAAATATATATTGCATTCAGTTTCTTCTACCTTGAAATTCAAAACCTATGCAGCAAAATGCTGCATAAATCTGCAGTTTCACAGCAAGACAAGATAAAATAATTTCTCTCTAATTAAAAGTCATTGTCTATTTTCAAATGTTGGAAAGAAGGGAACAGTTGAAAAATATTCACAAGGATACACTTAGGCTCTAATTTCTCTAAAGACAATGCCCTGTAGTACGTAATCACTCTGCAGCCTGTTTCTACTGAGATAGATTCCTCTAGGAAGTGTTTCAGAACTAAGCTGCCCTGAAACACAACCTTGAACTCTTTATACAAGGAGATCAAGAGATTAAACTAAAGACAGAAATTATGAAAAACTCTCTATAAACCAGGACTTAGACCACTCTTTTAATCATCAAACACTTAAATTCCTTTTTCCCAGTATGGTTTTGTACTGCTGTATCTGTAATAGGATTAAATTACCAAAGAGTATTAAATAAGATCCTCAAAAGTCCTGCTTCTAATTTGTTGTTAAAATCACAGTACACTTGACGAAAATATTTTATATTATATTTATTTGATTCAAACCTAACTATACGTATTTCAAGCTCTGTGTCTGCCTTTAATTGCCAATTGTAGGTACAGGTCAGAGTAAAAATTAAGCTATTACTGAAAGGGTTATTGGAATGTCATAGTTTAACATCAGCTGGCAACTAAGCACCACTCAGCCTCTTGCTCACTCCTTGCCTGTGGCATGGGGAGAGAGAACTGGAAGAGAAAAAGCATAAAGGGTACAGGTCAGAGTGAAAAATAAGCTATCTTTGAAAATTTTATATGCTACTTACCAAGAAAAGAAAAAAAGTGGATGATTTTATTCTGGATAATAATAATGGACCTTTTATTCTCATTCTGACATGACTGATATGATAAAGAACCCCTTTGAAGCTGAAACCAGAGGTTCAGAATCTTTTAAAAAAGGAGCCCCTTATAAATGCCGCTGGAAACAAAAGTTCTGAACCTATAAGTAGCCAGTCATAATTATTCTACTGGTATTTTAATGTTCCTAAATCTGTAGCTATTGCTCTGAGCAATATGAAAAACCCAATGATGAAAATTTATATGTTAACCTTACTGTTCACTGATTGTCCATGAAGGCATGAAGTTGCTGGAAGATCTTGGAACTTTCTTTTTACTGACAACTTATTCTGATGCTTTCAGTAAAGCAGAGAATGGGAATAAAACCTTCTGCCACTCTGTAGCTAGGGTATGAGTTCTATTTATTCTGTATTCTACTCTGAGTGTAATTCTGGAGCCTGTTGGCACAACAAGATCTCAATGAAAGAAGGTTTGGAAGGTTTCATAATTTTTCCTAATGAATGCACTGGTTATTTCAGTAAAGTTAAGCAAAAAGCAAGCACTTGACATTTTAGGTTTCATAAATAAAATAACCTCATATTACATGCACAAAGCATTGCTAACAGGAGATTTGCCAAAAAGTTATGTGAAAGTATAATGACTTTTCAACATGAATAGAGAAAACATATGTGACCACTAAATATCAATGTCAACATAATATATATTTGATTAAATAAATGTAATAAAACATAAATGTTATACTATACTATATAACACAGAGTATATAGAAATAGATATTTCCTTAGGATACCAAAATAAATATTTTTTATGTTATAGTGGTTTGCAAGCAAAACAAGTGAGAGGCTCCAAGTCAGAAATACAATTTAATAGGAAGAAAGGAAAAAAAGGTAAAATAAAACAAATGCAGTAACACAAAAGACTACTGACAGTGTCAGAATACAACCTGGGCAAGGTGATAGAAGCAGTCCAGATGAGGTGGTCTTCCTGAAGCAGTAATCCTGTAGAAAGGTCTGGTAGCTCTCATCCTCTGGGAATTCAGTGGGTAAGGGCTGCTTGTACTGTCCCAAACCCCAGATTATATCCAGGTGAGAATGCTTTGTCCCTCCCCCTGGGCGGAGCATCTCACAATGGGATGATGAGTCATGCAGTGGGTTCTTGATGGCCCGTAAAACAGAGATAGCTCCCAGAGGGGGTTATCTATGAGTCATGGGCAAGGCATCTGATGAGCCATTAGCAGAAGATAGCCCTGAGGGAGGGGGCCCAGGAAGAGCACTGCTCTAACTGTTGGATTCAACAGTTCATGAAGATGGTGATGGAATACTTTGTGCACATCCTACACTACAACCCAGGACATATGTAAGTGTATGTACAAACATTTAAACAGACTTCAGGAAGGCCCTTTAGATGCAGTGTAATTTATTTTTTATATTTTTTTCTTTTTAACAGGAGAAAAAAGTCAGTTTAATAACAACCCACCTATCAGTTTCTATTGCTTCTGATGTGTAGTCTCATTTCAATTGCATTATTTCTTAGCTGTGTGAACTTTCTTTGGGATAGAAGATACACTAACTACAATTCAGAAAGATAGTTTTATGGATTAGAAATAAGGATTACTTGGACAACTACTAATCTCTCAGATTATTCAGACCTGAAGGCATTTTTGTTCATGTGGTCAACAGAGAAAGTTATTCTGTTTCATGTATTTATAAAAGAATTTCATTTACTCTGCACATTTAGTTACACATAAATTCAAAGGTAAACCGCAAGTCCATAAGAAGTCACAAAACATAGAAAACTTTTATGTAGATGATTATACAAATCTCTCTTAACACTTTGCATCCTCTTTGTAAATGGCTCCAATTATTTTATTTTGAGACATTTTGAAACAAGATACAGTTTGGGCCTGTTGCAGAAAAAAAGGTTATTCTTCCAGAATGTTTGATTAAAATGTAGAGATATAGTAACTATTCTCAATATTTATATTTACACACCATTTATAGTATATTGTATGAATGCAAAAATATTTAATTTATTTATAAACCTTTAACATTTACTTGATTAAGACATAGTCTAATGAAAGTGTAGCATAATGAAAGTAATTTTTTTTTACCTTTTAAACTGAGAAGCTGTTTATATCTTCAAGGCTTCCCTGTTGGATACTGCAGGGAGGAAATAAAGGTAAAGAATGAAGTAAAAAAAGTTTATGACTGTCCAAGTATATGAACAGAAAAAGAAGGGAAGAGACTTGGAGTGCAACTGCTTTCTGAGTCCAGTCTCCTACACATATCTGACAAGAAAGGAATATATAGATGACTTAGCTGATACACTGTGGGTAATTGTTTGGATGGATTATGTTCATTTATGTCTGGATGTCTGCATCTCACTTTCTTGCCTTAGGGTCCCACCACAATCAGAAGACTCAAGAATAAAGTTTCAAAAATGTCTCATTTTACCCTGAAGCAGATATTAAAAACTGGTCAGAAAATCAGCATGATGAATTATGATAATTTTCATCCCCTGACAAGTGAAAGAACTACAAAAATCCCTGCATCATATTTAGACATCATAATTTTAGATATCTAAATCTAATTGATTAAAACAAATAAACAAACAAAACACAAATTAATAGGAAGTACGAATTTTAATTTGAGGAAAAATAGGATCTCAGTATCTGAAACACATTGGCCATTAAAATTTGTCATAGTTTATAAAAATCCTAATCTACCCTAACTGCCTAAATGTTGTTAAAGGGTAATTATTTTTATAGTGTACCTGAATAAGGATAGATATATTTCTGATTTTTTCAAAGATGACTTTTCAAAGTAGAAAGCACCATAGATTTTTTCTCCTCCAGTGAAACCTTGAACCTTTTAACTGTTTTCTGTTTTACAGTTAGTTAAATTATGTGGTTCATGTTTTCTTCTTAAAAAAAAAACAAAACCAAAACAAAATAAAAACCTCACTGCAAAAGAAACTCAGTTTCTTTTCTCATTAATTTGTGTATTTATATAAAAGTTGAACATCTAGTGCAGTAATTGGGCTCCCTACTAAGTGGTGAAGTCACTCAATTTATAATAGTTTGCAAGAGTCTGAGATCTGGCTTCATGGTTTGTGTTTGACTTGCATTTTAAATTAAGTAAATTGTTATTTTTAATGATGAAGAAGAGAAGATTTGCAGACCTAAGCAACTGCTATCAAGCACAACATATTTTGAAAGATTGGCAATGCTATCAGCCGTCCCTTGTGCAAAGTATTTTATTAATTGTAATTATTATTATTCATCCAGGCACTTTTAGGTTCCTCTATCATGAGTATATTCTTTGACCTAGGACATGACTCTTAAATCTGCAAGTCAGTATGAGGGAAGATTTGCACTTACAGCTTGGTTGAGATGTATGAGTGTAGCTGCCTGTGCGTGACTCTGAAAGTTTAATCAGTTTCAGTAAACCTCTTGCATTCAATTATGGGTCACTGTGTAGCACTGTGTACTATTTCTATTGACCTCCTTACTGAAGAAAGCCATTAAAGTAGGTAAGTTTTGTGCACTTCATAGTACTGTACTGTGGGCAGTTACAGTGGCATTTGGGGGAAAATATAGCAGAAATGGGCAAGTAACTTGAATAGTTCAAGACCTGAAAAATATAAATGTATAAAGTAACTGTAATTATACCATAATAATAATAAAAAAACCCCTCTATATGCTTGATGGAAAGAGTAAATAACACATGACAAAACAGAAACAAATACGAATGTTGAGCTGCAACTACTCTGCAGTAAAATAAATCTACTGACTAGAATAAAATCTGCTTGTGACTGCATTTGACACACACAAAATGAGTTAAGAAAGGTAAACAGGAATAAAACTCAGCTCATGGACAAGGCCCACTTACTAAACTCTTTGAAAGGGATTCAAAGTCATTTAATGTCACTGTGGAGGACCAATTGTTAAGTGTATTTTGTCTAAAACATTCTGACAGTTATGAAGAGAAAGGTATGATCAAAACAGAAACAGAGTGGGTCCCGTGGAGGTAGAACATTGCTGTTCTGAGCCAACTTCCTGCTCCATCTTGACATTCGGGCTCAGCTCCTCCCCAGCTCATTTCCTGTGTGTGCATGAACAGAACAGTGAAAGAAATTTAGTTTACATAGGTGCTGTACACCAGATTAACTACAAAATGAAGCAAATTGAACTCCCTCACTCTTTTTCTTCTCTTTTGCTTTCATGGTTTACCCCAGCTCTAGACCATCCACGCATCAGGACAAACATGGGATCTAAGGATGGAATGATATTTTTTGTTCTCTCTCTCTCTCTCTTTACTCTCTTTCTTTGTCTGCCTCCTTGCTTTGCCCGGGCAAAGCATAACTATCATATTCTATACCCTGTACTCCATGCTGAACTTTGTTGTGGGAGGCGGGAGCTTGTGAAAGGTTTTTGAGTCTTGGTAGCTACAGCATCTTTAAGAAGTTTCTTTTGAGGATCTGAGAGCTTATTGAAGCTTGCTGTACAAAAATTAGGGCTTGTTATCTTCCACTTGTCAAAGTGTACTGAATGAATTTAAGGGTTTGTTAGTCAACACCTTTTGAGTCTAAACAGTGGGCTGGTTGCCAGAGTTATGGCAACTGTACAATGAAATCACAAGTTCGCTGCCACATGGTCTGGTGTCTTTGTTTAGCTTGACAACAATTTATAACATTGTGGCCTCTAACAATGGCCTCACACAAAAGGAAGCACTGGTGAGGACAGTGGTAAAAACACAATAAAACAGTTCTGAGCTCTGCAACAGTGAACTGCACATATTCAGTCATAAAGAGCAATTGGATTGTTGCTTAGCACATGGTTTGCTCAGGGAAACTTCCATTCTGGCTTCTTCAAACATACCATTACCTTCACTCTTATTATTATTAATAATTTATTTTAAACCTTTGTAAACATAGTAATATCTCCTCAGGCTGTTTAAAGCCAGAAGTGTTGAAATTCATGCAACAATAAATAATATATTTCAATATAGTATTTTCAATATTTAATAATATTATATTTAATATAACATAATAAATTTCAAAATAAATATTATATTTAAAAATATTAATACAAACAAAAAACTGAACAACATCTGATTTCAATACAATCAATACTATTTCATAAAAATTATGGACTGTGACTTCCTAATATGCCTTCAAAACCTTCAAAAAATTGAGTCCACCAGTCCACCTTTAGATTAAAGGAGGTAGAGCATAATTTCCATGGTTCCAAAATGTTAACATTCGTTGCACAAAATAGTGCTTCTAAGACATAGTGTCTATTTGCTATTTCTTCCAAATGATTTTATATTATTATTATAAGACTCTTTTCCAAGTTGCCTATCTTATGTTTCTTGTTTTAAATGTGGTTCTGAATGTCATACAAATATTGGAGTATGAAGCCTAAGAAATCTAACCACTTTGTCCTGATTGAGCATGAAGGCCACAGCAGATTAGTTTATTTTTTTCTAAGTATCAAAAGTGGTGCAGGCAAAATATACCAGCTACATCATCCTGCTATTCAAACAACACGGACCTCCAATTTTAACTCTACACCTTACACATAAACTACAGAATGAGTAATGTAATTGATTGCTGTGGAAATTACCTCTGTGAGAAAAATCGTTATTATTTCAAAACTGTGGTAGAAATAATTCTCTTGTTGCATGCCAGAATTAGCATTTTAGACCCATTATGGGGCTGTAGACTTAAGGAAGCTATCCTTTTCTTTTGTGTTTTCTTTTCCTATTTTTCTTTCCCCAGAGTTAATATAACTGGCTACAAATCAATTTGAATATTCTAATAAATAATCCCATGATATTTCACTCATTAAAGCAGACTGAGCTGACAATATTGGTATGCTTCTAAAGAAGCGAGACTTCTGCATACACCAGAAGTATGAAAAAAAAAGAATTTTCAGCCTATTACAAACAAATTAATCCATTGGAATACAGTAATAGCATCTGTTTACTTAACAGTTCTTTTGAACTACCATTAGTGTTAATTACAGTCAGGAAATTATATGTAAGGAAACAAATCATGTTCATGTCTAGCCCCTTTCTAGGTATTTCTTTCTCATTCAAACTGTGTGTGCCATGTCGTGAAAACTTCAGTTTTAGTAGTTGAATATGAATCCTTACCAAAACAGGCGACCACTGGTTGCATGAACAGAGACTTCTCCGTTTCAAAGGATGTTCATCTCAAAGGTGGAAGGGTGATGTTTGTATCCCATTCTCTGACATTCTGGTGGACACTACTGCCCTTGATTAGCAGACATGAATCTCTTGTATCACTCTTTTCAGAAACTGCAATGAAACAGCAGATTCCTGAAAGAAGTTTGATTTGGTACTACTTTTTTTTGTTTTAAACTGATGCTTTTCTTCTGTTTATAGACTAACAGATAAACCTGCTGTATAATCCTGCTAAACTGGGAACTTAATTATCTGCAAACTCAAAATGTTTCTGTGGAACTGGATTTGCGAATACAAGAACTATGACATTCCTCCTGTAAAGCACAGGAGTTTTGAAAAATGATTGAGATGCTGCTAGCATGGTATGTATGTACTATGGACATCATCACACTTGGAGTTCTGTTAAATATCCTACTTTGAAAGGTAAGAACCTAGATGTCCCTTTCAATAATAGAATATCTGGTGATTAGTTCTGAGTGCTGTCAATTTTCATTTGCCTCAGCTTCAATGAGACTAAGGCTAAACTAGAAATTACTCAGAAATTTAGCTGTTGGTGATGTTTTAATTAAAGTAGTAGGCTATATACAACATTGGTTCCCACAGATTAAAAAAAGAATTTTCTTTTTCTTTTATCTAGTACATCTATTGCTTTTTTTAAATCTGGAAGTCAAAAGCCCTGACAGAATTCTAAGAGAAAAGAAAACTCCCTGGAAATAAAAGGATGTAAAAAAAAAAGAGATTTGGAGTTGATTCTGAAGGATGCATTTTTAAAAATTGCCTTCAGTGCAATATTGTCACCCTCAACATCCTTTCTCAGACACAATCTTACTTTGGAAGCTCCCAAAATTCTTGAAACACCTGCAGTTTCTCAGTCTTACAGTCAGGTTAATTATCTGAAGATATTGAAGTTTAACAAACAGAACAGGGTTATTCAAAATTTATGTCTATTTATGGAAATATAAACCCCAAAATCACATAAAGACTCTTTGCTTGACAAAAGGAAAGTGCACAATCATTTCAGTTCAACTTCTGATGCAGACATGTCACTCAAAATTACTTCACATTTCACTTCATCTGACAGTTTTTATTGGCAATTTGACACTTACCCTTAAAAGTGATCACTCCAGCTCATGGATCACGCGTATCAGAAGGGAAATCTCTTCATAGCTGTGACTGAGCCCTATCTGAGCTCTGGCTGTTTCAGGGACATCAGAGGAATTGCACTTCAAGGTTATAAGTACAGACACATATATTAAAAAATGCATAACGTAAATTATAGCGCAATTCAAATGTCATTATATCAAATAATATAAACAGTGTACACCTTGGAATGATCTCAGTTGCATTTTGCTGGTTAATAAAATTGTTCATGCATCATTATTTTGATTTGCCTCTACTTTCTGATTTAGATAAATTGACTTCTTTATTCAGGTGCACAGTACCGTGACATATTAAACCTGGTTTTGACATTTCTAGAAAGAATAGAGAGAATTTGTGGATGGGAAATATGGTATCTTTCATGCTTATTTAGAGCAACGCAGCAATGTGCAAATTGTTGTTCTACTACATTCACCTTTCACTTCATGTGTTACAAATATTACAGGAGACAGATATTTTCACACATTAATTAGCAATTAAAACCCTTATAAATAAAATCAATTCATAGGAACTTATCTTATTAAGATGCAAACTATTATTCCAGATGACTTTTAAATAAGAAATGAACAGAAATGCTGAAGACTGACTAGTAACCATGCAAGAACATCTTCAAAAACAATTTGTTGAATATTAATGAACTGAAAATGTCATTTCTGGTCCAATTACTACAAGTAATTAGTTTTTTTTTTTTTTTAATTATGGAGGAAGTGGAATTTTAATAAGGTCAATTTTACAATTACAGTTTTGAAAAATCCTAATTGTATTGTCATCATCTTATACATCATCTTATATAAAAAATAGAATCAACTCAATAACATCTGCTGATCTTAATGTAAAAAGAGAAAAAATACTGTGCTAATTCAGTAGGCACTGATATTTTAATGAGACTTGTTTTGTTATTAAAGGTGGGAAATAGTTTACCTATGTATCAGTTATAGTAGAAAAAACCCCTTGATGCCATTACATTCAAAAATATTTTATGCTAATGATTAAAAGTACAACCATTTACTTTTTATTTGAAATATTTATTATACAACTGATAAGATTACTGAAACCAAAACATTTACTTCTTAGCCTGGGGAGATACTACTTTTTACTTATCTAACTTCATTTTTTATAGTAAAGTTCAGTTCTTTGCTATAAAAACATAATTCATCAAGATTTATTATCTCTGATGATTTGAAAGCTCAAGGGTCAATACATTTATGCACCTTGTTATTTATCATTTATCTTTGAGAAAATATATCCTTATTGAACTCTTTGATATAAGTTAAAAAGTTGGTTACAATTCAAGTAATTTTTGCCTTTAACCCAAAATGTGAATTTTATCGAAGAGATGGAAATTTCAATCTTGCATTAAGCTAGCCCAGACACAGGTAGCATTATCATTACAAGCTAAATTTTTCTAACCATGTACTATATCTGATCTCATTACCTATGGAATTCAGACTGCTTATTATCCATACAAATAGAAATATAGGTCCAAAATTTTTTTTTTTTTTTTTTTTTTTTAATGCAACTAATAATTCTGTGAAAAGAATAAACACATAGTCAATATATCAGTAAAGATATAAACCGTTGGTTACACTTTGAATAGAGGTTTTTCAGTAATTGTACATCTCTTCCTTTTGAACCATCTACACTGTATTGTAGTTCTTTGTTTGTGGAAATGTCTAATAAGAAACTATCACAAATCTTATTGTTTTACAAAATATCTTATATCTGTCTCTTATCCTTTTCCAGAGAGAAAATAAGGTTTTTTTGGTTTTTTTTTTGGTTTGGTTGGTTGGTTGTTTTTTTGTTTTTGTTCTTTTTGTTTGTTTGTTTTTGTTTTTGGGGTTATTATTATTATTATTATTATTATTATTATTATTCCACAGAAGGAAAAAATTCTGACAGATCTGACAGAAATAAATTAATACTAGGTCACAAAGTAATAGATCAACATTTGTCTTTAATAAATACAGGAAATGGATTAAGAAACGGATTCAAGAATCAGTAGCACATAATCCCAGGATTATGTACAGCATTTGTCTTGCAAAGATAGCATTTTAATTAAAGATATGTAAACAGTATAATAACCATAGTAATTTTCTGCGTGTGTGTTCATTCATCTTATATCCACACTCCATTTATCCAATCTGGTGACTTGCTCATTAAAATCTGGATGAGGTGTTTTCCCAATTACAGCTTTGATGTCCTCTAACCATAAAAGTGAACAATGTAGCAGGAGCAGCATGCTACCGCAGCTTGAAATTTGTTGTGCTTTAATAGTTCAGCTAGGTTGAAGTGACATTTCAGTAGCATAAGTTTCTAGCTTTGCAGCTGAAGTCTATCTCTATTTGTATGTTTTAAAACTTTCTATCACGTTTTTCATTTATCAGATATTATGGGATACCCTGCAGATAAATTGTTCAACAGAGCTGATATTGTTTACCCTGTTAAGTTCAAATGTTTGGTCAGATGCCTTTATGCATTAATGGTGGGTAGTCGGTTATATTTGAAAATAAGACAACAAAAAGCAGATTTTTAAAAGAAAAATGTAGATGACTTTTTTCCCTTTAGAAGAAAAGGAAATAAAAAACCCAAACAGATTTTTCCCTAGTGACTCCTCATGTCTTCTGGAGACAACAGTCTACCCGACATACTGCCTTAATTTCTGTGACCGTAAATCCGAGGATTTTCCCATCAGGTTATAAAAAAAAAAGAGATTTGTGGTAGGTTTTTGTGCCCTTGTAGTCCCGGAAAATAAGGTGTTGGCATTGCTTGTATCAGACCCCATGACCTCATGATTATTCTGGATTTGTGTTGCTTGGAGAATTTTGTAGCTTGTAATAGTGACCATCAATGGCCAACTGATTATTGTTTACTTTACCATAATTTTTGCTTGGCTTGGTAAAATTGATACAGTATTGAAATACACATAGGTACATACGTAAGTGTTCCTAGAGGGGTTTGTGACATGGGATTACTTTATCATTGGAGATTTGTTGGTTTTCCTTAAACTGTGCAGTATAAACTAGCTAATTTTATTTAATACTTTTTTAGTTCTGTTGATAACTCTTCATTATTTCTTAGGGTCAAGATATACAAAGCACAGATAGTGTTTGTGTTAATAACATGGTTTCTGGTTCCACTTGTAATTAAAATTAAAACAGTGTCTGAAAATGTTTACAATTATTAAAATATTTTTCCTAGAGTTTCTGTTTGCGAAGGTTCTAAAAGGAAGCCTTATTTTATTGAGATTTAATTATAGTGTCTATGCATAGTCACACTATCTATTTGTCTAAACATACTCATGCAAAAAATACACTGAGATGTACAGTATTATCTTCTTCATTGGGGCACTCTTTTATATTGCAAGGAGGTGTTACCTGCACAAACACAAAATAGAAGAGACAATACATGCTTATAAGTTTGTCTCTCTCATTTACACATAAAAATAATATATACAGCAACAGAAAACACCACACTAGAATTAATTCTAAATTTTTACATTTAGATTTACATTTTAAAGCATAATTCTGGCAGAAGGGAAGAAAGAAAGAACTAATATATAACCTTGAGAAAGACTGAACTAATATACCATGTTCCTTGATAAAAATTTAACATGTCAAAATAATGGATATATTCCTTAGTCTTATATCCCAAAGTGGATATATTTTCCTGAGACACAAAGTGTGTGGCTGGAATTGCATAGGTACCTAGGAAGGACAAAGCCTACACTGCAAACAGGGAAGAAAATCTTATATTAGTTTTCAAATAATTAAAATCATGTTCATTTCTGAATTTAGATATCTGAAGGAATGATATATGCTACAACCTTTGCTAATTCAGGATCTCTCATTCAGAATCCTCATCTAAGATTGAAATCTTCAAATCCTTGTTAGAAGGGGTGATCAGAGTTCCCATTCACTTTTTTCCTTTTTTAAAAAATCTAGATAAATACAAGCTACTCTTTTTATCTAAATTTCTTCTGTCACCCTATCTGTGATTATGGCAAACAGTTTATTCAAGAGCATTTCTTTCAGGAGAAGATAGTAGAGAATCCACAACAAATTTTCTTATGAAATTATCAAAATGCTCAAAGACAGAAGGGAAAGTATAGATCAACTTAGGCAGCTAGCCCATTTCTAATTCTACCTTCACTAGCATTGTTTTTAATCTTCAGGTAACATTCAGAGTATTTTATGAATCTGGTACACGAACTCCACAAATATGAGGATGTAACAAAGAGAAAGAGAGAAATAAACACTAGAGAGCATAGTATCCTTCCTTCCTTTATTTCCCTAGAAGAAAGTGACAGAAAAATTAAACCAATAGCAGTAGGAATTACAAATTATTTTCTCAGCTACAAGATATATATTCTCTGTAAGCCAGAAGAATGGAAAGAAATGCCTAATCAGGCACAAAACCAGCCACTACTTTACTACGGAAGTATAACAGTAATGAATTTGGGTATTTTATGTTTTCTCATTACTTCAAATCTATGCTTCTAAATAAACATATTCGACTCTAAATAACACAAAAAGTAATTCATTCTTTCTCTTAAACAGTAAAAATCAGAAGAATATTAGAACACCATTACTTTTGAAGGAACCTAGTTTATGCAAGTTTCCTAATTCAGATCACAAAACCAAGCATGATAGATCCTCCAAACTGCTATACACAAAAACATTGCACAAAGTGTTATATCTTTTCTTTTCTCTTAAGAATTTTTATTTTTCCTTCTTCTTTGTCTATAAAAAGATACCTAAGAATCAAATACTTCACTGAATAAATCACTGAATTAATACTATTAATGAATACTCTACTAATAAAGAAGATACAAATCTAAACCAAAAGAGAACAGAAAAAATAAAAGGCAGAGAGCTCCTCTAGTGAAAAGCAAAGGAAAACTGACTGTTGGGAAAAATAGAAAAATAAAGGAGAAGACTTAAGTAATGTAAATTTAAATTTAAAACTACTGTGCTTTTATATTGCTTTTTCTGTCCCTGTGTTTATAATCTGTTTTAATAGCGTCTCACTTTTGGATGCCAGAATATGGACCTTTAAATTTTTTTGTCTATTTTCTTTACATAAGAGATATGCACATCCCAAATTTTCTGAAAGAGGTAGCTGTTGGAGGATATTTCCCATGGGTATGCTAGTAAATAATGAGTTTTCACTACCAAATAAACCTTATAGACATGGTGTGGTTTAGTACGTAATGCACTCATACTCTAGTACATTAATAGCCTAACCAGTATGGGGAGTATTTTCAGTTGACATCTGAAAATCATGATACTGGGTCACGTAATCTCTGGCCTATTTTTCAAAGAAAGTTTAAAAACTTGGGCTATTCTTTTGCTAAAAGATAGTCAATTATTTATAAAATAATGGGGGTGGGGAGAGAAAGGATGTTCATTGAACAAATATAAAATGTTATATTCTTATAACTGTTACTCATCAGTGGTACCTATCTGACACCTAAAAGCTATTCTCATGGAGGTGGATCCTGTTACAACACAGAATCACAGAAAAAAAGACTATGCTTGGTTCTGGCCTAGGTCCTAAATCCTAAATAACTCTATATACTTCTTCTTGAGGTGTCATTATCCTTAAAGCAAAACTGATAAGGATTTCCTTGATCAGAAATTTTACAAAGTGGACAATATATTTTTTGATTGTTTGTTCTTCCACATTATTCATTGAAGACAATGCTGAAATTATGATAATCAAATGAATAATTCATCACAACAGTCACTAAACTATTACTGATAAAATTCCATTTTGCCTAACAATATTTGTTGTTTGATTAGTCTCATCAGGATAATCTGGTCAAAATGCCAATCTTTCTAATTTATCTTAAGTACAGCACAAAAATGTAAGTCTTTTGAATGCTGACAGCTTCACAGGTACAGTTAAGGTTAATGTAAAATCATAGACAGAAAAATATTTTCATAATGAAGTATGCCATGAAATAGAAACCAGTACATAATATAGCCCATAATAGATGACAGTATTAACCTACTGAAGGAACTTGCAGCATCCAAAGACTTGCTGAATACCTAGGAGTACCATCCTAGTTGTTAACTACCTCATTCTGTGCATGACCTTGTGTTACTCCAGTGATTAATTCTGAATAAACATTAACCTGTAAGTAAGTGTCTGGTGAATTGGATGTTATTCAGAATGATTTCTAATAGATGTATAAGCTGCACTAACTTCATTTTAAGGTTTACCACAGTCATGGATAAGCCGATTTTAAAAACATTTAATTTAAAACCAATTTACTTATTTACTGAATTACTCACAGATTTGATGTACAGAAAGATTTTATTTGAACAGCAGGTGCATGCAAAAAGATTGTCACAGATCTGATCATTTTTCTCCTGGTAAATTTTAAGCTGTCAAAGCCCTCCAAACTGCAAATGCCATTGTGACTCCAGTGATATCAGTAACAGTATTCCCAGCAGACTTGCTGGTGTCAGTTACCATGAAGGTTAGACGAGCACCGAAGAATAATCACTTATGTGGGGAAAAGGGTTATACATCTTCAGATCACTCAGACTGGAGAGGGGACAGGAAATTCCTTTTGTGATCAACAACTTGCAGTATCCAGATGTGATTGGTAGGTTGTTTGGCTGGTTTCTTGGCTCTGTGCTAAAACAGAATGAGGTCTTACCTAGGAAGAGATTTTTTTTTTCTGCAATTCAAGTAATAGAATCTAGTAAATATTTGCTGCAAAGATTCATTTAAAGAGTTTCTTACTTGAGACTTCTATGCTCATATTTAGTTCAAGAACATGCAAACTTTGGGAGCAGAGAGAAAATTGGAATTTCTCCTTTGAGTAAGTTTTACTAGTAGAGGTGAGACTTACGGAAGTAAAAAAAAAAAATTATGACGAGGTTCAATATCTTGAACATATTTTTCTCCTTTGGGATTTTTTTTCTTGTTTGATTGATTGGTTGTTTTTGGTGTTTGCTATGGTTTTTTTTTGTTTTGGTTTGGTTTTTTTTGTTTTTGTTTTGTTTTGTTTTGTTTTGTGGTTTTTTTGTTGTTTTGGGTTTTTTTGTTTTTTTGTTTTTTTGTTTTGTTTTGGGTTTTTTGTTTGTTTTCTTCAGTTGTTTTGGGGGTTTGTTTGTTTGTTTGTCTGGGGTTTTGTTGTGGTTTGATTTGGTTTGGTTTGGTATGGTATTTTTTTTTACGTTTTTCAAAATGGGTGAACTTCATTGATATCCATGTATATTTCACGTGTGCTCATGTGATTTTTCTGCCATGTCATCAAGACATCTGAATGTACATGTAAGGGGAAGTAGGGAACACTGAGGAGTACCTTTTTATAACATATATATTAAAAAAAAAAAAAAAAAAATTACTTTGAAGAAGTACTATATTGACATAGGCCTCTATATATACTCAAAAAATAATGTCTGTTTATCACTTCCCATTCAGCATTTAAGGCACCACAATTGTTCTCAGACTTGCAAATTGGAGTAAAATGGATATATTTCAAGGGTGAGTACATTTTGGATTTGAATTACCTAAATTAATGTACTGAAGGAGGCTTATACATCAGTTCTGAAGTCACATCCATCTTTTTTGTGATCATTTATTCTCATAATAATTTTTTTTGGCAACAATGTCCAAAACTCACTTTTTTGTTCTTATTCAAAAGATAATTTAGGCAAAGAATCATAATAGATTCACATGAAATTCATACTCTATATGTTCCATGACCAAATCTGTTTTCTCTCAACTCTACTACACATGAAAAATCATAGACAAATAAACTATCCTAAATCCCTCCAAAATGTTTTTTCAAAAAAAGGATTTTCATTGTGTAAATAAAGCAATGTGCATCGCGGGAGTACACTGCATATAGCCAATAGCCATGCTCTTCTTTCCACCTAAATAGTTGAATTCATTGAAGAACTGTGCAAGTAGACCAAAGAAAGTGAGATGTTAAAAGAACAGGTAAATTTTTCAAACTTCTGTTTGTGTTCAACTAAAAAAAAGTTTATCATTTACTTATATTTACCAATGGCTATGTCATGCATTTCTTTTTTCTTGTTACCAAAGCAAACTGCTTTGTTCTGCTAGTTAAAAATTGGTCTGTACCTCTCAATAATATAAATGCATGAATATTTTATTGCTGACTTGAATTAAACCAGACGAGAGGTATAATTCACTCATTTATCACTAATAATATAATTAGTAAACTTCACATCTAGCAATAGCCATATAATTATATTTTTTAGCCATTAAAAATTATAGATTTAGATATAATGGGCTGATACCAATGATAATAATGAGCTGGCATTTCCTCACATGTTGTGCATATACCACTTGAGATAATAGTCTATAAGAAGTTACTAAAGAAGAAACGAAAAACCTACCTGAACATATTAATTTTATTTTACAAAATATTCATTGGTTATGTTTATCTCCAAGATTTATACAGAAGATAAATACCTTCCAAAATTCTCAGATAATATCTCAGAGAAAAATTTGAAACCAGTTGATATTTTAGTTATTAACTTTCTCATAGTTACAGACAACCTGGAAAGGAAAGCATTGGGTTTGTATTACTTTTATAACTTAAAAATCATGGTTAAGAGCTCTACTTGCTCAGAAACACAGATTTTAAAAAAAGAAAAGTAAGCCAGGAAATTAGACTAAATCATAAAATAATTTTTTGAAATTAGGTAAAACAATTCTCAAATTATCTACAGAATTTGTGTTTCTTCTATGTTAGACATGAGTGTAAGATTATTATTTACAGTTTGAAACTTTGCTTTTTTTCTTTCTTTTTTAATGGACAGTTGTTTTGTTTGATTTCTTCTTTTCACAGAGACAAAGGGGCAATTACTTCCACATACCATTTAGTGGAAAACTGTTACCTGTCAAACACAAGAGCTTTGGAAACTCTTTATCAATGTCTGCCCAATCCTTATTATTTTAAATAATTCTCTACTTTTTAACCTGTAGAAATCTACTACAGGGTAATATGACACCAAAGGGCTCTGAAGAGAATTATGGCCAACTTTTTTTTTTTTAAAACATTTCTTAGTGGTTAATCTGTAGCAGAAAATATCTGGATGTTAGGACCATACCCACATGATTCTATACCTCCATGGTATATAAATTCTATGTAACTTGCTTTGACTGGAGAATTTCATCCAGAGAGAGGAATTTCAGCCCAGGATCTGAAAATCAACCTCAGAGACAACAACAAATGAAAACAAAAAATGGAAAAAACTAGTTAAGACCATCTAGGTTACATCTTTTTCAGTATTCATGACTTGAAAAAAACTGTAAGAAGCAAATTACATTTCTTTCTTTTCTTTCTTTTTGGATGTGGGATTTCTTATGCTTGAGTTCCCTAATCCTAGGTGATTATGAATATGTTGTACTAGCTTTTGGAACAAGCCAACCTTTGTACCAATTAGTTCTACTACAATAGAATTCTATTTATGGGTGCACTCAAACATGACAGATATACTGCTTTGATTTTCTGTACCTTAAATGTAGCATAAACACCGTTAAAATCACATCAGAGCAGTGTTCTCTGAATTAGATGTAAACTCCCCCTTTCAGCTGTGTTAGTCTTTTCTAGAGGCCATAAGGAGAAATGATACTTTTGAGTGAGAGGGGACTTGCCAATGCACATTAAAGTATAAGAACTTTAGCAGATGGTATTTCTTCAAAAGAATTGTGGGATATTTTGACATGAATCATTTCAGAAGGGAAAAAAAACAGAAATAGCATGGATATTTTACCCTAAAATTTTTCTCCACCTGTCTCACATAAAATTACTTCAAAGGTCTCTGATGTACAGTCAATTAAGTAGAATTTATTTAATCAATCAAATGTAAAAAAAAGTGCCTTTCGAAATATTCTTCTAATGTAATTGACAACACATATATCTTTATTCATATACACCTAAATAATTACACTATGGGATTTTTTTTTATACTAAGTGAAGAATTTTACTTGTCTTAGCCTAACCTTTAGGCATTCTAGATCCTGAACAGAACAGAATCTAGAATTCAGTTAGACCTTGAGTCACAGAGCTTCAGTTTGGAACCTTTTTTGCTTCCAAGAGCCTTGCCCCCTTTCCTGAGCATGGCAAGGCTTCCAAAAGAGTCCTTCAATACAGATCCTTACTTGAAAGTCACCTCATGTTTATGAGAATGTAAATTATTTAAGAGACTTTCACTTTTTCTCTTTTAGTACTCCAGGTAAGTAGAAACAAGGTATGCTATTATATAGACTTGTCTAATATCAGGGATCTTAACTTCATTTTTTAGGGGGTATGAGCATCTTAAGTATTTTGCATGGTCTTTAAGTGTTTCTGGCATTAAGTTTTTGAGATAACTGTTCTCAGGAAGAGCAGAGATTGAATTACTAAAGAACTTTCATTCAGAATTTTTGGACTTAGGCCCCTCTACAGGAAATTCTATTAAAGATACCAAGACTTTTTTCCATCTAGCTCCTTCTGTCTCTTTATTTACAGTTAATAAAACATTTTTCAGCTTGTAGTGACTACCAAAAAAGCAAAAATGTAAGTATGAAAACACTTTCCAAACTGGGGAATTCTGCCTAAGGAAAATGTCTAAAATATCTAATATTGAAAATATTCAGGAGTTGGACTCAATGATCTATCTTTGTGCGTCCTTTCAAACTCAGGATATTTAATGATTCTATTCATCTATAATTTATTGATCTATCTATTTATCTATCATCCAAGGTTTCAGTATCATATCATTATTTCATTGGAAGAGCACTATGGTGATTTTATTAAGGTCAGAAATATGAAGGAATAAATTACACTGTGTCCTGTAATTCATAGTTTAACACTGCTAGACCTTGTTTTAAAAATCAGAATATCCTAACATACTTGGTTAATCAGGAAAGAATTTCAGAGAGAAAGAGAGAAAAGGATTTCAGAGAGAAAGAAAGAGAGACATCTTTCATATATTCACATTTGACAGCAAATCATCTCTTCACTGAGATGTTCAGGTAGACCTGGCATGAGCCCTAGTTTTGACTGTGTATTACACAGGTGTTCAGATTTTCTTCAGAAGCTGTACTCATTGGTAGTAATGCCTATGAAATGCTCTGAACAGAAACATATTAACAAGTCATCATGAAAATCCAACAGTTTGAGTGACTCTCCAACTACCTTAGTTGTATGACATTCTTTTGCCCAGTTCAGGAACACTTTCATACACAATCAGTAGCAAAATTTTACACTGAAAAATGTGTGGGGAAATGAAAAAAATACATCACGAATTTTCCTTTATAGGAAAGTACTCAAATTTAAAATTCTTAAGGAAAAAGAGTGTTCATTTTTTATCCATACGATTAATACAACATTTTAAAGTAATTATCTTACTTTATACCTTTGTAAGGCATGACAGAATGAATATTAGTGAAATTGTGGTCATGAAAACAGATTGCACATTACTTCACAGCTGGAATATAAACATCCTCCAGGCAAGCAAATACTGTTTTTTCTCTAAATTAGATTTTCACTTGCAAAATAAATGGGGGTGGTATTTGTTTGTTTGTTTTGAGGGAGTAAGTGAAAAATATGCAAAAAAAACCTGCTAGATATTGAGTAGTGGATATTCATATAAAACAATTGAACATAATAGTGAAATCTAGGGTTTAGTATTGTTAATACAAAACAGTAATATTTAGCATTTTAATTAATGAAAATATTAAACTATTTGATGACAGTAAAGCAGCAGTAATGACACAAAGAACCAAAAATGAGACAGAAAAAAATATCTTTGTCAGACACAATAATTCAATGCAGTATTCTGCTACCAATGAACAAACCTCAGGGGTGTTACTATTTCCCTGCAGCCAGGGAATATTCAGCAGCTATAAGTCCCAGTATCTCTTTTAACATAAGTGGCAAAATAAATAAACTGGGGGCAGAACATGGGACACCCAGAACCAAACAAGCAGAAACTCTGTATGAATTTAATTGAGAGATTTAGCATTGCTCTCTTGCCCTCCAATAGAGAAATTTGACTGAAAATTTATTTCATTGAATCCTAAAGCATTGGATGTTCTTATTAAAGCTATAAATAATGTGCAAATGTCATGTATTCTTTTTATAAGCTATTATGCTATAACTTTTACAGAATTTCTCAGTAGTGTTATCACTCTACTGAGTCTAAGCAGCAAATCTGCTACCCCAACCCTCTGTAAATTAAAAAAAAAAANAAAAAAAAAAAAAAAAAAAAAAAAAAAAAAAAAAAAAAAGGAAAAGGAAGAAAAAAAGTAAAGACTTTATCTTTTCTGGAGCCCCAAGGAAGTTTGGAAGTAGCCACATATTGAGATCTTTCCCAAACAATATTCTCTGCAGGAAACAAACATAATATTATGTGAATACAGTACCTCAGTGAGGACTCAGGAAAGCATTGATTTTAAGTAAGGATACAAATTTCCCTGGAGTAAAGCATTTACTGTTACATCCTTACATGTTTACTGGGCAGCTGAGTAGAATCTTCCCCAGTGTCCAATAGATATAATGCCAGCTGGCTCCAAGAGGGAATGCTGCTTGCCAGGATTGAGCCCATGAGTAAAGGTGGTAGTGCCTCTGGGATAATGTATTTAAGAAGGGGGGAAATACTGCTGTGCAACAGCAGCTAGGGACAAGAGTGAAAATATGTTTCTCTCAACAGTGCTGCAGACATCAGTGAAGGAGGGAGAGGACATGCTCAAGGCACCAGAGCAGAGATTCTCCTCCAGTCTAAAAATGAAAATTAAAAGTTTCTGCCTCCTGGGGCAAAGACTGCAGTATAGATTCTGTGGATATCAAATGCATAAGGCAGAGGAGGATGAGAGGATGTGACATGACTGGAAGTTCATGAGTTGAGTTCCCGAAAAAAGAACAAATGAGTTATCATGGCACATGGTTAATTCTGAATATTTTAGTTTATCAACTAAACAATTATTTAATATGAAATGTATAACTTTCTCAGAGATCAGAAATTAATACTTTCATAATTTTATACCAATGATAATTATTATGGCTGCAGTGATTTTCTTTGATCTGATTTTAATTCGGCAAAAGGACATGAAAAGCACACGTGTTTATGAAATCTCTTTGTCTACTAGCATGCTTTTAGGATAAGGTAGCAAGAGCTATTAAATTAGGGCAGGCAGGCCTAGAGCCAAAGATTTACTTACGTGTGCAGGTACATGAGTTATGATGTCACAATGAGTCTGATTTAGTTGTTTACAAAGAGATACCCAACATTATTTGAGATACAGGAGATCATCAGATCTCACAGTATAGCAGTCATTCATAGTATTTCCCAATGTTCAAGAGATCTGTACCTTGTTGGAAGGACAACTAGAGGGCAGATAAGACAACCAAGGGGATCTCACGTGCCACTAGTTACTATATTTATATAACTGAATTAAGCCCAACATGTCAGCTCTATTTCAGAGAAATCAATATTCTGATAACTTCCCCAGATTTTAAACAATAGCTGTCAGATAGGACTCCTGAAGGTTTAGAAGGATGTCCCTGCCTCTGTGAGTCAGAAAAGATTTTGGCAGGAAGTAGGTAGGGAAACTACAGGCCTATCAGAAGACTAATCTAGGTAGCAGCAGGGCTGATCAGGGAAAGCCTATTGACTTTAGATACCTACATCAGGAACCACTCTTTTTTAATTTATTATTCAGATCATATTTACGCCAGTGCTTTCCATATAGAATAATTTGCCTTTCCAGATCTGGTAGGCTTGTGCTAAGAAATGTACTCTGTGGAGGTTTAGCTATTTTTGTAGCTAAGCCGTAGGACTGTTTGAAGTTTTGCCACAAAAATTCTGCATAGGTACTGTAAAAAAGGAAAATCAGAGTTCATGCCATAGCTGTAAAACCAACCAACCAAAAACTTATCAAATGACATTTAAATTACTAGATACAATCTATTGAGAAACTCCTAGAAAATTTGTCCTAAACAGAGATAAAATTACATTGATATAATATTATTAAAGCCACTAATTAATTGTACTTCAACTTTCAATCGAATTACATGCAGAAAAGAAATGCTACATGTTACGTATTATGTAGCTCTGTTTAGTAGGTGTCTTTTAGTCTTTAGGGATGTGTTTTCTTAAGGGATATACAAGCTGAAAAATTAATCTCTCTGGTAACAGCATTGCAGGAATTAATTCTCACCTTTGTTTAAAAAATTGTAAGAAGAAAATTCTCTGCTGGCCTAGCTTCATTTGAAGTCATTGAAATAATGCGAGGAGAGAATGTGGCAGCAGTTCCAAATGTATTTTGTGATTATTTTAACAACCATTAGATTTTTTTATTTTAAATATATTGTTCCAGATCCTAGGAGTTTTTTTCATATCAACATTTTATCCTAAATACATAGTTTCTATATAATCTTTTTCTATACAAACATAATATATTTCAAAGAATGGGTAATTTTTCCTGGCTAAGTTATGCAGTCTTGCAGGCCACTTGTAGTAGATTTACAGTTAGTATACTTATTTTTCCACATGTAATTACATCCTGCCTGATTTCTGTTACTGTCTTTGCACATATAATACCCAAATTTTTAAAATAACTTAAAATGCAGAATTTTTATCCAGCTAAACCGAGGGTGATTCTTCATTAGCATACACAATGATAAGTGGTGTACCTATGTCTCTTAGAAGTTTTTAGACAAGTAATTCCTTTGGCTGCTTTTCTAGCATGAGAGTGTGTGTGTATGTACATGTTGGTTGTTTTTCCCTAACTGTACAATGTGATATGAGCTTTAAAGTGTCATCTCATTAGTGGTAAATAATATTGAGTGTTGGCTCCAAACACCACCTAGTGATTATGATCCAAGCTGTATACTATATAAATAGCTAATTGTTTAACCTGACATTTATCTACATGAAGGAAATGGATAAGAAATCTGACTTTTATTTGAATAAGAATTCCATTAGAATTTCCCAGACTAATCATCATCATGTCATACTATTTTCTTCTGTTATGTACTTACATGTAGCAGCAACAACGTGAATAACAATATTTGCTATTTTCTAATTATGTTTCAGTTCACAAGATTAAAAAAAAAAAAATCTAATAAAGCCTGTAAATCATCAGCTATTCTAAAACTAATGACACTTCTCTGCTGTCCATTCCAAGACTCATATGCAATCTCAGTGGTCATTATCTATCCTCATCCTATGTTTACAGCAATTAGGGCTTTTAAGCCAATAGACAGAACAGTTTGTGGAGCACTTCCTGGGCTCTGCTTTGCAATCTTCTAGATCCTCTCGGAACTTTGTCCAAGATAAAAACTTGTGGGAGGTCTCTGAGAAATATCAAAGTGCCTGCTGCAGACAGAGAAGCATGACCTTGGGGTGCCATGACTACCAGCCTCTAGCAGCTTTTAACAAGCCCTGTGAGCTGTCCTGGGGGGACAAGGAGGCTGCTGGTGAGGAATGGTCAGGCATCCTTGCAGCAGGTGCAAGGGATGGAGCCATATAAGAGCTGGTCTTGAGCATGACTCATGGGAGCACCTAACAGATATAGCCTTCTGTGTAGAGAAGGCTCAGGACCTCTGCTCAGGACAGAATATGTGTACCCAGGGGTGGGGGATCAGGCACTGCAGAACAGCCACTGCAGCAGCTGAGCTGTAATGTCAGAGACCATTTTGTCCCAGACCAAATTTTTGGGGGAGGACACAGCCCAGCAGCACTAGAGTTGTAGGGAGTTTCTGTGGCAAGGAGGAATATTTCTTGTCTGCAGGAGATGGGCACACTGGTGTATTTCTTGTGTTGTGAATAAAGAAGCTGGAGTGCAGAGGATTGTCTCATCTCTGGTGCTACAGAGATTGACGGGACCTTCTCTAAAACACTTCAGCCTAAAAAGCCTTTTTCCTTCCTGAGAGAAAGGAAAAAGATAAATAACATGATCAGAGCTCTGGACTTTTGAGAGAAGATGTCAGCCTCTTCAGAGACTTGCCTGTAAGAATTCAACAGCAGATGGTGCCAGAGTGAAGGGGGAGTCAAGAATGCTGGTTCGTTGTATGGCTTTTCTGGGGGGTTTGGTCCTGTGTATGTGTGTATAGATTCACCTTCTGGATCAAGGATGGTCCATCGTGATGACTCAGTTACCAGGAAAAGGTGACAGGAGGCCTGCATGGATGAAAAAAATCATCCTCAATTAAAACATAATTTAGAAGATGTGGAAGCAGGAGGAATATAGTGACACTGTCCGAGCATGTGTGTATGAGATTTAAGAAGGTGAATGATATTGAATCTAAAAAAGTTGTGAGGGGCAGAGGGAGGAGGGTCTACAGGTAAATCTGCACTAAATGGAACTTTGGAAAATGTGGGGCCCCATCTGTATGGGGCAGAGGAGATGGTGCCAGAGGAATTGGAATCATTGAATAGCTTGGCCTGTTCCTTAACCTTGGCCTTATTGTTAAGGTTTTCTTCCAGAAGTCCCTGGCCCCCAAGGCGTGTGGGTAGGTCTAGAGCAAAAACAGGCTTGCCAGAGAGTTGGACTGGATAATCAGGGGCCCTTCTAACCTCAACCATTATGCAAGTCTGGTTTCAATTTATGAGACTGTTAATTCCATAAGGGAGACAGTTTCATTATCACAAATATTTTAGTTATTTCCATAATTATGTTCAGGTAAAATAAAATAGACAATTTTTAGATTGATTTTTTTTTTCTTCAAGAGGGCTCCAGACAAAGATATTGAAATAAAAAATGGGAAATACATTCTTTTAACAGTTGAATGCTTTTCAAATCTTATGTTTTAGTATTCATACATGACTAGCCTCTTGATAGATATCTTTGCTAACAATTTATCTAATTTTATCCTTCACTTCATGACATCTTACAAAATACCTGAGGTAAGATGAAAATACCTCTCATTTTTGAAAACTGGTGTTTATCCTTCCAAAAGTATTTCTATTTAAATTAATTGAATAAATGAATTAATCATGGGAAGTAATTTTCTTGCATGTATGAAAGAAGAAACTGTTTGTTGTGGGAAACATTTCCTTGATACATATTTTTCCTCATTAGAAATAATTAAAATTCAAAACAGCTCTGTCAAGTAATTTCTTTCAAAAATATAGTATTTTAAGACATAAAAAATTACATTAGAGAGCTTTTCATAAACTTCTTGCAAATATTTCATTACTTTAATGTCAACAGTTTTTCTTGATAGGGCTATTTATTCTTTTTAAATAAATAATAACATTTTTATTAGTAAATGCCTACTAAAGATTTTGACAGGCCATTTTATGTTATTTTGGCAATGACTGTGAATAGATATACAGAAAATAAAAATATTTATACAGTTTCAAAAATCTTAAAAAAATGCTTTCTGCATTCAGGAAAAGAAAAATTAATTTTTGAAATGTGCAGTCTAAATGTATTACCTTAGCAGACAAACTATATATGTAGTAAGATATTTTTATGGGGATGAGAATTCAGGAGGAAAATACTATTGTCTTTAACTTAAGTTTCCTAAAGGCGAAAAATAAAAAAAATAAAAAAAAAAAATTAAAAATCTATTAGAAGATTTGTTTACTCATTAAGTTTCTTCTTTCTGTGTGGGTTTTGGATTTTTTAATTTCCTAATATTATTAATTTTATGGGTTTTTTTTTGGAAAAGAGGGCAGAATTAAAAAGTTCACATAGTTAAATGTATATTAAAATCAAGTGGAGAAAGTGTTCTCTGATCTTATAGAAAATGGCAGTTAAATGGAACAGATTTCCTTCCCACTGATTTTCTTCTCATGTAGGATCTACCCATACATTTAAACTTTCTTTCTTGACACTAGCTTTTAATCACAACCTTATGGGAAGATATATTGAGATTATGTCCTTCAGGGATATAGGAGAATTTCAAAGTTTTGATGGGCACACATTGACATGTAGATCATGTAGATTCAGATAATTTGATTTTTAAATTAAACTCTATTTAGTTAGGTATTTATAAAAATTAAAATTGGAAATTAAAAATTAATTTAATGATGATTAATTTTACTTTTAAAGAAAGGCTAGAAACACAAAGCCTTGGATATTAAATCTTCATGCTATCTGCAGTCCGGATTCTGTTTAAAACCAGACTTTAGGTGTGACAGAAATCTAAGACTGAATCCTAATACATATCTACTCTGAGAGAGCCTGAATTTCATTATTTGGCAACCAGTGATGTTGAACATTCTGAGAGGCGTTAGCCCCCTACTGAAGAATGGCACAATTTGAGGTCTTGCTCTCAATCACCCTCTGCATTGGCCTTATTTAATTTATTATTACCAATCATCTGCCTGGTGTAATCAACCATATATAAGAATGTGTAGACTCATTTTATTAAGCAGATGTAGTCATGTAAATAACTTTAAAACATAAATTATTTTTTCCAAAGTCACTTGGGATTTGTGCTCAAAACACTGTCTCCATATTTACCTTTGCAAACATCAGGGGAAAAGAGAAACAGAGACAACAAACTTAGTCAAATCCAGACTGGCCATTTTTGGGATCAGTTTTTCACCATTTTAAAAAGGGATTTACCATTAAAATTAAGACTTTAGGGGAAAGCATGTTTCCTTTAGCCTGACAGGATAACCAGCAATTGTTTAAATGCAGTGGCCACCATCAGAGATTCGCATGTTTAACTTGTTCCAAATGTCTGAATTATATAGTGCAGAACTAAAGGTAGAATTATCCCCAAAGGATGCCACTTTAAGACTTTCTGCCTTTCAGTTGCAGGAAAAGTGATTCATAGTTTAAATTAAGAACTTCTAGAACCCTGCAGGGTGAAGCTACCTCATTGGCTTCTGTGATTCTCAGAAGTAATTTTTCCTTCTCAATCTGCACTATAAAATCCATCCAGGATTAAGCTTTTACAGAGGATTGGGAGATCAAAACCTAAGCTGGGACAGCTTTGAGAATTAAATCTGGGAGTAGGGGAGAAAAATGTTGCTAGACTTCCTTTACAAACTATGCAGAAATATTCAGGATCATTTGCATCTTTTTCTCCCTGTTGATTCATTAATGTATTCATTCCTACTACTCCTCTGCTTCCTATATTCTACCCACAATTAAGATGATGTGTTCACTTACCTTATTGGAAACACTGCACATGAAGACTGATGTGTTACATAAAAACTCCAACAGTAGCAATGGAAAACATATCTTTCAGTCCTGTGCTTTGTTATAGTCTCCAAAGAAAAGGAAGCATGTTAATTAGAGCTGTTGAGCTGTATAGGAACTTTATAATGTTATTTGCAAAATTTGGACTGAGGCAACATCATAAATGTATTCAGAGTGAAGAAAAAAACTTGTAATTCACCAAAAAACCTGCTTCTTTCCACATGCCCTTCCCAATTTTTTTTTGTCACTTCTCTATTAATGCACCGAGCTTTTTTTCTCAACTTCAGTTTACACAAATGATCATCATGGTTTTATAGAAATGGAGTGAGGTTAAATGAAACCTTTTTTGGTTAATTTTGGTAAGCAAATCATCAGACATTCATTACAGACAAATCTATTTCCAACAAACTAATCAAAAACAACTTTTCAGAAAAATAATGACTACAAAAAGATAAGTATAACTATTTTTAAACAAATATTCCTTACATTCATCATATGCTTTTGATATTTTTGAATGAAATTTAAGTCTGCTTTTAAACATATTTGCATAGTTAAAGTCAGTTAAAGTTTTATTAGTCAGTTAGTCAGTTAAAAGTTTTATTTTAGAAAGGTAAATGGAGGTAAAGATGGTGCTGCAGAAACTGAGACTTGGGGTGGAGGGGAAGGGAAGAAGGATGTAATTCTAACACATATTTCTCAGCACAACCTCTTCATAGTGAATTTGTATTTTGTTGTCTTTTCTATATACTTCTTCTTCATTATCTCCTGACTCAGTATTTTTGTCTAAACCATCCATCTCATAGCATAGGTTTCTGCTACTTTTAGTAGACTTCCCATTTATTTCTGGCTTCTAATATGACATAAAATTTTTTACATATCTTTGCTTTCAAGTGCATGGTCCTACTTTTTTTTTCTCTAAATATTATACGATCCTTTAATTTCACCAAAGGTCACTCTTTTTCTCTTTCCCCTGTGCAAGCAAATTCTAACATAGGATCTTGCTTCATATAGTACTATTTTGAAATACTACCACCAGAACGTACACTAAACTATCTTTAATTCTGTGTTCCGAAAGAATCAGAGAACAGATTCAACATAAAATTTGCTAATTACTTTCTTTCCACAGTGTGATTTCCCTTGCATTGCAAATTTCTTTTCTTCAAAAAGAAACATTTTGACACTAGACACTATGTTAAAAAAGTCATACCAACCAATTTGGTATGAAATTATCTGCCTTTAGCAAAATGGTACTCATTTGCTCATAGCAAAAATCTCACCAAAATAAAGGAAACAATACCTTCCTTTCAAACTTATTCAAGACCAGGATCCTCATCAATAATGCTTTGCTCCAAGCTCTGACTCTTGGTTTATGACCCTACAAGCTGATCTTGCAATTACTTCAATTAATTTTTCTGTATTTGAATAAAATAAGTGTCATTTATTATCTATCAACAAAATTTCATGAAAAAAAAAAAAAAAAGTAGTCAAATTTAAATTATTTTTTCCCCCAATATATTATAAACATATTGTTCAATAGGATATCATGCAGTATATATTTATGAAAAGCACACAAAGAGAAATAAGGTAACTAAATTACATTACACTCCTTAGTATCTCCTTTGAAAATAGGCATTTGTCCATAGGAGTTAATCTTCTCCACTGTAAGACAAAAAGTCTTGCTTGGTAATAAACTGTGCTTCCCTAAAGTGCATTTGGGAGACTGGAAAAGCCATAATCATGAAAATTCTGAGGATAATTTCATCCTCACTAACAATTATGCTGGACTATTTGGGATAAGAATATTGCTGGGATGTTTCATAGAGGTTCAGAAAACTGCTGTCAGCATATGACAATCTATGTACAATAAAATGGGGAGTTTAATGAAGAATTAAAATAATAAAACAACAAAATTTCTAAATTATACTTGCTAAAACAGAAGTTCTTAAATGATGTAGAGTTTATTCAGGAGGATATCTGTCTTTTGAGTTTTGTCTTACCCTTTAAAAATGATCTTAAAAGAGTTTTTAGTGCTCCTCATTCAGTAATTAAATATAAACCAGCATATTCTGGGTAGTTCTGTTGGCTCATTCTTTTCAGACAACAGAGCCCCAATAGAGTCCTACGGTTTGGTAAAACATCAAGGAATTGTGGCACGTGATTATCACAGCACCTTTGGGAAGGCAAGCCTTATTTACTGTGCACAGCCATTGGCAGTGATACAGAAGCATAAGAGGCTGTTTGCCTTTCACCCATTTCCTATAATATTTTCACTGGTTCCATGCATGGCCTTTTTATAGTGAGTGATTGGACAAGATGAAGCACAACAGAAAGCTTCCCACAAACACAGTCACATACATACTACTCATGGAAAGAAGATACACCATCAACAGCCCTAAAAAGCAGGACTCCTGACCATTGCCAAGGAAATAGGGACACAAATGGCCAAGGACCAGGCAAAATTGTCTGGGAGTTTGCAGTACAGAGCTGTACCACAGTAACTGTCCATGTCTGTGCTTTAACAGCTTGTAGAAGAGGCAGCTTATTCCTTTTTTCCTTAATTGTATTTATAGATTGCAAGAGAAATTATGTTCTTTTCCCCAATTCCTTCCACCTGAGGATATTAAAGTGCCTCAAAAAATTGTATAAAACCTCACTGCTTTATTTATGGTAAATAAATATAATTACCCTCTTTTTTCTGATAGGGAAATTGGAACTTTGGGAAGACTGACTTGAACTGATACAGTGGTGGTGAAATTCTAGGCTATATCATAATTTTCTAACTCATTAAAGTTCTATCCCTGTAATTTGTTGACTACTTAATGTTGAAATTTGAATCAGGAATACTGAATTTTATATAAAGATATACACCTTATATACAGATAAATTCTAAGTATTTAAAATATCCAAAAAGTAAATATAGAAAAAACCATAAAGATTTACAAGAACAGTATTAGTTCATAACTGCCACCAGATAGTAATTTATCAAAAAAAGACTGGAAATATATTGAGAGTGGTTTAGATTTCAAAATTTAATAAAGGGAATGTCTTCAAATTGAAATAAGTAACTCGAGACATCTTGAAGAGCCTGCTTTTTGAAAAGATGTTGGTTTCTTCAGTGTCCTTAGGGGTATGAGACACTCCAACACTGAAGCAACCTTAATTCCTAGATTTTGGGGTGTTTTTCTAATCTCTAACATCATTAGAAGAAATAATTACTGTTTCATATGATGTTTATATAGTGCTTACTTCTGTGGAACAACAGTAGTGTGATAAGTAATATCTCATTAACATTTTGCCATTATACAATATATCAGCTTCTTTAAAACAATATATTCTTTAAAACTATCTGGCACTTACTTTTATACTAATAATCAAAATAATGTTAAAATAATTAACAGAGAAATAATAAATATAATTAGAATGTTTTACCTTAAAATTTTCAGTATTAATACACAGTGACATTTTTAATTCCAAGTTCTATATTAATAATATTTATAATCAGAAGCTTCTGGCAGAAAGAAATCATAACTTCATTTTGGAGGGCATTTTTTTAATTTGCCTATATAATCTCCTTTTCAAGTAACTTTGTTATTTAAAATTCATATTATTTTTATAGCAGGTTTAACTCCACTAGAGCATGAACATTTTATAATTCATACATGAAATATTAGCCTGCAAGCAATGCCATAGTAAAAAAAAGCCTTTGTACTGTATGAAGACTAAATTATTGATATTAAAATTAAGAAAGAAGAAATAACCATCATGAGACACAACAAAATATCATTTTATTATGGCATTGTCTTTTTAAGCACAAAGAATCTTATTGCTTGTTATTTGTTGTGTTTAAAATAGTTTAAATAACGTTTAAAAGGGAAGAAATATTTACCTTTTTTCAACTTTTTTCTCATTTATAGTTAGAAGTCTGGCCTTCTGCTGAAACCAATAACCTTTTCTTCATGAGATAACATCAAAATAACATTCATCCCACTTGGAAGATCTCTATGTCTAGAAATCGTGGCCACTGTACATTCACCTGGAACCTAGCTTTGAAATCATGCAAAACACGTGTTCTCTGGTGAAAGTCATAGGCCAACAAGGTAGTGAATAAATATCAGAGTGATATTGGGTTCAAAAACAGAGAAAGGAGAAGATGAATAAACATTTTTAGCATCTTCCACATACGACCCAGTTCTTCATTTATAGTTAAAAGTTGAATGGTTGTGAGCTATGGATGAAGTTGTAATTGAATTGCAAGAGTAATTTACCCTTAGCATGGGCTGCTTTGGACTTAAGGATTTAGTTTACTATTTTTTTTTTAATACTTAAATACTTGACATATTTGACTTCTTCATATTCTGAAGAATCATATTTGATTTCAAATACACACTAAACTCTGAAATATTTTGGTTCACAACTTCATGTGAAAGATCATATAATTTTCAGAGTGAACTTGTTCAACTTCTTCACATCATTGCTGGCTTATATATTTATATCTAGGATAATTGGTAAGAAGTGATAAGAACAGTAAATTCTGAACATATCACTTTTTTGCACTGTTTACTAAAAGGGATTTTTGTAAATCAGCATTTCACTACAGATTTTGGGTACTCATAATCACTTTAACTTCTTATTGTAGAGTAAAAGTATATGTTTTCTTGGATAAATGATGCATACACTAACAATTAGCAAGATCTCCAAAAAGGCATCTTGAGGTTTTTCATAGGTGAAGAGGAAAAGTGGCGAAATCCTCTCTGTACATGGCTCTCAGTGGTGTGTCAGAGCTGTCTTTTAGCACAGGCAGTGAGACCTGTACAATGATCCTAACAGTAACTTATAACGCAACTGCAGTATGATTTTATACTTTTTACAGCATGAAGAAGAGTGGGGAAATTCTGTCATTAATCTCAAAACCATTCACCTCACCACTATGATTTCAACAGTTGCAAGGAATGAACATTACTGTTTCTAAGACACATGCTTTAGTAAGCATGGCTTTCCACAGTGGACATGTGTGCAGTATGTCCAGAGGAAAGTGACCAAAACGTTGAAAGGCCTTGAGGGCAAGACTTGCAAGGAACAGCTGAGGTCACTTGACTTATTCAACTTGAATAAGGCTGAAAGGTGACCCCATTTCAGTCTACAACTTCCTGAAGTTTGGCAGCACAGAGGGAGATGCTGTTCTGTCTGCCTGTGGTAAGACACGAGGAAATGGAATGAAGTTGCATCAGGAGAAGTATACGTTGGACTTTAGGAAAAGGTTCTTCACTGAGAGGGTGATTAGATGCCAGAACAGGCCCTCCAGAGGAAGGTTATGGCACCAACCCTGTCAGAGTCCAAGGAGCATCTGAACATTGGTCTTAGTCATAGGATTTATTTTTAGCAGTCCTGAGGGGAAGAGGGAGTTGATGATTCTTACAGGTCTCAATGATTCTTATGGGTCTCTTTCAGCTTGAGATATTCTATGACTCTCTGGCCTATTTATTGGCCTGTCAGTCAAGAGTAGCCAGAATAAAAACATTTATCCATTATCTGTTATTTACAGAGAAATGTAAAACATATCAATGAAGAGTAATGAAAAGCTGGTGGTTTTTTTTGGGTTTGTTTAGTTTTGTTTTGTTTTTGTTTTGTTTTGTTTTTTTTTTTAACTAATAAAAGGGTGGTTAGGAAAGAAAGAATCCCAGTGCATTTCTAGACATCATTTTAAAAAGACGACAGATTTCTCACCATCAAATAGTAACACTGCTTTACAATCAAAGGAAATGGTGTATAGCGAAAATGGTTGAGAAACATTTACAAACAGAAAACCTTCATCCCAGAAATATAACATTTATTTGTCTCAATGAAAAAGAGAAACAACACTTGACAAAAAATTTAGCTTTTGAAAACAGCTTAGTCCTGAGATGCACAAAATCTTAATTATTAGGAATGGGCCTAGTATTTTTGCATTCAAAAAAGCTCCAATAGTTTCTGCGAACAAAAGAGAAGTTTGATAAATTTTTGGGTGATAAAAAAGGATCTGAAAATGTTCACAGGAGGGGCAGAGCACTGTTAACATGTTAATCAAGTTTTCATCTACAGTTTTGTCAGTGAAAACAACTATTCCTATGGCTTGTAGTAACTTTTGCAGTTACAAATTTTAGCTGGAGACCACAATTATGTGGCAGTTTGTGAAGTGCCTAGTAAATACAGACAAAATGAGAAGGATATGTTGTCCAGTGTAAATGTGCCTGAAAGCTTGGGTGAAAGTTCAAAGCTGTAAGAATATAAAACCAAGGAAGATGGAGTAAAGGTCTATGTTAAACCAGACTAACTCCACAAGACATAAGATACATCTTTTTTTCTGCTGAAGTCCACCTGGAGCATGGGAGTTTGAAATCCAGAATCAAGAAGTAAAAACTGGAATTTTAAAAAATTAGGAGTGAAATGGATTAGGCCATGGTCTTCAGTTCTGAATTGTACGTGCCGTGTAATGAGAATGTCCCCTCAGTGTGGAGGATGTAAGCATGAGGCTCACCAGATTAACAAACAGTGGCGCAGAAGGAAATCAGGAATGAAAGTGATCATGAAGTCACTTTCTTCGGTGAGTTTCAGGCCTGTTTGGAATAGAATAATGTAACCACAGTGTTATGTCCTTTAGTGGAAGGATGAAATACCCAATCTCAATATTAGTAAATCTCTAAATTGTCTTCCTATTAAAGATTATTAAAATTTTCTCTTCATGTGAGCCAAAGTAATGTTGAGAATGTTTTATTTCTCCTCAAAGAAATATTCAACATAAGTGGCTATTAGTGTACCTGAAAGACAGATGAAGATTCTTTACTTTTTTTTTTTTTTTTTTTTGCAAAAATATTGTGTTCAGTGATATTTTGCTAAANAAGGAAGGAAGGAAGGAAGGAAGGAAGGAAGGAAGGAAGGAAGGAAGGAAGGGAAAGAAAGAAAGAACTAAAGAAAGAACTAAAGAAAGAAAGAAAGAAAGAAAGAAAGAAAGAGAAAGAAAGAAAGAAAGAAAGAAAGAAAGAAAGAAAGAAAGAAAGAAAGAAAGAAAGAAAGAAAGAAAGAAGCTCCTTGGTGAATACAAAAACATTTTTCTTACTACACCAAAGTTGTATTTGCTCCAACTGCAGGCAATGAAACATATTCACAAGGATTTCAAGACTGAAGAACACCTGTTTTGACTTGCATGATCTACACAATTTCATATACTGGACTCATTTAATCAACCCCATTATCTGCACACATATAAGTCATCCATAAAAATATTTAACTCTCTCACATCACACTGTGCAACCCTGTAGAACCTGAGCATAATGTATTGTCCTTGAGATGACATTCCTTGTGAAATCTCTTCTAAATCTATAGTAATTTGCAGGAAGTTACAATCAGTTATTTCTTTTGCAAAGCAGTAATATTGCTTGAAAATGAAGATGATAGTGAATTTCAATTGTAAACTGGTCTTATATAACAAGAAATAATAATTTTCAGTTTCCAGAGAAGAACACCTTTGATGCACACTGAACCTGCTGAGACACTTCTACTAGTTCAGACAGCCTTTGCAGTAAAAATGCAAATCAGTTATATTGGAGTTGCAGATTATTAAAGTAACACAGCGGGGCAAAATGCCAATGCTGACTTTACATGGACTTGCTAAGAGTAGTTCTTAAAGGAATTCTAATGGGTCTCATACATTGCTATTCATGAGTATTACAGAACTTCACTTCCACACAGAGCATTAAATGTTCTTGATTATATTTTGAATATGTGTTTGCACTGGAAAGGAGCCTGGCTAAAGGCATAGTCTGGAATCTTCTCTATTTGCAATAAGGATGTAGGATTAAAATAAAATAAAAGATTGTCAATAATTCAGCACCTTGTGACCAGCCTGTATGTTCACATTTAAATTGGAAAAGACCTGCATATGTTTTGAGATCCATGTATTACTTAGTAGCACTGTTTAGTGTCAAGCACCCATAAAATAAGGAAGAAAAAAAAAAGAACAATTTTCCTTTACAAATCAAGTATTTCAAATGATTTCTCAGTTCATAGAAATGGATGGATGCAAATGCAGCAGTTTTTGAAACCTGATACAGCCCTTTAACCTCATCAGGAACACTCAACGTCTAAGAACTAAATTTTAAGCCTTTGAATACAATATCCCTCACTTAAAATGGAGTTAAAATTTCTATAACACATAGCTATTAGTTTGACTGTCAATTCTGTGAGTGAACATCTTCTCAAACAGGACTTTTCCTTTAATGTTGTTATTTTTATTAGCAGAATTCAGGTTTTGCTGATTCAATAGTTTTCAGTGGTTTTAAGATTATTTGCCATCTTCATGAGCATAGCAGAAAATCAATTTTGTTTAGGGCGTGAAGATCACTGTGTACAATTATGCAATCCAGCAAGTGTTCAGTAGGAAACAGAAGTCATATTTACTTGCAAAGGCTTTACCACAAAAAGTTTGCTCCCCAGTAGCTCTCTCGATTGAATCTAGGTTTAGTACATTCCAAACCTTTAAATATATTTATGTCAGTATAGAGACTGTTGGGCCAGTTTGTGGGACTGACTTGACAAAATGAAGATAACCTCCTACAAAAATAAAAATATTTAGAATACACACTGTGTATTAGTGCATACACACTCTGTTTGGGAGTGCTATATTCATACAACACTCTCTCAGCCACTTCATATAGCTGCTGATCAAACTGTGTGATAACTACACCTTCAATTCTTATACTGTTGGTTACACCAATATTTTGTGCTGGTGTTTACCAAGAACCAAGTTTACCATTTTTTTTTTTTTTCTTGATGAGTTTTTGGGATTTTTTTCCCCTTTTCCCTTTATTTTGATTTTTTGCTTTCTTCCCCTGTATTATGAGTTTTGGGGGTGGTGATTTTTTTCTTCTTTTTTTAGCAGGATATTCATTAGGTGAGATCTGAATGTTTTTTGAACTTTTCTTGCTTTATCTTGTTTTAGAACAGTGCTTCCACATTTCAGTTACAGCTTTCTCCTGGAGAATATGTACTCCTTGCTGGGTTAGAAACTGGCTGAGCGATCAAGACTAGAGAACAGTGGTGAATGGAATTACATCCATTACATGGCAGCTGGTCACAAATGGTTGTGAGAGACCAATTATTACTGGCTCAAAACAACTGCAATGGAAGCTCAAATAAGGGGGAAAATTTAAAATAGTTTTCTATGCACTGATTTCAAATTACCTTAGCTATCAAACTTTTAAGCTGATATGCAATAACTTCCTTCTAGGCAGCAAATGGTGTTTGGTTGACTCAACTATATATATCTCAGCAAATTTTTATCACATTTAACAGGAAAAATAGCTTTACATACAATACATAGAAGTATTTTATGGAGTGAATTGCATATATTCTTTTAGCATCTTATCAAGGAAACGTAATTCTAAACACTCTGCTACAAGGCAACGTACACTCAGCACACACTTGGATGCCTCAGGTCTTTCTTTCTTATGACTGGTCACTGCAGTTTTCAAATACCCTGACCCAAGCATTAAAAATGAAATTATGGACTCATCATTTTTTTGCAGTAGCAAAATCATCTAATCACTCCTGTTGTCTAAAGAAGTGAGAAGAGTAAATTATGTTCTAAAACATTAAAAATACTACAGGTGAAAAACTGCAGTAATCACAGTAGTCAGCAAGGTCAACAAATTTAAACAAATTATTCATTTTTTATTTATATATATCATTTGAGTGTGTCTCTTTCATATTTTCAGAAAAAAAAAGTCATCAATACGATATCTACAGAATCCTTATAAGAGCTGCCCAGACAAAACGATGACAAGGTCTAAGAAGCAAAGTATTACAGCTCCTTCCCATTAACAAGAAATTAATGTTAAAACTTTTTAACTACTTCCTTTGCAAAGCTGACTATTAGTTCAAAAACCTGCTTCACAGGCCATGACCCCTTCCCTGATGCAATCTTACTAGGTTCAGTGCAGGCCTATGCAGAAAACTGCTCCATAATATGGGTTTTTTTTGAGAAAATGTCAGTAACGAAAGTGAAGAGCACAATCTCATAGCTTGCACACACATACTCTTACAAAAGTTAAGTTCTAAACTTCACAATTTGTGTAAGAAAAAACTTCCAAAATAGGCTTTTGAGTCTTCATAATTTTTGAATCTCTATTTACTGTCACTTTAGTTTACATCATTGTAGAACAAAAAATAAGTAGTTCTGGGATTTTTGGATGTACCTATGAATGTTATTCACATTATTTGAGGCATTCTAATATATGTAACTGCATTTGCAAGCGAAGGGAGCAGGAGATACACCACATTTGAATACAAAACCAACAGCTGAAATGTGGTCTAAAAATAAAATAGGACAGATGGGGGCTCCTAAGAAAGAAATCCTGGTAAAATGTCATAGGTTTTCATAGATATTTTTGTCAGAGATTAAATAACTCTTCACTTTTTAACTTTCAGTGAGTTTATATTACATCTTCATGCTACCAGGATATTATGCAAAGTCAACAGAAAAGTTTATTTCCATGCCTACTTGTGCTGCACAGCAAATTTTTTAGTATCCAACAATAAAACTCAGGAACTACAGACTTGTATGAAGGTAGGTATCTCTGAAGTGTTTTTTTAATTGCAATATATATCTATGAAGAGATGAAAATATGTAACAAAATTAGTTCAGAGAATTAAAAATAAAGACAAATTCCTATACTAAATAAAGTCAGAAGTTATCAGGTTAAAATAAAATAATAAGAACTTATTTCTCATAGTAATTAAAAGCCAGCCAAATATTTAAAACATAAATAACTAAAAATTAGCCCCAGAAATTAAGACCTCAGCGATGGCATACTCTCCAAAAATAAAAAAAATCCCAAACAGAATGTCAAAAAGAAACATCAGTTTTATAAATTAATAAAGTCTTTCCATTATGTAAAATATTTAAGTGTTCCTGTTATGTTGAACATATTTGCACTCCTCTAAATAAATTAATTTTGTACTTGAAAACCTAAATGACCCTTCGTCAAGCAGTACAATTTATTAAAGACAGATTACTATCAATCTGCATCAAACTAATTTCTTTGTAGAATGAAACTATTAGAAAGCAGGAGTAACTATCTCAGCAATTCTTTGAGTTGTGGACTTCACTTAAACTTTCAGAACACGTGAGAGCAAATCATTATTTTGATTCTGTTTTTTAGTAATTTTACAGGGTTGTTTTTTAGAGAGGCTAAATGGGAGCTGTTAACTGAAGACTGACACTTCTTTTTAAATATTTTTATATTTATATTTAATATAAATATATGATTTGTATTTCTGCGTGTAGAAAGTAATAAAATCAAGGGGAAAACATCAAATAATAAAGAAAACTTCTGGACTGAAACTAAAATGACAATTTCTGAGGAAAAGTGAAAAAGTGTGAATGAAAACCTGAATTGAGAATCCCTTGTAGTATCAAAAAAAAAAAAAAAAAAAAAAAAAAAAAAA
>VXBN01006405.1:109331-123236 GCA_013397395.1 Sinosuthora webbiana
AAATAAAAAAAGCAACAAAAATAAGCAAACAAAACCAGGGGGGAAAAAAATATAATCCTTTTTTTCAAAGGTGGTGAAAATACTTACTTTTGCTATTTACTTTTGCTATTTCCCAGTACCTAAAAGTTCCAAACGGGAACTTTGCATCATAGCAGCCAGTAAATTTTAACATCACTACTAGTGAATATTTATGCTAATTTTAGGAAGATAGTAAGGGATCCAGAGCACTGTAGTTGTTGTGCCAAAATAACAGACCTCTGGCCCAGTCAGTGCCTTTGTCCTTTTTAGTCTTACACTCCCATGCATAATAAATAACACGGTAAAAAAATGTGTTGTGTGGTTGACACTCTGTACCTTAATTTCCACTGCTATGTAAATTTCTTGCCACCAAGTTGTAAACTCTTGAAATATAGAGTTTGTAATATAAGTACTGCTACAACCTTGAATATAACTGAGAAAATGACACAACTATAATTATGCTCTGTGAGAAACGTAATAATGTATTCTGAACTCATAATTTGGTCATTTATCTTCTATAATTGCATTTTTACTTTCTCTTTAACTGAACATTTATAATTTTACAAACAGCATAGTCGTTGGTCTAAAACTTAGATTGGTTTCTCCTTTGTTAGCCCTGAATTTCTGAGCTGTATATACCTTCCTTCTCTCCCTCTATTACTTCTGCAGTGACTTGAGATGGTGTGGTACAGTAGTCTAAGGACCAGATTTCCAAATATAGATTGCAACTCCTTTAAAGCAGACCTCTAATTTCCCCTGTACCTGAACTAAGTGTTTAATATATTTCTAAAATAAAAAATAATAATAATTAAATAAAAAAAGCTGAAGTCAAACCCCAAGTTTAGCAAAATACAGAGAGGCCCAAATCAGGTGGTGGGTTTTTCTTCATTTAACTTCAGCCAACCAAAAGCAAAGCCTAAAGGAAAACTAATTGTGACTTCTTTCTCTGAATCATCTTGTGATTAACGTGATTTCAGTGTGATTAATCCGCTTAGGTGACAGTTATTTCTCTGTAGAGAGTGGTTTCCCCCAGGAAGAGGAAAACCCTGGACTAATGCTCTGGGAAACCTCTTTCTCAGCAAGAGGCTTACTCACATGGTCCCTCCATTCAAGTATGCAAATTTCTGCAAGAAAGTTCCTAGTTCTTTGTGTTACCATAGGCTGATTTTTCGTGCAGAAATTTTAATATTCCTAATCATTCTCCCCTACTTGACCCTTAGACCCCACCTTAACTCCTCCCCACACCAGCATGCACTAAGTACCCCTTTCTGACCCTGGCCTTGGGCCTTTTGTGCCTTTCTCCTGACTTGTTCCTGTTCACTCCAAATATAATGTACGGCTTCTTGTTCATTATTTTTACGTTTTCTGGACAATTGGATCAAGACTGCCTCTCTCTAACAAGTCCCCATCAGAGCAGAGTCCCGAGGAAACTTAAAGGGGTCCAATCATCTGTGCTCATACCACTGGACTTTTCATGTCTATTTGCTGGAACCTGGAAAATAAGAAACTGTATCAGGGAACTCTTAAGGAAACTTCCCACTCTGACCACTCTTGAGCCTCTCTGGCAGTCACATTCCCAAGGCCAAAGACTTCCACAGCTGGGACCAGAGCCCTTTCATATCAGCAGCTCCAGTGACCTGAGGGGAGCCCCCCTGACCCCCTGCACACCCCACTCACAGCCACACACACCAAGTTTCCTCACTGATTCAACTCCAGGTTTCCCACCGCAGAGTCTCAGATGTCTCGTTCCATAAAACCATTTATTCACCATGCAGTGACACAGAAACAGCTCCAGCTGGTGCTCCTGAGGAGGGACCCCCAGCAAAGGAACCCCATGGCTTTTACATCCTCACAGTCTGTCTGCAGGTCTTGCTCTTGCTCCTGGTGACTCACTCCTGGCCCTCTCCATGTCCAGTCAGATCAATGAATCTGAATCAGATGTTGCCTCTTTTCATCTCCTTTGTTATCCAAAATATCAGTCCATTCACTTACACACACAGACAACACACAAAAAAAAACCCAACTAAGCAATGAAACGAGAAACCTCTGAACCCTTTTCAAACACCCTACAAAATCCATGCAAGGCCAACTGAAAGAGATATAGAAAAAATGTCAACAAATTTCTGAAAGGTAGGACTAAAGGAGATAGAGCAAGATTCTTCTTAGTCACACCCAGTGACATTACAAGAGTAAATGGGCACAAATTCAAGGAAACTCCAGTCAACCATAACAAAAGTGCTGCTATAGTAGTCAAATATTGGAAAAGGTTGCTGAGAAAGGTTGTATCATCTCCACCCTTGGAGGTAATCAAAACTGAGCTGAATGCAATCCTGCATTGAGTAGGAGGCCTTCAGAAATGTGCTGAAATACTTGTATGATAATAATTATCTTGAAAGGCCATTTATCATTTAATTAATTTCAGTTCAATAGTCAGTAACCTTGCTTATCACCCTACCCTTTACTCCCTCTGAGGTTAGAATGGAATACCTGAGAATGAGTCTATCAAGTATGCTTAAGTCTCTTTGAAAAAACAACATGACATTAGTGGACTCGAAGGGGTGATGGGAAGATCAATTTTTGCTGAGGTTGTCCAATCAGTCATATGCAACTGCATTAACATTGCTCCAGTGTTCTCTTTGTCTTTACAGTCACCCTATGCACTGACTATGAATGTGGGAAGAGACTGACCCAGAGGCAAGAGGAGATGAGGAACAGCACAGTACTTCATCTGGAAGAAGGAGAAGAGGCAGCAGTGGCTGTTTATTCTGATGCAGAGACATGTAGTTTATATTGATTAAGTCAGGGAAGCCAAGACTATGTGACCTTTTAAGGCTGAACAGCAGGTATCTTTCACAGTGAAAATGACAGCAGGAACATTGTAAACACATTCTTTAACGTAGTACACTCAAGTTCCCCCCAAAAACTTGCTTAGTTGCTTAGTATTAGTTAACCAAAAATGTAGATTTCTATTACTTACAAACATAATATTTTTATTATCTAATATTTGGTGATTTGAAAACAAATAAATAAAAATATTCTTTTTTTTTTACCAAAATCTGAAATCACACAGCATGGCACAGTTACCTGTGTCTGATTGGCACTACTAATCAAAAGTTAGAAATATGTTTTAAAATCAATTAATTCTTTTTTAACCAGGTCTTCTTTCAGCTTCTCCTGTATATATTTCTGAAAGAAAACCAAAGAAATTTGTGAAGGAGCACTAACCAAACGGATCCATGCACTCTAAAGTTTGATAATTGCAGTAAGTAATCAACAAATCTAGGAAGCAGTTTTCCTGCGTCTGCCTGATATCAATCAGCATGGTATCTTACGAACTATAAAACTTTTCTAAGCAGTAATTATGGTGACAAAGAAAGGAAAACAGAGGATCAAATAATATTATTCAGCTACAAGCACTTTAAAATAAACTTTTTTAAAAGCTCAGGGCATTATTTGGACTCCCAGCCTTCTGTAAGTTTTTACTGTTTTGACTTGTGTGGAAAAGAAAAAGAAAGCTGCAATTACCTAAGAGTATGGACTCACGGCTGTGCTAAGCTTCAGGTTTCTTCTTTGACAGTATTGCAGGTTACTAATAACAGTTTGTCTGACAAAATAAACTTATCAGGTTAGCAACTGTCTTTTTGAAGGGAGTGGAAAGTAAAGAATTTATGTTGAGGTGAAAGAGATTCTTGTGAAATTTCTAAACAGTCTCTCAACTGCTATGGTAAATGCCTTGCAAATTGCCTAAATTCCCACTGTGTAGTATGAAGGTTCAAAATTAAAGTTGTATTTGTTTGAAAAAACATTGAAATGAAAATTGCTGAAGATGTTGGAGAGCTAATTCGTGTTTCCCTGGAGATGATTAGGCACTGAACAAGAGTCTATGATTAAGTAAAATGTAGAAAAAATAAAGGGTTTTTTTTTTCATTTTATTTTTGACTACATTATTGTCTTAGTTTAAAAAATGACTATTTTAAAAATTGCCAAGTTCAGAGGTATGAACATAAGACATTCCCATAGCTGTATCTATATGTGACATCTATATTATGTAAAGATATATGTCATGACAGTTACTCAAATAGGTTACATAAATATATAGATGCTGGTAAGAGAAGTGAAAATGATATTTTGAAAATTACATATGACATAATCTAAAGTATAAGTCATTGGAAACATTTCTTTACTTCATGATCTCTCCTAGGAGAGTATGGCCTTGAGCAGTAAGGACATATTTATCTCCTTTTGAAAATTAAAGTTAATTTGCCTCATCAACTCCCTTAAAGTCTAAGTATCTGAAGCAATAAACTATTATCAGGCTTATCACAGTGATATAAACGTTTCAGTGATGGGGTTAACATTGAAAATGGAATGTGTACCTTAAGATGTGTAAAAAGTGTATATTTTCAAGGATACAAGCTTTACGTTTCAGTTCTGATGTACAAAGCACAATAAATGACAATAGAACATGTTTTGTTCCATTGCCATATTTTTCAGAGCTGCATATTTGAGATTAGTATTGGCTGTGATTTTCTTATCCCATTTCTGTAAAAATGGGAGAGATATAATCTGTAGAAATTTTTTTTCTTTAAAGGTCATTAAAAGCAGAGTTCTTTTCGTGTGTTTCTACTTAATTAGCCAACACCTTAAAACTTCCCCTAATAATTTTGAAAATTATATCAATGGTACAGATAACTATTAAAGATCCAGTTGCTGATTTCTGTCTGCAGATACTGGTTGTTTGAAAATTACATTAGCTAACACAGAGTAACTCACAGCTTGTGCCTCAGATGCAATAAGCATTCAGCAAGAACTAATGACTAATATGAAGGAGTAATGTGCAAATGGTCTCACAGTTTCCAAAAATGAGAAGAAAGCAAGAAGGGAACCATCATGTCATCCTGAGTTATCAGGGGCACCACATTGTCCCTCAGTATGGCACATCTTCAGAATTTAAACAGTCAATAAATCCACATGGGATCAAGTGCTAATGAAGCGTGCCAAAGCAATACAAATCTGTAAGCTCAGCAATAGGCAGTGTTATTGAAATTAAACCAAAAGGTGAAGTAGAAGGATCTTCACAATTACTTTTTAAGCCCTGACCACTTAGTTTCTGACATGGAACAAGCAAAGCATGGGACCTGATGCAAATCTGATGGTGCTGCCTAACAATTACATTCTGGAGCTGGAAAAGAATAAGAAGATAAAACATCATGCTGGAAGTTATTTTCTACCTCAGCTATTTATGTCTCCTCAAGGGTTTAATATACTGTGTTTGCAAAACCTCTATTTTGTGAAATCTCCCCCTTCCCTTTGTATGTACACATAGATATAAATGCACACACAAACCCACACACACTCTGGTAAATCTTATTTATTAATCATATCAGAGGGGTTTTTCTATTTATTTTTTAGGCCACTGCTAGTTCTATATATTGGTATTCTGGCACTAATTATAGAACAGATTGTGTTGGGATTTCTACAGGACTGCACTATGGCAATACAGATTAAGCAATTAACCTTGATGTCACTGTAATTATTAAGATACTTTAGCAAAATGAACTAATTTCCCCACAGGATGTTCTGCTGAAATCAACTTCCACTCTTTTTAAGACACCAAAATAGAAAAGGCTATTGGAAAACTAAGTTTGAAATTTTTGTAAAGTGCTGGGCCATTTCAGTGGTCATCTTTTAGTGTTTCACACAACAGCACACCCCAAACTCACAAATATATACTTTCATAGTAGATAAATAAAAATACATGCAATAACACTCTATTGAGGTCATTGCAAAAACAGGAGGAAAAAAGCAACAGATAACACCTCTTCACCAGGTGCCTTTACCATGCAACTTCTAACCTTAAAATTTTAAAATATACAGCCAAGTGAAACTGGCTTGTATTTACATTCTCTACACTATTCAGCTAATAAAACTGCTTGCATTTAAAATAAAAACATTATATGCTAAAATGTATTCTATTAGAAATACAATAATATGAAATATTTTGTCTTCATATTTACATATATGTAAATATGTTTATAAATTTATATACATATAAATTACTCATAGTTACCTTAGTACTTCAATTTATTAAAATTAAATTTATCCCAAATGCTACTTAGTTTTAACTGGCTCAAATATAAAGTAAATATTATTCTAAAAAAACGATTTTTAAAAGTCTCATTATTGTGGTCTTTCATATGTATAGAAAAATATTTTTCCTGCAGATTTTTTTATAAAAAAATAAACATCTTCTTGAGTCAACAATTACATTTGACCATTACATGTAATGATATTAAGACTAATTGCAAAAGCAATATAAAAGGTAAAAAAAACCTCAAAAAATTAGGCAAGAAGCAGACATTATTTTATGATACTATTTAAATTTTTTTTAGAAATTTTTCTGGTTTTTAATACTTTTTTAGGAGAATAAATTTGAATGTATTTCAATTAATATTTAAAATTCTGAAGAACTACTTGGTAAATGAATTAAAGAAACTTTCAGAATAATTATTGTCATAAAATTAATTGTATCTATATTACAACGAAGTGTAGACATTGCTGTTATTAAGAGGGTTCATTTACCTTCTTATGTAGAAATAAAAACACAAGAGAAAAATGGTGGACATGAAGACAGAAAAATCTTAATTTTTTCAGATTAGATAAAACACCATAGTTTGCCTTTTTTATAATTCTTCTAGTGCAGCACATTTTCATAGTTGTGAAGGCTGTTCAAACAGCTACTTCCATTACAAATGGAACTGAAGCTATTATCAGTTACATTGGTAATTCTTCAAATAATGTCTTTTTTCAAAAGAAGGAACAGTCCTTGAAATTCTGCATTCTCTATTTCAAAGTAGAACCATTTTCTTCTTTTTCTTCAAATCTTGGTGAAGTTGAAGGGAAAAATATTTAGAAAATATGCAAGCTTTGTCAGGCTGCTATTTCCTGGGTATGCCTATTTAGAAGAACACAGATTTATTTTTTTTTTAATGTTTTGTTTTAATGGAAAAACAAGACTTGTAGGTTTCCTGAGAATTTTTCTTGTTTGTTTGTTTTAAGACAGTGAAATATTTACAGACACTTGAGTAGACAGAGATGCAGCTGCACTGGAGCCATTTATGCAGGGATTTGTAATGAAATGAATTGGAAAAGTTAAGAAAATCTTAACTAGCCCATTTAAGATACTGAAGATTTTACAGCGCCCAAAAAAAGAAAGGGAAATTTAAGCTACACACGTGTCTTTCTACAACAATCACTTGATTGAAAACAATAGGACTGCCCTAACTATCACATGTCAAGAAGGGCCTGTACCCGATTGCTCCCTGCAAAGGGCAAGCTCATTTCTCTCTTGCTCTGTCCTACAGGAGTCATTGCTAAAAGCAGCATTTCAGTAACATATTCCCAAGAGAATGCCAGCACAACGCCGCAATCCACTGCTGACTATTTGTGGCCATTTGTGCTTACTATTTGCTCTAAATTATTTTCTCCAGTAACATGCTTTTTCACTTGACCATATTTCACTCCTTTCCTCTGATTTGCAGATATTTGTATTACTGGAAAACCTTGTCTATCTTTAATATGTTAAAAGTTTTAGTGTATTTTAATGTGCTTGTAATATCCCAAAGAAAATATTCTACAAAGCATTTAATTGTGAATATTTTTTGTTATTAGTTCTGTTAATTAGCTGGATATTACTCACTTGGAATACTTCAGTAAGTGCTTTGAAGGTGTTCCAACTATGAGGTGATATGCCTTCCAGACAACTACCACAAATACACAAATTATATGGAGAAATAGGAAAATTACAAATAAGTTAAATGATTCACTGGGATCCCTGCAAGAGCTGAATACAGGAAAATAAATGAAAAAAAAAAAAAAAAAAGACTGTACAGAACTGCTCTGAAGTGAGTTATAGTGTATTGAATAAACATTGTTATTTAACATTTCATTTGATTTTTGGGTCAGGTTTTTAATAAGTATAATAGATACATTTACAAACAAAGGAACTTTTTCTTCTCATTGACTGCCATAAGGAACAATATTATTATGATATTATACATTAATCATTACATTTACCTACTGAAAATATTTCTGAAAGTGTGCATTTCCATTTCTGTAATGTGTGCCTATATGATTCTCTAAGATACAGAACAGAGAGACCATAAGAAATTTATGCCTTCTCATTGCAGAGTCCAAAACACAAGCCTTAGGTCTCCTTTCTCTTTTACTGGGATGCTTTTCTCCATTTTTTCTTTTCTCTTTCTCGTACCTGTCAAAGCGCCTTGTTCTGCTGGCTCTTGCCAACCATTCGGGTGAACAACGGGTGGCCACGGGGCCCTTTGCAGGCCACTGAAACGTGCCTGGGGAGCACAAGCAAGAGCAGCAGCAGGTGTGCAGGGGTGCAGTTTGTGTGGGCAGGGCGCCCAGGAGGGGCACAGCCACCCTCCAGCTCCTGGGGGGCTGTGTGTTAGGTGGTGTTTTGGCTGGAGGCTTTTTTGTTTGGTTTTGTTGGGTTTTTTTTTCCCCAGCTTGACTAGACCCAGGGATGTTTTAGAAAGCGTCAAAGGCCATTGCTGCTACTGCCAGCACGAGTGTGCTTACCCCGACAGAACCCCCCAGGCATGCTGCTGTTCGGGCCGCTGGCTGCAGGGGGTGTCCCAGCCTGCTGATAGCACCGGGGCGCTGCAGGAAAGTCACCTGTGGACGGTGTGGGCAGGTGAGACATCTGCTCTGTCCAGGGGCAGAGCTTAAAGAAGGAGAGGAAAGGCTAAGGAGTATTAAGGAGCGTGAAAGAAAGACAAACAGGCTGGTGGAGTTGCACCCTTCCAATCCTGAGAGAAGCTCAGCAGGAGTCAGAGGAGTTCTGGCTGTCTTAGTAGTATGCTTTCTACATAGTAGACAGGGGTTGTTCAGCCCCGAGGAGAAAAGGCTCAGGGGAGACCTTATCACTCTCAACAGCTACCTGAAAGGGGGCTCTAACCAGGTGGGAGTTGGTCTCTACTTCCAGACAATTCTCAATAGGACAAGAGTACACAAGCTGTGCCAGGGGATGTTTAGGTTGGACATTAGGAGGAATTAGGAGGAATTTCTTCACAGGAAGGGTGATTCAGCATTGCAATGTGCTGCCGAGGGAGGTGGTGAAGTCGCAGTCCCTGGAGGTATCTAAGAAAAGACTGGATGTAGAACTCAGAGCCCTGGTCTAGTTGATGAGGTGGTGTTAGGTCACAGGTTGGACTTTATGACCCGAAGGTCTTTACCAACTAATAGCTAATTAGTTGATAGCTAATTCTGTGATATTTTTGTCCCTTTGTCAAAGGTCTTTGATTTTTCTTTCCCTCATGTTCTGACATTACAATATAGTTTTTCTTTTAAATAATCAATTACCTATTTCACAAATGGTTGCCCAACAGTGGATGGACAATTTGTTTCTCTGGTTTCTGTTGCTCAGGGCTGAAAACGCTGTCACCTTGTTTTCTTTATTGAGCAATTTGAATTTCTATTTAGATTCAGTAAAGTCATAACAGGGCTTCACAAGTGAGCATATTCTATACAGCTTTTTCCTCTCTAAATGTTTCCATAACCAAAACATTTCTGATATTTATGCAATACTCTTTTAATTTTATATGGGCAGTGTAATCAATGGATTACAATGGGGAAAGAATAATTTCTCTGAAATTCTCTGAATCAGAACTGTTGAAGAATCAGGCTTTTGGGAAGTAAATATTCATAAAGTAAAATTAGATACGTAAAACTGTAAAGGAAGATGGTATCATATTGTCTGTGTCAGGAAAATGAAAGACTCTATTAATTTTTTAAGCTAAAATTTTTTAAGCTAAAAATAATTATTTACTCAATTCAGACCTAATAGTAATTGAAGCAAAATCCAGAAATCCACACTTTGTAATTTTACATATTTGTTTAATGACTGTAGATACTTTTTTAAGAAACCTACAAGTCAGATGTACAGACTCTCTTAAAAAGTCATAATTTGTGTGATTTCTAGCAGTGTTTCTATGAATACCACTGCACTGACTTCCTCATAAAACAAACTTTGATAAAAAAATTTTTGAATAAACAAGTAATGCAAGAAAGAAAAGTGATATTAAATGCCAATGAATTATCTCTGGTTCATGAGTACGTAAAATGTGGATGCTAATCAAATATTTTGAAAAAGTTAGCTACAGAAAATATAAGAAAAAATTATATCAGTTTAGTATCTTGCATGTGTTTATGCTTTCTGAAACCTTTTGGAATATATAGGCCTGCCAAGAAAACACCACCTACAGTCTGATGTAAATTAAATCCTTTAGCCTGACATTAAGACTTACTTAAACAACCATAAAACTGGCAGGCTTAAAGAAAAACATTAGTTTGTTTCATTGCTTTCAAAATTCTCCAAGTTATATTTTTTCTTAAGAAGTAAAGCAGATTCAAAACTGTTATTCTAAACCAAATGCAATTGAATGGAATCTCCAGAATACTTATTTGCAAAGCCTTTCATGAAAAGAAGCAAGATAAAGGAAAGAAACAAAAAAAAACTCCAAAATATTTAAAATAAAAGATTCAAATAAAATAAGAATTGACTGGTTTGTTTTTTTTTGCTTTGTTTTGTTTTTTGTTTGTTTGGTTGGTTGGTTTTTTTTGGCTTTTTTGTTTTTTTTTAAAGGCTGCAGGAGGTTCTCAGTCATATGGCTACATTAGGGAAAAGAAGAGAAACTGTATGGTACTAAACTGTTTGAGAAAGGTAATAAGAAAAAAAAAAAATTCTTTTTAAAGTATGAATTTATATATAAAATAATAAACAAAAGAGAAATTACCTTGCTTGACCTAATTTTAATCTATAATTCTTTAAGGCATACATACTGTCAATTGAAACAGGAGGAAATGCTGTTGTAAAACAATCACCTCCAAAAACTGTCATTATTCTTCTGTCAACTTTGAGATGATTTTAAGATGTCATATCTCTCAGCTTTGCTGGATGAGATCAGCTTCTTAGATCAAAGTTTTTTAGATGCTATAGAAGTTACTAAAATCTATGTAGAAATGTGAGTTCTCTAAGAGTAACTATCAGCACTGCAGCAATGCTTCCAGTTTTTCTGTCATTCATGTTACATGAGAATAAAACCTCACAAAGTATATTTTGAGCTCTTGGGGACATATATATGATATGTACATATAAGTATTGTTTTTATGCAATAATCGTTACAACCCAACCTTTCCTAGGATATTGACAGTTTGGGGTTGTTGGTTTGTGTGAGGTGTTTTTTGGTAGGTTTATTTTGATTTGGAGCATAGAAGGTCATAGAAGAAAACTGGTTCCCTTTGTTTAGCTTTCACCTACGTGCTATTTCCCTGTAATAAAGGAAACAGCTAAAAGGGAGCAGCCTTTATGAGAAGTAATTCCACTCTATAGATTAATAAAGACTCCACCAGCATTTGTAGAAAACCAAAAGCTTAAAAAATTATTTTTTTTCTCATTGTTCATTTACAAGGGTATTTACCACACTGAAATATTTAACTGCCAAGAATATGTCACCAACAGTATGATGCAAAAGAAAACATTGATTTTTAATGTAAACACACAGTGCTGTAGTGGCATTAACAAGTTCCTCATTTTGTTTATGTATTGTTGGCAAGTGTAGAGAATGCTGTTTAACCTAGACATGAGTTGATGTAACCTTTTCTTACGGAGGAACCATCACTAATAAGACTAGACTGTCTGACATGTTATAACAAGATGTTCTCTAGACTAATGTGAATGTACTCGTGACATGGCTTTCCTCAGCCCACTATGTATCACTAGTTTTCTCCAAGTCAATGGAAATCAGACTGTTGGTCATAAAGAACTTGAAACTTGTATCATGAGAATTTGCTTTTGATAGGTTTCCTGTGAAGATGTATTTTCGGGTCCAAATCCCTCAGCCTACTTATTACTTCTTCCCTCTCTCATTAGCAGATAACTGCAGAACTACTTTTCAGTAATTTCTCAATTAATTTACATGATACCACAGGGTTTTCTGAACTTTTCATTTAATATCTGACTTTATCAGTAGTATTACTAGTAATTTTTGAAGATCCTTTTCTCTCAACAGTATTTCAGCATCATGAAAATGTTGAAAATTAGAAATTGTCACCTTAGATCCCATTTGATACCTGCAGGGACCCTGTAGTGGAAAACTAAAAGGGATCCTTAACATGAAGCAGAACACTAAAACTTAATTATACCCTACAAAAGTTCGTACTTTAAAATAAGATACATTGATTCAACTACTCTCCTCTTCTTTTCTTGTTCTTTTCTTTATTCATTCCTTTTATTTCTTTCTTTTGGAGTAATTGCCCTGACTTTTTGGTCCCATTTCATATCAACTTTTGAGAAAATTATCTTTAAACTGAAAAAGCACTCAGAAAAGATGAAAAAGTTCTGATACCTCTTTCAGGGTCACTATAGATATAAATTTTATATTTGAAACTTGCACAAGAAATTCTTATCCAAAGAGATAAGGACAATTTGAAAAAGTATTAAAAAGTTTTTTCCTAATATTTTTACATTTGCCCTTCCACAGTAAAAATTGTTTTGTTGGGATGCTGACCCGAAAAGCTTCTTCAGGCTATTTTCTATTCTAGTTAGAAATCACAGAATTCCAGATTCCAGGACTCAAAGTGAGCTGAAGAGATCACCTGTAGTCCAAAGATAGCTTCCTTGGAAACAAAAATTTTTTCTGCTAATTGCATCCTTCTACTAGTATTTATTTTCTTGGGACAAAAAAACCCGTGAGCCAGGAATATTTTTCTATGTTTAGTATACATTTGAGTGATAAATTTCTGTGATGATGGGATCCTTAGGAAAAATGGACTTCCGAGTCCAATGGACTTAGAAAAATTGTGGCTTCCAAGGGGATCTAAAGCTTCATTATGAGGCTGGCATGGAAAGTTTTCCAGTAACAGAAAAGATCTGTCTGCTACAACAAAAGGCAGAGATGAGCTATTTCTAAGATGTTGAATAAAGTTTACTTGCAAGTTATTGATCTTCAGCAAATTACTCAAATTCAGAAGAAATACTGTTAAATATACAACATAAGTGCATATTAATTTCTTGCCAATAACATCTGGCATCTTGAAAACAAAGTAGTTATTAATATAGCAAATATGTGAAAGCAGAACTTTAGAGGAGAATAATGCACTTTTTTCTTTTAGAAGAGTGACATATAGGGTTATGAAATCAATGCAAAACTCATTTCTCATATCGAAATTTTAATCTTTTTTTGGAGACACACCAAAACATTTCCTAATAGTATGATTTATAAAGTATTCCATTACAACAATTTACAATGACTTTAATAAAAATGTATTGAAACCATCATTTTTTTTTTCACAATGCAAGAAGGTATTATTGGATGCATCTTATTGTGAGATAAATTGAAATTAATTTTTTAAGAAATTGTAATTGTGAGAAGTTATATGACATTCATAAAGAGTAGAGATACGAGATATACATATACAAAAATGAAGAACTTCAAATCCAAACGTTTGCTTTTACAACAGTATGATATCACAAAAGCAATTAAATTTTTTTATTACTTTTATGAGTGTTATTGCAAATTAAAAGTTGTGCTGTGTGACAGCAGCAGTGTGAATCCTGCAATGGTAGACACACAGATAATGTAATCTCTTACAGTTTGACATATCAAGGGTGCTTACAACCCTACCAGTTTTTAGGTATAGCCTATGTAACTGTCTTTTCTGGAAATCATAGCCCAGTGAGCTCACTACAAAACCACAGGTAGGCTTCTTCCTATACCAGATCCTAAATATATCATATCCTCATGGAAAGAAATCTATGGAAAAGAACATGATTTATTCAGGGCAAGTACTGCTACCAAGTCTCAA
>VXBN01006405.1:123440-237932 GCA_013397395.1 Sinosuthora webbiana
TTTTTTTTTTAACTTCCTATTTGTTTATATAAGAAAATTCTGTTCCTGCTTTCACTATCTTAAGCTGAAAATTCACTATAGGCAATGAACAATATCATCTACCCTTTATATGCACTGGATTTTAGATTCTGACAGAATCTGCTAAACCACAAGTCAACATCTATTTAATCTGCAATTTCCTCTTCTTTACATGCACTTTTTTGGCTTGTCCACCTGTCCTAGAGCTCTTAGTGTGATACTCTGTTGTTATAAAGTGCATATGTAGCAAGACCCTGGCACTACATAATAAATTATGAGTTGATATAGTGTTCTCTGTGTTTCTTAAACATAGACATTTTAAAAGTCACATTTGGGGAAAATAAGAAACATCAAAAGCATTTACATAAATATCCTTCATCTGGGAAATTTTGCATAATACTCACACAATTTTCTTTACTTCATTTAGCACTATATTTTATCTTTAATTAGATTCTAAAATGCAAAGAACATATCATTGACTTTTTAGGTGTACCTAAGTATTTTACCCCTAATGCACATTAAAGGTATAGAGACAGTTAATGATGCAGATATGAACTTACTGAGATTTAAAAGGATTTTACTTATCTTCAATGAAGAAATTTCTTTTGGAAATATTTTCCATGTTTCAGACTCATACATGTCTATAAACTTTCATCTATCTAATTTTCTGTGCTTTTCTGTGTGTAAAAAAAAGATATAACACTTTTAAGAAAAAAAACACTAAATATGTTGATCTCTAAATATGAGAAGCATGGATATTTTTGTGAATAAGACTTAGAAATCTTTCCGGAAACTCTTGTTACGCTGATACAACTTATGGTAAAATCCCATGCTCTGTAATTAAAAACTAAAGACTATTGCTTGCTGAATTTTTTTCAAACATTTTTAAATAAGGGTAACTACTATTCATTAAAGGCACATACATGATCATTTGCCAGTTCTGTACAAGGCTCACCCCTTGTTGTGTGAGCTCACGATGCTCACAAAACCTGCTTCTCTAGTGCTTAACCCATGGCGCAGCAATGCACTGTCCCTGTGTGCACTTGTCATACTGTTTAGTGAGATAGGTGAAATACCACATTTATACATCTCATTTTACTCTGAGGGACCTTATTCCTCTCCATAGAGAAATCAGTTTATACCTCAAATGCGAATTAACTGAATATCTTTGGACATTGTACTCACCTAGGTCACAGTTCAGTCCCTAGTAGATAGTCAATGCCCAGTGTTTTTATTAAAAAAAAAAAAAAAAAAAAAAGATAGGTTTATGACAAATATGGTTCAAATCAACCTTCCACTCACTTTTCTTCTGCTTAATCCATCAAGAAAATAAATTATGCATAATCCAAGCAATAGGACAAAAGGCAACAGGCAGAAACTGATGCACAGGAACTGCCACCTGAATATAAGGGAGAACTTCTTTACTGTGCTGATGACTCTGCCCAGGAACAGGTTGCCCAGAGAAGTTGTGGAGACTCCCTCACTGGAGGTATTAGAGAACTGTCTGGACACAAAACTGTGCAATTGCTTTGAGATGAACCTGCTTGAGCGGGGAGGTTGGCCCAGATAATGCACTCTGATAACTTCCAACCTTCTGTGATTCTGAGATAATTTTCTTACACCAACTAACAGTCAAAAAATATTCTTCTAGGAAAAAAACCCCAACATTTGGCAAGATTCCTATCAGGAAGAACAAGTGCTTGACTTTTATGTTGCATATGGAAAATTTCACAGGCACAGTCTCTGAGGAAATGGAATGTGAACTAAACAGTTTCTTTCTGAATGGTGTTTTTTAGAACCAACTGGGAAAGCATCATACTAGAAACAAAGTCTGCAAGACTTAAAGCCAAACACTCAAAGGTCTTCATTTTGCAGAAGAAATACAATAGCAGTTCTCATAACAATGGGGATACTGATCTTACCTATAGATTTTCAACTAATCCAAATATTCCTATTTACATGAAAGGGTCTTGAAATAAGCTTTTTTTTTTTTTTTTCCCCACAGTGACAAACATCATTAGGGACTAGTATAATTGGAATAGTTTCCATATATTTAATTACAAAAGCATTTCATTTATTTTACTTTTGACAGAAAGAAACAATTGCTGCTGACATCAAAGCAGGGCTGCTACTTGTTACTGTAACTCTAGATTTTAAAATACCAGTTCTAAACAGATTTTTTAAATTCTGGCAGAAAAGAAAAAAAAAGTCTTTAGGCAGAAAATAAAACATTATTTTTTTGCTCCAGGGTGCTTATCAAACAATTTATGCATAGGTGGCTGCTGTTAATTACTGCAAAGAATGATTTTATCTATTTTAATATTCATCCTCTTTACACTTGGGTCTGATTTTCCAGATGCTTTCAGGCATTGGTAATAAGGAAGTTGGTATTAGTGGACTTGGAACTGCATCTTTTCCTAGTTAGCCTGGGAAATGAGACAAAGTGAAATAGCAGCACTGAAAATTACTAGGAGAAAATCTCTATTCTGTTCTGTTCCATGCTAAGCAATGCTGTGCTATGCCATCTACACTATGCTATGCTATACTACCCTGCTAGCCCATTCTTTCTTACTCTGTTTGGGATACTGGCTTTGGGACAGAAATGGTGATGCTTATGCTACGTTACATGATGCCACCTGAAAGCTGGAATGGCTGCTAGAGGCTAGATATTAATTTTTAATTGTTAATTAATTCTCAATAATGTTTGTTCATTAGATGTCTTAATCTAATGATTAAGTCCTTCCCTGAAACTATGAAATCCATAAAAGAACTGAAACTCATATCCTGACACTGCGTACAACGCTGAAAGTAGGAATATAAAAAACAATTCTTATTGATATTTAATCTCTGTAAACTTCTACACCAACTCTGTAAAGTTGGTGAAAACCTATGTAGCTACCAGGTTCAAAGGGCGGTTAACGACTCAAAGTGGTCATTCGTTAAAAATGGAGCTCCTCTGACACATTTTCTTGTAAAAACTTTGCTTTCATTTTTTACTCAGTCATATGACTTTTAATAAAAGTGAAGTAGTATTTTATTCAGAAGCAATGGGCAACGGTATGTGTACAAATAGTTTTGTTCATCCTGAGACAACTATTTTCTTTTCCCATTGTTTTGAAGGATTTGATACAAAACTGTGTATTTTACCTCTGTCAGAAACTCAAAAAAACAGTGTTTCCTGTAAAGTGAAGGCTTTGGTATATAGAGAAGATATGCTTGTGATTTGACTTTGGTTCTTTGCTCTCTCAATAACGAACTGCAGCCTCCTCAGGAGATCTTAAAGCCAAGAGTCAGTATGAAAACTTGTATAGGCAACATACTAATCATCTATTTACTGTTATTCTCATGGAGTTTCTTTCTGCTTCTCCTCACTTCATCACTGAAAACATCTAATATTGCTTAGATTTGTGTAGCATCTGTCACAGCTCTGTAGCAGTAGTTGCAGACAGAAGGGGAAAGCTCAGACCAATGGAATCACATCTCTCAGTACGTACCTCAGGTCAAAATTTGGCTAATTATTCTGGTCACTTTTATGTTCATATATATGCTATCTTTTTCTCAACAAAACCAAATGGAACTATCAGCTGTGACTGTTATGTAAAGCCTATTTGATAGAATATTTCTACTGAAAAACCTGAATGAAAACAAATCTAAAAATCTTAGAATCATTAGGGTTAAAAAGACTTCCAAGGTCATTGACTCCATTTGGCTTGATATTCTGCACCAACCACCTTATCTTGTTTGTCCTATGTTTAGTATCAATCATATCTTGGAATGATTGTTTTATCAAAGCTTTTATTCAATGTTTCAGTTTAACTGTAGTTGTCTATTGTCACAAAAAGTAATGGTTCATATTAAGATTTCAATCAGACACCTTTTTCAGGCTATATAGATTTATCCATAGTTTAGCATTTCTCAGCATTTAAGACAATTTGTTATTTGTTATTAATCTGAATTTTATCTCTACCTTGTACAGCTATGATTTTCAACTAAAAAGAAACTCTACTTTTGTATGTTAAAAAGGATTTTGAAACAATATAGTCTGAAATGCTCCATCCCAAAATACTGCTCTGAAGCTTGTATAAAAGAGCATGTAAAAATCCAGTCTGAGCTGATCTGTAAGAATATATTGTGACCTGAATAGTAAGGATTTCAGTGGGGGTTACATTTGTCTTTGCTACCAACACAGATTTGGTGGTGAGAGCCAGCAGAACACTTTATTTCACAGAATTATTGACTATGTTGGTTATAAATAGTCTTAATAAAATCTTGTTCTTAATCATGATATTCAAATCCCACATGACTATAAAAAATGAGGGTAACAAATAGAATGGATTTACTGGATCTGCAAGGGTATTTGTAGTACAAATTCAACTGGTCATGCTTTAGAGAAAGAGATTTTTGATGCTGACGTCCCCTGTCAGGAGAGCACAAGCTTTACATTAGAAGAAGATGACAGAACTGAATAAATGGAACATCAAGGGACTAGAAATACACAGCAAATAGGCACAGCTAGGAGGTCATTTGGAAAGAGAACCAGCTGGATGCCGTTGGTGTGAGGGCACAGTGGCAAATCTATCATCTGTCCACCAGCAGAGAAAAGACACAGGAGGCTGGACTGATTTCAAAGACTGCCTGTACTAGTGAACAGTTTGAAAAGGGATAGCTGAACTGGAAACTGGTATTCTATCTTCTCTTTATTTCTCAGCCCTTCATTACCACCCTTTATTCCCAAACCCCTCTTCTCCTCCTTTCTTATTCCTTACTTTTTCACCACTCAGTTTCAGATACTGATAGGTGCTTTAGGGTAAGAAATGCAGTCATTACTCAACAAGTTGCATAAATATCTGCTGTGATTACTTTGTTTCTGAATGACTGATGAGAATTTTAGAGATATCTTCCTTTCCTGAAGTTACAAGGGCAGCCCAGTATCAACTAACTAAGTCCTTTGCAAATGGGAAACCTGTCACAAGGTAGTCCCCCAAGGATCAACACTGGTTTCAACACTGTCTAATATCTTCATAAGTGACTTGGATGACAGCATTAGGTGTACTCCAAGGAACTTTGTCAAACACACCCAAGTAGGGAAGTGGGTGCTTTGGGAGATTGACCTTGAAGACCTAGACAGGTTGGAAGAGTGGGCTAACATTATGAAGTTCAACAAGGACAAGTGTAAAGTTCTGCACCTGGGAAAACATAACCCAGGAGTGAAGTGCAGGCTGGGATCTACCCATCTAGAAAACAGCTCTGTGGAAAGGGGGTCCTGGTAGACAATAAGTTCCATATGAGTGACCAGTCACTCTCTGCAGCAAAGAGAGCCAACAGAATCCTGGGTTGCATCAAAGAGGGTATCATTAGCAGAGATAAATTATCCCAATCTACTCAGTGCTTATCAGGTGTGCTTATCATGGAATGCTGTGTACAGTTCTGGTCCCTGCTATACAAACCATATGTGGACAGGTTGAAAGGGTCCAAAGAAGATCCACAAAGATAATCAAACTCTTATGAAGCCCATCATATAAACTGGATTTTTTCAGCCTTTAGCAAAGAAGGCTTATGGGAGACCTTATTACTATGTTAAAGTATTTAAAGGATGGCTACAAAGAAGATGACGGCTCTGCTTACAAGGAATCACAAATCAAAAACAGGGTAATGTGTGTAAGTTAATCCTGGTAGATTCCAATTGGACACGAGGAAAAAAAATCACAATGACAGCAATCAGCAACTGGATCAATCTCCCCAAGAGGAGGCGTGGATTTCCAGACACTGGCCACTTTTAAGATTCATCTGGACAGGAAGCTGAACCACTTTACCTAGACTGGGCTTTTGACAAGAAAAGTTGGACCAGATGATCACTGAGGTCCCCTTCCAACCTTGTATTCTATGATTATATGAAAATCTATCTTCCATGATTACTATGGCTCTAGATCTGTCCCATGTTAATGAATTTTCAGTGAACTCCACTGACACTGTCTCTGAATAACTCACTCTGTCCCTATGATAAGTACTATTTCATGGATAGCACTAAAGAGCATGTGACTTCATGAGAGATTTAAGTCTTTTTCACAATCCAGTTCTATTATAAAATAACATATGCTCTGGGTCCTTTCATTCAAAGTTGATCTGTGATGTTTTTCAGACTGCTCAAAACTACAGTTTCTGGATGGAAAAATCTATCTCTGTTGTGTATATTTTTACTGCATATTTATCTTGAAATTTTAATTTAATTGTCTCTTGGATATGAACCTGACTGGTTGGCAGCCACACAGAGTTTATATTCTATTTGTTTTCAGAACCCATGGAGACTTCTATAACCTCTGCTGCCTGAACAAATTATCAAAATGCTTTGTTAAAAACCACCAAAGGGACTTAAGAACGTGAACCTCTGTAGATCTGAAAGCCATATCTAATAAAATATAAGACACCAAGTAATTCTATTGAAATTACATGACTAACTGCTTTTTGGATTTTGTTCTCATCTAGAAATAATGCTTGTATGGTCAGAGGAAATTTCTGCTTATTACTGTACAAGGAGGACATTTTAGCAGTGTAAACAGTGAACATTAGAATTTAAAGAAACTTTTTTATTGTCAGGTTTCACACCACTTAACCATCACTTAATGATTTTTTATACCATTAGAATTTTTCTATAGCAATGAAAAACAGAGACAGATTTATATTCAGTTATTTGGAAGAAATTTGAAAATTTTCTTTCTTAAAGAAAATATAATTTTATGTTCCTTAAAACATCATATAATATCTGAATATTTGTCATGCATAGTTCTTCATCAGTTGTGCGGTGCAGGGGCTGAAAGCATCTTAGGTGATACACTTTATCATTAACAACTTCTGCTACTTGCTTATGGGAATTGTCTTTATTTATGCTACCAGGCATCTAGTAGCATGACGGGAATGGTGGACAGCAAGTTAAACAGGTCTTATAATGAACACCTACAAATATAACTCATTTATCATGCCCATGTCAAATTTGTCAGAAACACAACCTTTCTGGAAGAAAGAAGGAGCCACAAGAAAGGTTAACAGATTTAGAATGATGCTGAAGTCTTAACAAGTAAGCATGTGCAACAAAGAACGTATTTAATATTTGCCATTCTTTATTGTCTCTGCTGGTAGAGAGTAATTGAATAATCTATTTGCTATTTACTAGAGCTGCATGACATCTTATGGTGCAACCATTTTCAATATGAAGAAATGTTCTTGATAAATGTTGAATGGAAAAATGCTGTGGTGTGGAACCAATGAAATGAAAAGCTTATTTAGGACCTGATCCTGTGAAACACAAAATGAGCCCTTTAAGTGGCTATTCTCTCAGTCTGTATTTCTCTGAGAGTTATGAGGCTGATTATCACCAAATATATTCAGGATCCTGCAGGATCAGATATTAATCATCAGTGATTCTGGAAAATGAGAATGACTGATATGAAAATGTCATTAAAACTAGTTTTCTTCATCCTTCTTAAAATGCTTTTTTTTTTTTCCTGTGAAACTCAGTTTGAAAACATGAGGAAAATAACTTATGGTCTTCTGAATTTAACTCTTATCTGTCAAAACTCTACTGTTTATTTTCACTGTCACTGTAGATATATATTCAAGACGTTACTATGATTTGTTGCTTCTTTACTGACTGTTTTATTGTTTGTATTTTAATTAATGATGCAAATGAAAAGTAACTGTAATACAACATAATACAAAGACAGACTGTTAGATGCATCAATCAAGCATATTTTATTGCAGTGGTATAACCAATTTTCTAATTAGCAAATTTAGATTTGCATACAGAGGATCATATTGAAGAAGAATAATTGTGATGGGAAACATAATTTTGAAAGTTCATGTCATCAATAAATGAAGACTAGGAATCAGATGGACAGCATTCTCAGTCACTGTATTATTGAAAACTGCAAATATTGAAAAATAATGCATGTTAGATTACTTTTATGAGATCTGTGAGACTGCATGTATGGTACTATTCACTTAATTAGTACATCCTTATATAAAAAGAAACACAATAATTAATGGAAAAATGCATTTTTCAAGAGCTCATTGAACTGCATTTTGATAGTTGCTGTTACCTTTTATGTTATTCAGGTTTTATTCAAATTGAAATTATTTTGACTTATTTCATATTAAAAATATTCTAAATATATATCTTGAGTCTCTTTCCTCATTTTGACTTCTGAAATTTTTGTAGATTTTTCTTTTGTTAATTAATCTGCATTTCCATTAAGTTAGGCATTCCTTCTTCACTTCTTTGTTGAGATTTAACCTCAGCCAGCAACTAAGCCCCTCACAGCCTCTTGCTCAGTCCCTGGTGGGACAGGGGAGAGAACCAGAAAAGTAGAAGTGGGAAAACTCTGAGATAAAGACAGTTTAATAGGAAAAAAAAAGAAAAAAAATATATATATATCTGTGCAAACCAGTAAAGCAAAACAAGGAAATAATTTACCACTGTTCATGGGCAGGCAGATGTTCAGCCTCCTGAGAAAACAGGGCTCCATCATGCATGATAGTCACTTTGGAAGATAAAATGCCATAACTCCAAAGGTGTCCTCCCTCCACCTTGCCTTTTTGCTATTTCCCTTCAGCTTTTATTGCTGGTCACAATGTCATATGGCATGGGAGACTCCTCTGGTCAGCTGGGGTCAGCTGTCCTGTCTGTCCCTCATCTCAGCTGCATGTGCACACCCATCCTCCTTGCTGCTGGGGTGAGGTGAGAGACAGAAAAATCACTGACCCGTGCAAGCACTGCACAGGGATAGTAAAAACATCCATGTGTTTTCAACACTGTTTCCAGCACAGATGCAAAACACTGTCACATGCTAGCAACAAGGAGAAAAATTATCTCTATCCCAGCCAAATCCAGCTCATTCTGCATCATATTTCCTCCAAAATATCTTTATTTTTTTGGTTTGTTTCTCATTTATTATTTTTATATTCTTGGAGTGTGCTGCCTCACAAGCTCTTTCATTGGAGAACTGCAAACTGTTCATGGTTGGTTCTGTCTAGTCAGTTGAAGTCTTGTTTTTTCTTGAGTCAGTGCTTGTTTCGTTGTTTGTTTCCTTATTCATTTGAAGCTGTTTCTACAGAAGGACTCCACAGACTCTGTCTGTTGAAAGGTAATCAAGGACCAGAATCTTTGAAAAGAAGACTTCCAGCCCAACAAATGGGTGCACTGTTTCACTGACAACTTCTCTCTGATGACTTTTTAGTTGACAGATTTACTCTTCTTTGAGACAGCAGTTATTCACTGACTTGATGTCCGAGAGAGCTTGCCTGCAACCTTTCTTGTTCTGCTTCAGGGAGAATCAGCAGTTTGAAATATAAACAAAAAGTGTTCCACCCTACCCTTTTCATCCCAGGGCCCAAAGGAGAGAGCAGTCAGTGGGTCTGGGAGAGCTGCCTCAGAGTGACACCCTTCTTTGGAGGCCTGTAGAGTCAGAAAAGGAAAATACTATTAAGAAAAAAAGTGTTCCTGTCGATCTCCTGCTCCACAAATCCCTCTAAGAGAAGGCAAGAGAAGCAGCAGACTTTGCATAAGGTTGTTACAGGTCCCTAAAAAGTATTTGTATCAGAAAGTGTAAGGCGAGACGCAGAAGAGAACAGGTGGTGCTCTGCAGGAAAGGTGATGGTCTCTATTCATACAAGCATGATAGCGATCAATTTTCAGAAGTCGCCACAGTGACTCTTGTTGAAAAGAGCACACCATAGCATTTCATTCCACATTCTTAGATTTAGAGGTGATAGCAGAGCCCCTACTCTTGAATTTTACCTCCATTGTAAGGTAGTAATTATTCAAGTTTATTCTGCTTACTCATTTCACGACCATTTCTGTAACAATTTCTTACATTCATATAATACAGTGTCACCTCCTGGGAACACACACAATACCCCTTTCCTTCATTAGAGGTCTTGGTCTTACAAAGTATTTAGTATTGTAGAGTTACAGGGAACTTTTCCATTTTCTTGTTCCCTGGAGGGAAGCATCCTGCTTTATCTTCCTCAGTATCTCACTTCTCAAAAGTAATTTAAGCCTTTGGGTGCCTATTTCTCTTCTAGTTCAAAAAAGCTGAAAGGTTTACTATAAGTAGTTTATTTTAAAATATCTTTAATGTTTTAAAACACATTTCATATGCAAGTTTGTGTTCAAAATTAAATTTTGTTTAAATAGTGTGAAACTATGAGACAAGTTTGCAATTTCCTAGCTATATTGTTTTACATTGAGAATAGATTCACTTCTCAAATTTGATCTCAGTAAAAGTGTTCTCTTTCCTACCTATAGCTAATTTACTTGTTTTCAAATTGTACAGTTAGAATGAATTACAAATATTTTTAAAGAATTCTTAGAAAAATAGAAACAGAAAAAAATCTTTCTCTGATTCTGAGAACTACTGAACAATGGAGTAATATTTTAAAAAATATTTTCCTGGGTGAGGGGAAGCCAAGGTTTTCTGGTTTCTAGTGATAGTTTCTGATAACTTTCTTTTATATTATTCAATCTTATGATGATTTCTCTTTTCCTCACTGTAAAGTTCTGCATAAAAGAGTATTTGGAAAAAAAGAAGGGAAAGAATGTAAAGGCATTAAAAATTATGTAAAAGTTTGGCTGGTCAGTGTAATGCACCTGTCTTGGGCTGATAATCAGAGATTCACTTCACTGCTATGCATAGAATTGTCTAAGCTAAGAAAACACCAAGAAGAGAGAAATGAGAAAGGTTGGAACAGTCATGAAAATCTGAAAACACAATAATAATGAAACATCTCTGTTTCCTCTCAGATACCTTTGTAAACCTGACTTAGCTAACAAATATTCATTGAAAAGAAAGACAAAACAAACAAGAAGTAAAAAGAATATCACTGCAGGCAATAAATTAAGTTTCTTGATGACAAAATTTACCTTGTAATAAAAGAAAATGCACTAATGCAAGTTTCCTGGGCAGTTTCATCTATATTTTTAGGTAAGGGAAATATTAGCATGTGTGTGTGTGTGTTAATAAACAGCATTTTTATATAGAGAAAAAATGGAATTTAATAAAAGTTTTATAGCTGCTGATATTATTAAAGTCTTCAGGTCTTTGTAATATAGCTAGGCTAAGGGAGAATTTTAATGTTAGCAGCTTTTATTTTTTAAGTCTATTGTTTTTGTCTTTTTTCCTGACATCATAATGTAATCTGCAACTGTGCCAATGCTGGTGTGACAATTCCAAATAAATGTAGTGTAAACAAAAGAAATTGGTTCCCTAACTATAGGATGTGTGAATTCTTTCTGAAGAGCTTCATCCCCCAGTCAAGTTTCCTCGAAGTAGCAAACCATCTGTGAGAGAGAAAATAAAATTTAAGAGATTCAAACAACAGTGAAAAGGACTAATGAATGGATTAGATGGAATGCAGCAGGGAGTTCAAGTGTTTATATTCATATTACTTCAAGGTACTGAACTCCAGAGTAGTGAATTTACAAGGCTGCTTGTAAATACCAGAGATATTAGTATTTTCATTAAGGATAACAGAAATGGTCAATTGTAAAACAAAAGAGAAGACAAAAATGAGAGAAAAAATATTTAATTTTCTGATTTAACCTACAATTTCAAATATCCTTCTCCTTTACCTGACCACATTAATTATTTAGGCTTATTCAAATCCATGCTTTCATCCATGTATCTGTGCCCATACACATAAAAATATGAAAAGTGTTTTTTTTCTATTTCATAATTTATGTTTTATGTAATAATTATGTCCACATTATTTTCTGAACTTTTTAAATATTTTGTGATCTCTCAAATGACGGAAGTCTTAGAGATATTTTTATTTTGTGGATTTTGGTCAACCAGAAATAGACTGCAATAAATTCTTGAGTATCCATTAGTAATAAATTAAAAACTACTCAAAACAAGCTTGCTTGGAAAAAAAAAAGGAGTAAGGAACACAAAGGCTTCTTTTATTCCTAGTGTTTTCTATTTTGAAAATATAATGATTTTCTTTAAAAACACAATAGTCAGTAAAAGTAACAGTTCAGAGCAGTAATTCCTAGTGTTTCACATTTATAAAAATGTTAAATGAATATCAGGTTTCAAGTGAAATATTTACATGAAAATCTACATGAGTATTTAGTATCATTAAGCATTTGCTTAATGATAGATTATACATGGTTATCTCACTCTCAAGCCCAGTTTGACTGCAAAATCAAGTTGTTAAAATAGCAAAAGAAATGCAGACACCAGCATATTTTCTGTTATAGTTTGGCTTACAGTTACAGGAGATATCCCAACCTGAAATGTGGCAGTGTCAAACTCCACATGTAGTTCAGGTAGGGCTGCTCAGCTGCTCCAGTTCTGTGAGATAATGATCTGACCCAGAACAGTCACACTGTCTGCTTCAGTGTGTGACCACACAGACATTCACAAATCCAGGCTATGCATAGATAGTGGCAAAAGCTGGCAATGTCATTTAAGGTCTGACAGAGAGCATGCTCTAGAACTCAGATGTCTTTTGTTTAAATTGCTATGGAAGAACCACAGGCAGATGCAAGACAAAATCTTAAGAAATTAAATATTTTATGGATGTTATTCTCAAAAAACCCGATTATAATTCTTGCCAGCTGGATACATCTACTGGCTCAGATGCTTTCTAATAATTTCTCCAATAAAATCAACATTCCCCATAAATTCATATGATCTTAAAGGGAATACTATTTGTATTTGTGAAAGTCCTCTGAACAGGTGTTGCATCTATACACAGCAACAGTACCAAAAAGTAAGACTGATACGAAGATTAATACATTTCAAGCTCTGTCTGGAAGCATTATCGAGGGCTGGCAGATCCCTTTCTCTGAACACTTAGTTCTCCTTATCTTTCCACTGAAGACTGCCACTGAAATCTAAGTACATCTTTCTGCAACAGGGAATTCTGTCTAGAAGCTACTAAAATAGACCATTTTTTCGTTTCTCATGGGCCAAAAAACACTCATCAGACAGTATTGACTGTGAGGCATTACTGAATTTGATTTGATTAAGACTGGCAGATTAGAGATGAAGGGCTCTGCACCACAGATTAAACGTTTTTAGTCTTCTTTCATAGGATGTCCTGGGTTGCAGTGTAGGATGTGCCCAAAGTATGTATTCTATCACCATCTTCATGAGCTGTTAAAACCGGGTGGGGCAGTGTTTCCCTTGACCCCTCCCTCTGGGCTATTTTCTCTTAATGGCCCATCAATGCCTTGCCGCATGACTCACAGGTAACTCCCTCTGGGAGCTATCTCTGTTTAATGGGCCATCAAGGACCGACTGCATGACTCACAGAATGATATCATCCCATTGTGAGATGCTCCGCCCAGGCGGAGGAGCCAAGCATTCCCACCTGGATATAATCCTGTCCCTGGATTTGGGACAACGCAGAGGGTTCACATCCACTGGATTCCCAGAGGACAAGAGTTACCAGACCTTTCTATGGGATCACTGATTCAAGGAGACCACCTCATCTGGTCTGCTTCCACCACCCTGCTCAGGTTGTGTTCTGACTCTGTCAGTGGTCTTTTGTATTATTGCATTTATTTTATTTTACTTCTTCTTTTTCCTTTCTATTAAATTTTATTTCTGACTTGGAGTGTCTCACTAGTTTTGCTTTCAAACCACTACATAAAGCTATTTTGAAAGTTTTAAAATCCTTGTCAGTGTTATTTTCTAAATATGTGTTTTTCTCCTGGGATTAAAGCAGAGTGAATGACAGAGGCTGACACTGATCTTGATTCATAATGTAGATACGCAGTGAAATGTTGGAAAATAAAACCATAAAAAACCTGAAAATTGGCATACACACTTCTCTGCACATGGCCTTTGTTTCTGACCTTTGCACCTGGAAGTCATTACAAAGAAAGGACATATCCAGAAATTTTGTCAAGATGAGGGTGTAGCCGTTAAGGGACAATGATATTTTCTAAATAAAATTTGGAATTTTAAAAGATCAGCATGTCTTCCATACTAAAACAGACTGTTTCTACATGGAGTTTAAATAAGTATGCAAGAAATAAAATCTCAGCATATTGCAGAGTATTTTTAGAAACATTATAGAAGAGTGAGTGCACATGATTAAATGAATGTTATCTATATTTTTGGTAATATTTATAATTAACAGTATCCCATTAACGAAAAATAATGTTGAAAGCCATGAAGGGTATTGTTCTTGAAAAGATAAATGCTGTGTAACTGAGTTTTCCATTAAAAACCACACTTTTAGATTTGTTATGGTAAGAGATGCTTCACTTATATTGGTTGAGAAGACCTCTTGAGATGGATTTACAATTAAATAATTGGTTCTTCAATAAATAGGTTTTCTATTTTAAAAATTACGTATTTCAATTTTGGATTTTTTTTTTTTTTTTTTTTTTTTTTATAGGAATGGGAAAACAAGTCTAGGAAAAGTGTCATATTAAAACATTTTTAAATCTATTTTTTATGGAATGAGAAGTTCAAAGCTGAGAGGTATTTCCAATTCGACATACTTATATTTTATACTGATCCGCATTATATGTCATGCTGTCATAAAGCTTCATTGGAAAATCAAACTGTCTTAAAAATTGTTTAGTGAAACATACTGTTTCCATCTTTATTCAAAAGTAGGATTCAAGGTGAAATTTTTCAACCTATAAAGAACTTTCTTTCTGTCTGCAGTTGCATATACACACAAAACTAAGTCATGGAATGAAATTAATCTAAATTATCCTTAATCTATTAAAGTTAATGAATTAATCACAATGATAATTATTGCAATTATTACAATATTGCCATAATAATCCAAATACATGGAAGTAGTTATTAGCCATGTGTTACATTTTCAATGTGGCAGTTCAATTTTGTTCTAATTATACAAATATATCAGCAAAATGTGAAAATTCACATTAGTCTAAGTATCACAATACTGCAGTAATCTATTGAAATTTCATAGCTAATATGTCATTATATTAGGCAGATATCTCACAGAATTGTTTATATATAGGCATATTTCATATACTTATAGTTGTACTGTTTCTTTCTTCAAAAAGAACTTTGTTTTGCAAATGTTTTATGATTTTGTTTTAATTCAATCGAGGAATTAAAAAGATCTACAAAATTTTTTATATATTTAACCTCTCTGTGGATTACAATTATATATATGCATGATATTTCAATATCTAAATGTTTTAACTAGTGTATTAATAGGTTGAAATTGAGAGGAAAAAAATGAAAATCATTATGTTCTGTTGACAGAAAGTTCCTTGAAAGTTGCGAACAATTAAATATTATGGTGAGAGTTTCCCCTTACCACGTCTCCCTGCACTTCTTCTCATCCCATTCACTTTTTGTGTTTTCACTTGCTTGCGAAAATTTTCCTTTTCAATGTCAAGCTTGCATTTCTTCCAGTTCTTTCCCTCTCCTTTCTTCACTTACATTTCCAGCCGGATCGCAGCATTTCAATTGCAGGATTTTGGGCAAGTCTTGCTCCTTTTCACTGCCCCTCATTTCATCTCACTCCAGTTGCTTGCAATCGCTCCACTTCCAAATTTTCTTGTTTTTTTCAATCGCACTGTTTTTCCTCATATCTCCTCTGCAGAGCATCTGTTAGGCTTTGTTCTCTGATTCCAAGATTTCGTTCCCTTTCCCGAAAGGAAGACTTTCCCTTTCGGGAAAGGGAACGAAATCTTGTGATTTCAATGAAGATTAATTGGACAAGCTTCATATGACCATGCAACATATGACCTTGTTTGTTTTTATTTGGGCAATTATTATTAAAATACCTCTAGAAGAGGTATTTTACTTCAATGATATTTCAGGATTTACCTGCCTAAAATTTTCATAAGCCTCCCATATCATACATCTTTTGTATGAAATTGTTTTAAATTATGATCTTCATAATATTAAAGTGTTTAAGCAAATAAAGGAAACAAACGTTAAATTTTTCATTTAAAATTTTTACCTAAATTTTAGAGATGAGAATTTATTTTCCAGGGCCAAACTGTATCCTGTTCTGAAAATGACCTGTAACAGATGCTTTAGTATTATCAATAAATAAACATACTAATATTTAATCTTTTGTTTTAAATTTATAATCTCCAAATTCATCTGGAATTGGAAGATTTAACTGCAAAAAAAAAAGGAAATAAAATTTACGTTTTCATTTAAATTTTCACTTTGTGTCTCCAGGTTGAATCTCTCATTTCTTTTTGTATTTCAGCTTGATGAATTTTATACTATTTGGTTTATTTAGATATAAATTTCTTCAGATTCAAGTAAAGGATGAGACCTCATGCCCTGAAAAAAGATAGATAGTCGGACAACATATGACCAATGGAACTCATTGTCAGTAATTGCAGACAATAACTAAAAGAAGAATTAAAGTAATTCACAGTGATGTATTCTGGAATATCTGTAGTCACTTAACCTAAGGATTATTTTTGATTTTAAATAATAACATTTTCTCAGTGAAAATTAGGGTTAAAAATGTAAGTAAAATTTTTAAATTAAAAGGAACTATTTTCATATTGGAATATCATCCAGATTACTACTGAGAAGATTTAATGAAGTGATCATGAAGCATCACTTTGCTGAGAGGAGGTTATCAAAACTGAACACAATTCTCAAAGCTGAAGATAACACTAAAAGAAAGGTAGAAATTAGTGTGATAGAAGAACTGTGGCATTCTATTTACAAAGACAATAAGGGCTTTATCAATACTGATAAAAATATAATGGAGGTTCAGAACAAGATTTTTAGGCTTTTTACCTCATCAAGGAAAAAAGGGAAGAGGAAGGTAAATCATAGAGACAAAATACGTAGAAGGACAGTAAAAACAAAAATCTGCCTCTGACTAATTAGGTTGAAGATATTGCTATATTCAGGAAATGTGAATTGCCTGTCTCTGGACATGTCTCCCTGCAGACATGTCTTGCCAGACATAAGATAACAAATAATTTTCTTGTTTTTCAAGTGCTGCTCAAAAATGTCCCAGTATAGATACTTTGACAGAACATTGCTCATTTTCTAGTTTTGAATATGAAGTTATTTTTCTGTTTAAATGATGATTTTTATGTTGCTGAAAACAAAATCCTTTCCAAATCAAGACACAAAGATACCCTTTAGCTCTGAAGAACATAATGAAGAAGAAATATAAGCTAAGAAATCTGAGGTACCTACATTATAAAATTTATATATATATATATATATATGTATATATATATATACACACACACACACATATATATGCATCTTCCCAACATTATAGATAGAAACAAGAACATCAGTTCAAATAATTTTTTTCTGAAAATAACAGAAATGATATAGTCTAAATTCTCATAAAACTAAACAAAAATACTGTTTGGTGGTTTATATTTTTCAAATAAAACCATTATGCAACTGATTTACCTAAAACTCTTTAAAAGTGACAGATTAAAAACTGAAGAAACTAAGGGGAAATTCTTGCTCTAGAAGAATTGCCAAGACAAGTTTTTTTCAGAGCAGTCATGAATCTTTATGGTTAATTCTGCAGGGATTTTTCAAGCAGAAGTTAGCAAACAGATTGCTTTATGTGTGATATTGATGGTGTCAATTCACAGGCCTGTGTGAGCTTTGGTTCTCCAAAGCTGTAAACCTCGTGGAAGTGGTCATTGCTTGTAAACATGGTGCAGACAAGTTGAAAAATCTTGAGCTGACTTACATCCTACTGACTTCAAATGGATCATTTGTTTTGAATATTAAATCAGTGAGTGCGCTGTTGGCTCAAACTACTGTTTCTGCTAGAGGAAAGAGTAATATATTTTCATGCTTATATGATTGGCAAGTGTTTAATAGGTGTTAAGGTGATGGAAAGAAATACATCCTACACTCAGAATTTAAGTGCAATAACTCGAGTTAAACCACTCAAACTAGAGTTTCAAAATATCAAACTGTGATAGTAGAAGTTTTGTATGAACACTGGTGAGATCACATCACAGCTGAGGCTCCACATCTGTCTGCTGGCATGGCCCACTAACAAATAGTCATGAAGAAAAGCACTTTGGAAACATGCTCCGAGAGAGTGGGGCTTCTGCTGCCCTTGTGTTTCACTTTGATCCTTTCAGTTCTGGGTGTTTCACTTGGTTGCTCTGTGTAGTTCCCTCTGGTTTGAACTTTGATCCTGCAAATGAACTACAGCTCCTACATCTGTAAATAGTGTTAACCTCTGCATCTGAATTGTCACCAAAAACACAGTTTGTGACAACTTTTCCCCAAGGCGGGCTGCAGGTGGAGGCGTTTCTGCCATGAATCTGCTGGTGATTGCTCAGATCCACATGAACAGCAGAGGAAGAGCAGAGAAGAAGCATTTCCAGATACTGGTGAGTTCCCTTGGCTTTCTCTGCAGACAAAAGGAAGATTGTTGTTCCACCAACAATGTGGTTCAGACCACATAAAGCTCAGTTGCTATTTTGTCTTGCCTTGCAGGAACATATCTCTCTCTAGTGAATGAAAGAAGTCCAGGAAGAGATTAGTTTAGGTTAAAGTAAATGGTAATGAATGCCAAATATGATAATCATTTTTTAAATTGAATTCATAAAATCTAAAGAGATGTCATTCCTGGAAGTTGTCTTTTTGTGTGTGTGGAGCAGGCTTACCAGGAGATCTGACTGTTTTCTGGCTATCATAGAATGGTTTCAGTTGGAAGGGATGCTAAATCATCTAGTTCCAACTTAGCTACCACAGGAAGGGATGCCATCCTCTATATCAGGTTGATCAGGGAAATGCTATGTTTAAATGTTTCTTTGAAATTGCTGATGCATTTGTTCAAAACAAGGATTCAGAATTCACCACAATTTTAATCTTTTTTTGGTAAAAAAATTCATGTATGTTATAGTATAGAAAAAAAGCATTTTAAGCATGTATAATCAATATGACAACTGTTATCATGTTTTCTTTTAAATAAACAAAAAAAAAAATTACTTAGATTTGTGATTCATTAATGATCTGAGAGTCCAAAGCCTTGAATTTCTAGAGGTCACTCTGTTCAACAAAATGCTAAGCCTCGTGGAAAGTCAGTTCATTACAAGTAAATTCATTGATCTGCCATGGCAAGTTACAGAACAGCTTAGGGAAGGTTTGTAGGTTGAACTCCTGGGTTCCATCCTCTGATCACAGATTTTTCTGCAGTCTGTCTTCCAACCAGCTGTCACACAGCCAGTAGTGTATTGCACCAGCTTTTAGACTGTGATAACTTCTGTGCATGGCCACAGATGGGTGATGAATGCTTGCTGGCACAAACTCCAGATGATTATGTATCAAAAAAGATAATGATAATTATCAAAGCATTTGGGAGTGCTTCTTTCTCCTTCACTTGCGAGAGGATTGAAGATAGTTCCTGATCACTATTACTGTGAGGTGCCAGGTGGAGAATTCTCTCTTCTGTAATTTACAGTTGTTTCTTAGGGGTTTTCTTCATTAAGTCTAATTTAAAATATTATTTCATAGTACTCTAAATCCTAAAATCCATACTTCCTCTATCATGTCTGGAATGATGTTACTTACTGCAGGGATCTCTTGAAGCAGGTTAAAACTTAGAATCAGATTAATGTTTTCTCAGTTATCCATATTGCATCATAACATTTTCTTGTGGAAAGCAAGGAATCACTGGCTAAACTACAACAAAGCCTGAACAGCGTATCTACATTGAGATTAACGGCTTTGAAGTCCTTGAGTAGTATTGCTCAACAATCTCAGATATTCGGTTCTGAAATAATTGTGAAATGGTTTTATTGACACAAAACATGAGTGTCTTTTGTACATGTCCCATGGATATTTCAGTTATGACAGTTACAAATGTATTCCTGTTGAAGTTATATTTGTTTTGTAAAAGTATTCAAAATCTCAAAACGTTTTTAAAACATTCATTTTTACAAGGATGGAGATTTCAGATTCTAAATCTGTTTCTTAGGTGAGACTTCACCTTATTGAAAATATGAAGGGTAGGATTTGTATAATTTTTATGTGTAAGTGAGATATCAAATTTGCCTTGACCATTGATCTTGTTTCCCCAGATAGCAATGTAGGAAATCTTCAACAAGGCAATTCATGTCTATTTCAGTGTGAGATAAATCAATATATTAATTCGTTATACAGTTAGATCCTATTCCAAATTTCTAGTCTTAGTAAGGAAGACACTTATCCCAGCAAGTAAGATATTTCAGAAAGATAAATCCTGTGAAAGTTTTACTAGTGAATTCAGGGTCAGTGAGTTCAGGTAGATTCAAGGGTTTGGCTTTTCCTTTTGCCTATCAAGCTCCTTTCTTCAGCATTTCAGAAGTGAAAATGAGGGTCTCAAAAATATCTTGCCTGGGTTGTCTTAGCAAATTTTATCTCTAATTTTAAAGACAGGGTGACCCAAAAGCTGCATGTACATCTGATTTCCTTCTTTAAGGAATACTAGTTCTAAAGACTCACAATGAGCAATATAATGATGTTTTGACACAGAAATCTATGTCGTTTTGAGTACATTAAAACAATGGCTTAAAAACAGAAGTTCCTTTGGATAACAACGGAACTGAGTGATTGTCTCACAAACCCGTCAAACACTGCCAGGCATTTTCTTGAAAATATTGAATTAATTAAAATTCAGACATCACATTTATATTTTTTTTTTATTAGCAGGTAAAGCAGTGGGAATAGTGCCACTACTCATTTGGGAGCAGGAACTACCAGTATACTATTGACCCCTTTTTTCATGGATTTTTTTAAATATTCTGTTCAAGTTCATTTAAATGAAAAGTCATTTTCAGATCTAATTTTATCGGTTTTATCACTTCCACTCTTTGTATTCATAAATCCCTAGCATAATTTTTTTCACTCACTGATTAAAAAACAAATAAAAACAAACTAAGACCTGAAAGCAAACAAACAACAACAACAACAACAACAACAACAAAAAAAAAAACACCCATGGAAAAAAACAAACCAACCAAAAAAAACCCCAAAACAAACAAACAAACAAATAAAGCATAGAAAACCCCAGTTCAAAAAAAACCAGAGGAAAAAAGAAGAAAAATCTAGCCAGATTTGTTTAGATAATGTTGTATTCCAAATAAATCTGACACTCCTGTTTACAAATAAATGTATCTAGGGGATATTGTGTCACTCAATGAACTCCGTATTAGCATGGAATCTCTTTTCATAATATATGGAATTTAAAAAAGTATATAAATATTTATATTTAGATCTTAACTAGTTAAATATTGTTAGATAAGGTATTTGAGCTTTACTTTGGCTACCAGTTTAAATTATCTTTCCCACATTGCTTTTCACCAAAGACCATGCTGAGGTATCCATTTTTTACTGAAAGATTTATTACAATAGAAAAAAATTCTAATGTATCAAGAGCTTAATCTTTTGACTACAAATCTATGTTTTGATTGATTATAGCTGTTTGAGAAACGTGTAAAAATTTATTTTTGACTTGCTGTAAGACAGCAAGTTATTTTTCAATGTGTCATGTACACAAATAGAAGAAGTGACAGCGACTTTAAACTTATATGTACCTTTTTAGTTCAATTTTTATCTCAGTTGTAGGTGGTCTTGAAAACAGAAAAATGTGACTTTTGCCTGTAGTGCTTTTAAGTAATTACTCCAACAATACTTTAATCAAACTGTTAACTCAGAACAGAATAATTCTGAAAACATCCAGAAAATGTAGGATGCCCAACAATTAGCATTAGTATCGCACATTCTGAAATTTACCTGATGCCACTTTTACTCTACATTGTAATGAAAAATGTCTTTTCAGTGAATTATTGTGGGAGGACTGTAACAAAGTGTTAGCCATTTGCATTTAGAGGTGTGATTGAGGACTCTAGAACAAAGTTAGGCCCTGAATATATTTGTCTGTTGTCATATTTCTACACAGACTTCTTCAAGCCCCAATTCCAGTTTTGTTTACCTTGCTAGACAATGTTTGAAAGCATCAACACTTGACTGAATGCCAGCACAGTCTTTCAGATAGGAGTCAGTTCACATATTTTTCTTATTTTTCTTATACTTTGAATATTCCTTTGTGAATCCGTCATCATCACTATGATCAGGTTTCATGTTTGACATATGTTAAGACACGGTAATGTACATTATAAACATGTTGCACATTAACCTTAATGGCACTGAGTCTACTGCGCTAACTGATGACATTAGGCAGATGAAGTGCCAAGATAACATCATTGAAAAGACAACAGGATAACATCTTATTTTAATAGCATTTTAATTGATGCTTCATTATGTAATAGTATTGTGCATAGTGCCCAGTGGAAGTGTAATGTTCCCTCTAACAAAAGCTATTCAAATATGCTATTGCAAAGTATGTGTTCAACTGCATTTTCAGCCTCCTGCTGCTGCCATTGGTAGAAAAGTGGTATTGTGGAGAAGAATCCCAGGTATAATGTCACTAAGTGAGCATTATCTGCTCTGTCTGAAGAGTCAAAAGCTAAAGTCAAAACTGTCCCAGACTTCAGCGTGACAACATTGAATCTACAAAATTGTTTTTCTTGAATACTTCATTTTATACAATGTGACACTTTAGCTGTCACAAAATTAGTGTGACTCCATGTACCCCAAATATTAGTGAATTTTACATTTTTCTGCATTTTTTGTGAAAATAATTATGGTAGGGAATTATGAATACGAAGAGTGGAGGTGATAAAACTGATAAAATTAGATTTGACAATGACTTTTCATTTAAATGAACTTGAACAGAATATTTAGAAAAATTCAGGAAAAAAGGGGTTAAAAGGTTAAAAGCAAGCAAACAAAAAAACCCCAAACCATGAGCAGCTGCATAGGTAAAAATCATGTAATTTTACAATTCTCCCACTCTTTGTTTGCAAAGGGAAAAAGAAAAATACTGTTTTGAGAATAAATTCCATTTACAATGCTATATATACCGTATGACTTATATCAATGTCAGTTGGAATTTTTACTGTGCAGAAAAGAATGGATAAGCATAAAATGATGAATAGAAAGTCTACTAAAGTAATCTAACATAGTATAAACCATGATAAAATATGTCTGTATTGGTATCAAAAACAATGCTTATTTGATTTTATTAAGTACTGAAGTCTGACAAAGTATTTGGTGTCATGTGTCAGGCAACTTCAATAGGCTTCAACATTAATAGGTTCCATGTCCAGAAAAGACCAGAAATTCCTTTATTCTGATCTCTTTGTTATAGACCATGTTACAAGGACATTCCCTGAATTGTGGTCATACTGAATTCCCAAAATTTTTAAATCTTCCAGACTGGCAATTATCTTTCCATTAAAGAAAGTGGATAACAGATCATCCAATCTCCTAGACTAATTGCCCCATAACTGTTAAATGTTAGCATTTTGCTTTTAATCTAAATTTGTTTGTCTTTAGACTCCTGTCACAGTTTCTGCTGTGGTTTCACCTGTTACATCATGATGGGGTGCCTCACCAAACAGATCTAAACCAATTACTATGCAATTTGTAGAATCCACAATAATTTTTTTGTCATAGTATAATGAAAAAATCAATAGTTTAATTTATATTGTTAAATGCAGTTTATAAAATTTGGTCTTAAACAATTTCCAGTTCCTGGCATAATAATACAAAAGCATTATCTCTTTTCCTACCACAGTAGAGAAAATTGTTTCATTTGTATGTTGAACTCTTTGTGATCTTTGCCATGTCTGTTGCATAAGCCATATACTACTACTAACCATTTATTATTAAAATATTTATGGGAATAGTGCAAAAAAATCGTAATCTCATTTTTCAAGTGTGGGTAAGGGGGTGACAGAGTCAAGCTAGAGTAGTATTGGTATCCATTTCTCCTAAAAACATCAGGTCAAACAGGCAAACACAACGAGCTACATAGGTGCCGTACTCTTTCCTAGTACACTATCATTCTTTCTACTATGGAATTTCAACACATTTAATTTCTAAATAAAAGCTTGTTACTGCATTAAATTAATGAAAAACAAATCGATATAATACTGCTTATAATGACTGCTTTTTTTGTAAATCAACAAATCTTCTATTAATTAACCAGTGATTAAAGTCAGCTTGTGAAAATTAATCACAGCCTGGAAAAGTCATTTGTCCTTGTGTGCTTCATTAAGATAGTGTTTGCCCTTCAGGCAAGAAAGCAGCAAGTAAATGCCAAAGAATGAGCTGATTAAACTAGAGCTGCAGTGAGCTGTTTGCCAGAGATGCAAGTGCCTACAAACATGCTCAAGTCTAACTAAAAAGCTTTCTGTGATTTGCCTGTTGGTTAGGGCGTAAAATAGTAAATGAAAATTCCTCTAAATCCCCATAACATTTCAATATAATCTATGGAATAAACAGTTTGCACTGCACAAGACAAAACAGTAATGTATGACTCAAAATGTTGTGAAACTGGAAAGTTGTAAAGCATTCCAAAGGTGTGCAGGCCATCTGCCAAAGTAAAATTTCACATAAAAGTGAGCATGTTTTTTTCATTTCAATCTAATATCATAACTGCAGAACCTTGATTAAAGTATAAGACGTTGATTTTTGGTTCATACCTGCAATAGTCTACCGCAGCATGTAAATATTATTGAATATATTTGATTGAGGGAGGCAATCTGAGGGTTATTATATTCAATAGACAGTAGGAAACCTAAGGCACTAAGATCATGAATTACTGCTTTCTGGACAGAGCAGTCCACATGAACTCCTTCATAAAAAAAATGAGATAGAAAGAAGTGCGAGGACTTAATAGAAATAACAAAAGAACCTACATCATTTCAAATAGAAATTGTCTTCACTGGAGGCAGTTCTATTTCTCTACTGATGTGCTTAATAGTGAATAAGGGACATAGCTTGGTATGGTTTGAGCATCTTGAAAATTAATCAGAAAAATAAAACTGCCCTTCTGGAACACTGTCAGAGACTCTCCCCTGTCCACCAGTTACTCCCACTTCCTTTCTCTTAATAAGAAATGATATCAACTATATAGTCATGAGTCATACTAATGAATCCTAATTCAGCCTATATAGAATTGTATTCTTTCTCCCTACAGTGTTACTTGACTCCTAAAAATGCCCAGGGATCATGTTAGGTATCTTAGAGTGGTCATTTCAACAATCTGAGATTCCCTTTATCTCCTATGCCCCAATGTAGGGTTTTGGTTCTCCAATTTCTCGTTTCTCAGCCAACGCAACAAATACTTTGGTGGGTTGAGGGCCCACTAGAATTATTTACTCTTTTTCTGTTGTGAGACAGGATTCGGAGAAGAGCAAAGCAGGCTTAAAACTTAAAGAGCATAAAGAAAACTTTATTAACAAAACTACAAGAAGAGGGTGAAAAAATTAATAAGAATCAGAATAAAGCCTTCAAAACACTTCCCCTCTCTCCACAACCTTCTTTCTCTTCTCACTGACAACATATAGAGATAAAACTTGAAATTTACCACCCCTAAAATAGTCTTTCATCAATTCTTTTAGGGAGGGGAGTCTCTTTTGCTATGTCATCGAGATTTCTCCACAAGAAAACAGTTCTCTCATGGCTTCAATTTTCACAAATAGCAGCTGCCCAGGAATCTGCATTCGTGAATTACACGCAGACTTCCCACAGTTGTGTTCATAGGCCGTGTCAAATTTATGGGGTACCATTTTAAGGATGAGCTGTTCAAAAGCAAAGGTTCTCTTCATCTGTCTTTGAGATCATTTTTATCTACAAGAACAGATGTCTTCTTCTTCTCTCCCTGGAGGTAGGTCTTCATCTCATCTCTCCCTCTGTTCAAGCTTCTCATGAGATCACAGCTACTTCAACATTTACTTAATTTAACACAAATGCCTTTGCTCATGTCTGCAATATTGAACACTTCATCCCCCACATACTGTTCCCATTAATTAAAGGGATATTCTAGTATATCACAGTCCATCACCATGGCCTTACAAAAGCATTTTATCCTGAGAACAAGGCATCTTCTCATTCTCCTCCCATGTAGGACTTGATTCCTCCTTCACTGACCTTAATGTCCTCATGTTTTTTCTCTACATGTCTTCACTCTGTCCTTTTCTCTCACTCAGAGAGGAATTAATGTTTTGCGAGTTTCATCTGTGCGAGAAAAGAGTTAATCTCTCACCTGGGCCCTGCAGAGGTCATGGTGGTCGAAGCAATCGCGGTGATAGATTCAGGCCATGTTGGGGCTGTGCTAGGACCTCAGGGGCTCTGGCTGCATTCAGTTCTAGCTGCTGGGGACTCTCTACATGGCTGTGGAGCCACCCCTGGACCCAGCCTCATGATCTCTCATGGCGCTGGGAAAACCCCCCCAAGGTGAGTCGGTGGTGGCGGCCGGAGCTGTTTAGGGTAGACGATCCATCGGAGGCCGCGTTGAGGCAGGGAACTGGCCTGGCAGCAGGATGGGAACAGCCGCTGGGACGGCCTCGGCCCAGCCAGGACAGGGCCTGGCGGGCTCCCCGGGAAGGGGCCTGGCCCCATAGCAGGGCCTGTTACCTGTTCCCTGGGTGGAAAAAAAGAGACCTTTCCCAGGGTTTGTTCTATTTTTAACATGTGTGTTCACAGAAACGTATCCAGCTTTCTAATGGTTTACCAAGGTGTCAGTATTCAAAACTAGCCACTGATTGGTTTTGTCAGGCATGGAGGAAGCTCGTAGCAGCTTCTCTTAGAAATTCACTTCTGTGACTGCCTTCTTCCCTCCTCATTAAATGTCAATCAATGCAAAACCAGCACACCTTCACAGTGTGCCATGTCATTCTTGTGTCCTCCTTTAACTTAACAGGTGTTTATTTTCCTCTCCCTGGACTACAGATGCTCCTGTTCACTCTCATACTCTGTTTCCAGTCCCTCTTCCATGCTCTGAGATTCACATATGAGGCTTCACTGAGATGATTCACATAGGTCTGACCTATCCTAACTGCTGATGGTTGTCTGGATTTATATACAATGATTAATTGACATTAATAGAACAAAACAAGGCCTTTTGAGCTCTTTGATTTTCTCTCAAGAGCAAAACTAGCAGAATGTGTCTCCCAGGCATATTGTCAACTCTCACTAAAATTGCAAAGTATTAGCATTTTTTGATATTTCTGTTCTGCATTCAAATTCAGTATTAATCTGCTTGAAAGATTAAAAACTTACTAGTGACTACACACATATATATTTTCTGCTTAAGCTTCATTTCCACAGGGAGTAGCTAAAACGACTAGAGCACCAGTCTTTTGAGGAGGGGCTGAGAAAGCTGAGGTTGTTTTGCCTGGAGAAAAGGAACCTCAGGCATTATTGCTCTCTGCAATAGCTGAAAGGAGGTTGTAGCAAGGTGGGGATTAGTCTCTTTTCCCAGGTAAACCAGTGACAGGACAAGGGAAATCCCCACAAGTTGCACCAGGAGAGGGTTAGATTGGAAATGAGGAAACCTTTCCTCATGGAGAAGGTGTTCAGGCATTGTAAGAGGCTGCAGGGAAGCAGTCAATCAGCACCAGGCCATCAGGTAAACGGAAATTACCAACCCATCATAAAACATGTAGATGTGGTATTTAGAGACCAAGTGGTGCTCAGTTAATGGCTGGACTCAATCTTATGTATCTGTTCCACCTAAGCAATTCTATGACTCCATTCTAAAAACAGAGGAAAGGAATAATGTTTCCTAACTTTATTGTTAGAACTGGGATGAACGGTGGAGGCTCCAGGAAACCAAGGAAGTTAGGACAGCCCCTGTGTATAAGAGCAGAGTTCGGACACATGTGACTCACTAAGCAAGTACACTATGATGTCTAATAAATTCAATCTGCAGGGGATCATGATATGAATGCATTTCTCTGCTGAGAATAATGTTGCAACTATTCAAAGGTTTTAACTGGCTTCTGAGCATTAATTCCCATATTATATAAAAGCAAGTCTGGGTATCAAAGTCTCAAAAAAATAATATTAATCATAATTTGAGAAGTAGCCCTAGAAGCCGATTTGAAAATGTATATGTACTCAGAGTTTGGTCAACACATTCCATGTTTTCCAAACACACTGAAATTAAGGAACAGAGGCAGTCTTCTAATTCTCAGCTCCAGCTCCAAGTGCTCAGACTGGTAGTATGTAATTTGCTCTTACAGCTTTATCTTCTTTGCTGAACACTTGATCAGCTCTTTGCTATGTACTTTAAATTCCAATATAGAGAACATGTTTAAATATTAATTTCTCTGTGTATGCATGTGAGTCAAACTGACCCAAAGGCTATGGAGTGGTGTCAGACTCCACAAATTAGGAACAATAAGCTCTATTGCATACGGTATGATTTGAGGCTGAGAGCAAGAGTACTGGATGATTAAACATATAACTGTGAAATGTTGTGGTAAATAGTAAATAACTTTTCTGCTGTCCATATTTTTGAATTATAGATATAATGGAAATATGGGGAATAGTGATGGCATAACCATGTGGCTTCTTTCCCAATTTTTAATGTTTTCTATAAACCTGCATATTATCCTTCAGTATAGAAATTGTGATTGAAGTTTTCAATTGCTTCTTTAATCCCAAATTAAAGTTGCAAAGAAAATATTTTTCTACCCCAAAAGGAGGACGAGGAACTTCCATGGCATTGGAACAATATAACTTTAAATAACTTTGGCATTTGAAAAGTAGCAAAAAAAAATATGCAATGTGATGAATTTTGTATAAATCACACACACCAAAGATACCTGAATGCTCACTTTTTAAAGATAAATCTAAAGAAATGGAAGGGAAAATAAATAGCAAAAACCTAGGTTGAAGATTTTTCATTGTAGGGGTGAATGACATATTAAACATTCCTTTAAGCATTTTAAAAGTTTATCAAAATTATCAGAAACTGAGGTGTTATTTAATTCTTAAAAATAATTTGTATCCTTTATTCCTATTTTGTAAAATAACTAAGCTGCAAATGTTCTATTTAATCCTTGAAAGTAAAAAAAAAGCTTGTTCTAGTTGAATAATTAATTGTTTAATGAATTTCAGCTTTAAACAGTGACTTCTTCACTTTTCCCATTCACCTGCTCAGAGAAAGCAAGAGAACAAAGAGGATTTAATAATAATTTCTTGTTATGATATTGTAGTATTTATTATGCTTTCCAATTATTTTATACAATTTAGATTCTTTAATATTTAAGTCAATTATTGCTTCTGCGTTTTTATTTTAATTTATTAGATTTAATAAAATCTCACTCCAAGATTTCGAGTTTGCAAAGTGCTACCACAGCTTCCAAATCCCACTGAAACTTAAAGGACTGTCCCAAGGAGTTGGTATTACCCTTCACAGATACATTGAATAATTAGGTTTGGGACATTATCTGAGATTTAAATGTCAGGAAAAGATTATTTGCTTGATTCTAGATTAACCATTCAATTCAGAAAAAGTTTAAATCACAAATGAGCAAAATGTTACCCTGAGAAGGACAGAGACAATAATTCCCCATCCTCCCTTTGCATGGAAATAAAAGCATGAGAGACAACAGAAAAAAGGCCTAGTAAAAAAAGTCTGGGAGAGATATCTTCTCTTCTTCCCTCTTTACACTGTTACCATGTTTTTTTTTCTGATTGATGGATTCAATCTCTGGTGGGTTAGTAGGGTCCAGCTCTGTCCTTGTAGCTGTCTTTCCCATCTGTCACCTTTTACAAGCACACTGCTATACTAATAAGTTTTTGTGCCTATAGGGTTGCTTTGGCTTCAGTAAAGCAGTGATTATTTAATAATAGATCATGCATTGTAGATAATTTAATAATGGGAATTTTCCAAAGATGCACAGACATAACTATGGGACCAGTGGGGTACTTATAAAGGAAAATTATTTCAAGTGGATAAAAGGCAATGAGGATAGTCAGGAATCCTTTACATCAGGATGTAGTGAATGAAACAATCACTTAAAACTTGGGGGATACTGAGGAACACTTGACAGATCAAAAGAAGTGAATGCTGGAGTTTTTGATGTTTATTTTTTGTTGTTCGTGACCTTCAGTTGTTCACTTTTGTTTTTGTCTTTGTTGAAGTATAACAAATCTATTTTATATTGGAGGAAAAAAAAAGAAAGCTGTTTTCAGCTATATCAAGAAAATGCAATCAAAAATAACTCAGTCATCCAATGCCTAATGCATCAAGCCACTGATGGTAATAGAGATCCTGCAAGAGGTATGACATACAACACACTATGCTATTCATAGTTTGATTTTAACCTATAAACTGAAAACTCTGAAATGGTAATGATTTGCCAAATGATGTCTCAAATAAACTATTTCATTCAAAGAGAAAGAGGCACAGAGAATAATAAAGCCGTAAGTTCAGGTGATAGGGTAGATTTTCAGACTGCAGATTAACAACTGCTTCTAAAGCAAACAAACACATAAATTACCATAGACAACAGCTGGTCAAAGGCAAGAAAGAAGAGAAGAGCAGGAGAGTGTCCTCGAGTTTGTAGAAACTTCATACATTTATCTTGACATACCATGATTTCAACCTTCTTTACGAGTTTCTACACTAACAAAGCTTTTGCTCAGTAAGGAAACACTGTCTAAAATATTTTTAAAAATGAACAAATTACACCCAAAATATTCATTTTTTTACAGGAATTAATCACAAAGTTTTAGTTATAATCCTGATATTACTAAAAAACTTTACCAAAACTTCAGAGGATCTATAAAGAAAACAAAACAACTATCAATGTGCCAGAAAAAGAAATTGTATGGAATTTCAAATTTTCAAATGCTCTTACTGTTTAGCCAAGATTTATTGTAGTAAGTAAAAATAGATATGACAGAGTGTAACAGATTATTAAATGAAGTTGAGAAGGCAGAAGATAAGTATCTATCCATCTTCTTCTTCTCCTAATTTTCTATATTTACAGATCTTCAATTTCAGAATATTTTAAGTGCCACTGTGACAGGTCAGAAGGAGAAAACCAGGTCTGAGAAATCATTAATCAGCAGAACGTGCCACACACATGCACTATGAGAAAGTGGTGAATGCAGATGTGGGTCCCCTCTGTAGTGATGAGGGTTCTGAGGGGACCCATCTGTCAACCTGACTTACTACCCAGGGTATTTTTTTTCTAGATAGGGGCTCAGACCTGGGACGTCCCCTTTCATAAACTTGCAAATCATAGAATGCCTTGTATTAGAAAGGACCTTGAAGATCATCTGGTTCCAACTCTCCTGCCATGGGCAGGGACACCTCTCAATAGACCAGGTTTCTCAAAGCCCTATCCAGTCTGGTCTTGAATACTTCCAGGGATGGGACATCCACAAATTCTCTGGGGAACCCATTCCAGTTCCTCACCAACCTTGCAGTGAAGAATTTCTTTCTATTATCTAATCTAAACATACCCTCTTTGAGTTTGAAGACATTTCCCTTTGTCCTGTAACTCCATACTCTTGTAAATAATCTCTCTCTATCGTACTTGTAGGTTCCCTTCAGGTACTGGCAGACCATAATGGCATATTCCTGTAGCCTCCTCTTCTGCAGGATGAGCAGCTTCAACTCAGGCTGTCTTCATGGAAGAGATGCTTCAGCCCTTTGATCATCTTGCTGGCTCTTCTCTGGAGTTACCCAAACAGGTCTATATCTTTCTTATGTTGGGGACTTCAGACCTGGATGCAGCACTCCAGGTCTCATGAGAGTAGAGGGGGAGAATCACCTCCCACACTCTACTCTCCTTGTTTCTTTTGACACAGCCCTAGATACATTTGGCTTTTTGGGCTGCAAGTGTACCTTGCTGCCTTTACTTTTGTGACTAGAGTGTAAGGAGAGGGGATAGTGAAAATAAAGCCAATTTTCTGATCATGTCAATTGTTTTTCATTGTGGTATAAAGTATGTGTTTACAGTATAGTTACCTGAAAAATGCACTTTATTTTTTATCAAATCTTACAGCTTATTCAGTACCTGTACTTGTTGCAGTATGGCATAAATCCTGTCATGCAGTCTTATATGTCAAAGACAGCAAGAGCTAATCAAAGAGAATGAGTTTGACATCTGTAAAGGAGTTGTGAAAGTGGGAGAAAATCTCTTACATGCAGTGGGATGAGACTGCAAGTACAACCTGCATATTGGATAAGCTGACATCTTCCTATGGGCAAGAATTGACCCTCAATGTACAAGTTTATCAGGAATCATTTCCAACCAAAGGACAGAAATTATTTAAAAGAGTGGAATATGAATTTCTTTTGCATGAAAAAGTGATGTCTCTGACAGTAACTGCTGTCTAAATTATTATATAATCAAAATGCTAAAGTGATATAATGGATTGAACCTGTCTGGGTGGCAGATGCCCACCAAAACTGCTCTATCCTCCCCATTTTCAAATGAACAGAGGAGAGAAAATACAATGAAAGGGTCATGGGCCAGGAAATGGACAGGAAAACATCACTCACCAGTTACTGTCATGGGCAAAACAAACTCTACTTAGGGAAAATTGATTGCATTTATTACCAATCAAATCAGAGTAGAATATTGAGAAATAAACAAATCTTAAAAACACCTGTCCCCCAACCCTCCTTTCTCCTCATGCTTAACGCTATTCCCAAATTCTCTACATGACTACAGCCAGCAGGGAAAGGCAAGGCAGGAAATAAGGATTGCTGTAAGGTCATTACATTGTCTCTGCTGCTTCTGTTCCTCAAGGGGAAGACTACTCATACTATTCCACTGCTCCAGCACAGGATCTATTCCGTGGGAAACTGTCCATGAACTTGTCCATTGTGAGTCCTTCATACGGGCTGAAGTTCTTCACAAATTTCTCCCATGGGGGTCCTTTCCATGTGGTGCAGTCCTTCAGGAACAGCCTGCTCCAGGGTGGGTCCTCCAGGGAGTCACAGGTCCTAGCAGCAAATCTGCTCCAGTGTGGGTTCATCCCTCATTGGTCCATAGTTCCTGCCAGGAGCCAAGCCATGGGCTTTCTGTGGTGTTACAGCCTCCTTTGGATGCATCCACCTGTTCCAGTGTTGGATCCTCTATGGCCTGCTCTGTTCCACCAGGGCCCTCCATGGGCTGCAGGGCACAGTTAGTCGTGCCACACCATGGTCTGCACCATGGGCTGCAGGGGAATGAATCTCTGCTCTGGTGCCTGGTGCATCTCCTCCTCCTTTTCCACTGACCTGGGTGTCTGCAGAGCTATCCCTCTCACAGGTTCTAATTCCTGTCTTGTCAAGCTGCAATTTGCTTCTGCACAATGACTTTTTCCCTTTCTTAACTAGGCTATCTCACAGATACTAACATTGTCACTGACAGACTTGACTTTGGCCAGTGGTGGTTTCTTCATGGAGCCTGTTGGCATTGACTCCACTGGACTTCAAAGAAGCTTCTAGCAGCTTCTTACATAAACCACCACTGTAGCCCTCTCCCACCAAAACATTGACATGGAAACCCAATAGAAGAACATTATTTTTGAAAAGTTTATGTTGAATAAGCTTATGCTCATATGTTGAATGTGATGGAAAGGAGACTAAGATCTGGAAGAGATTGCTGAGAGTTCTTCAACTGGCTGTGAATGCCCCTAAAAGCACGTACATGAAAGCCTTTGTGCTGAGAAGCAGACTCTGATACAGTCCTAGCTACCTGGATTTTTGCCTGGCTGAATGGCTCCTTTCCTCTTATCTGTTTTATCTCCTCACAAATTCAACAGTTCAGCAAAGAAGTCAAGAGAACAGAATACTGAGGCTCAACAAAATAAAGGGAAGGCATTTAGAGGAGAAGAGACAAGTAAAACATACATGATAGGGGAAAATTCAAAGAAAAAAAGTACCTAAACCGGGACAATGGAGTGGGAAGTAGGAGATGAAAAAAAAAAAAAAATTAAATAGAAATATATAGAGAATTCTTCAATAAAAATAATATTGTAAGTCTGAACCCCAAAAGAACAAAGTGTGACATAATCAAAAATCTGAACTGATTCTGTATATCCAAATGCAATCCATATCTTCGTATACCAATTTTTAAGTACAATTTCTGCTTACAGGCTTGGGGTTTTGGTTTTCAGCTTTTTTCCCCTCCCTGTAGTACTTGTCATGGTGGGGGAGACTTTAAAAGGCAAAATCTGTTGGTCTTCCATAATGTCTATACAGAATAAGAAAGACAATTGTTGTATTAGGCCCATACTAATTATTTTGTACTTGATCCTCATACTATTTGCTGCTTCTCCTTCTGGAAACCCACATGACCTCTGTCAGTCTCTCTGCATTTGCTTTTCATCCTGCAAAACAGGAGAGGAAATTTTTCTCTTTTCCTCCTTACGGCCTGTAGGCCAATCATCAATTTAGAAGGGATAATTTTCCTATTCTCAGTCCTTGTTTCTGACACTCAAGCTCCCCTAGCTGCTGTAAAAAGAATCTGCAGACAGACCAATCTAGTTTCTTCAGTTGAGCTCAGATTCTTTGTAAGAGGAGGGTGTGTACATGCTGGCTATAATAAACCCACTTGGGTCTGGAGTACAGATGGATTCTGAATAATTAATACTCCAAATCTCAACATGAGTAATTTGAAATTCTCATAGGCTGTAATCTTGCTTAAGTTTTGGTTGAGTTTTACAGCAAAAGCAGAAAATCATTATTCAAATAATCTTTTAGCACAATTTTGCAAATTCTGTTATCATAGAAGCAAAGATGGTATGAGGTCTCAGGCCATTCTCTCAGGCCATTTCTTCTACTTAATATTTGCTTTCTTTCTAGCATGTTCTTGTTTCTAAATCTACCTTGCTGTTACACTGGGCACCTCACATTATGTCCTATGCTTGAAAAAGTAAAGCTAATATTGGTGTGAGTAAAAGTAAAAAGACATTTATTTTTTTGAAATGCGAATTTAAATATCTTAGGTTTTATATTTAGAAAGAGGTGTCAGTGAAATAGTTATGCACCTTAGTCATCTACGTATTGCTGCTGCTTGGCATCAAATTTATTCAATATTCTCAAATCCAGATAGCTTATATGAAGAGTTATTGAAATAGAAAACTAATCCAAAGGATGTGTCTACATTAGTTTCAACAATAGTTCTTATCAGGGAGAGGCTTTCTGGCAAATTCTCTAGTTTCTTACCACACTTCCTTTTGCACCACTGCCTCACAACACAAACTGAAGCAGAAGGTGCACTCCAGAAATGCACTCCACCACTGTATTCCATGACTATCAAGGAACTGATCTAATAAACCAATGAATTTCCAAAACAACCTGTAATAGAATTAATCTTTCTCTGTATTAAATAGGTTGAAGAAATTAGGACACTTCTGGATCAGAATAGGAGAAGCATTATTCAGACCAAGAAATTAATGCTAAAAGATTGGTGCCAAAATTCAAGGGTTTTCTGACCTCAGAATTATTTTTATTGATACATATATAGGCAACTCTAAATACATTCCTGTTTGTTTATGTAAGTGAACATGACTAGTAATGGGACACACACAATTAGTTTCTTCATAAATATTGCTGTAATGTCAGGGAATTATTTCCATTCTTATGATTAAGTTAAATTCAGTTGATTTGAAAATATTTTATTGAGTCTGAAATGAACCCCTTTAAATGGAATACTGCCAGAGAAAGTAATTATGTACATGTTAGAAGTTGGAAGATATTTCCTGTTAATAGAACATAGCCTGATAAAAGGTGCCAAAACTCATTGAAGACTTGCCACCTAAAAGAATTATTCCAAAGAGGAGCAAGAAGAGAAAGATATTCTGAACTTTTCTTGGAATCAGGTCATTTTCATTTTCAGAAAATATAACAGCCATATCTATAGGCAGTGAGAGAATCACATGGTATAACACTAGCAATTCTGTGGCAAACTTCTCTCCTACTTTGCTGTTACTTTTATTTTTCACATTTTGTCATGAGAATCTCTAGCTAGTTCTTATATTATTAAGTATTTGCATACCAGCTGGGAAAAAAAAAAAACAGCAAAACATTATCTTGGTCAATGTATAAAAGCCCAGTTTCCCAAGGAATTAAAAAATGTTCAGACTTTCTCTTCTACACTAGCAAAAAAGTAACACAAATTATAAAATACCCTATTGAAAGAAAAGTTCAGTAATGCTCTTTTGGCCAAAAAAAATTTATTTGTTTTGTTTCAGAAAGCTTTTGGGAACTCCTCCTGTCTCACAATGGACAATGAGAAGGGCCTGGAAGTAGGAAAAGGTCTCTCAGCAACAGGAATGCTCTTCATTTCATCCAAGAGAACTAGAGCAGACTTTTTATTCCATATTCTGAACAGAGGAAGATGAAGTCTTTGAGAAGCTTAGTCACAAGTCAGACTTTCAGACTGTGTGCATGGACTTGAAAATACAGTAAAGATTGTTTTCAGCCTGATGTCAGTGGTACAAAGACTTATTTTTATAAGTTTCTGAGTACGTAAATTAGTGACATGAGATCAGGTTTCCTAAATCAAATGTCTAGATTCTCTTTAAATATACAGGCAAAGAAATATTCCTGTGAAATATTTTGCCAGAGTAGTATATTTCCAGAGAACAAAAATTTTCTGTTTGTTATCTTTCTATCAGATATCACAACTCTTACTGTACTGTTCAATTAATCTGAATAAATTTCACTTAAGGTGGAATTCAGCTTCTTGCATTGCAGCTGCTGCACTGCCAACTGTTCAAATCCCATATGTGCTGGCTTTGCCTAATATTGAAGGTACTAAAATCCCTTTGTCCTTTGCTGTTTACCTTGGAAACATCCCTGATCATATTAAAAAAGCATAATCCCAAAAATCATGTGCATATATATATATATATATATATATACACCTCAAGTGTTTATGTCAAGATAAACAACTATCCTAAGATCCAGTGTATTTCTGGCTTTGATGGAACTATCCACCTTTACATAGGTGAAGCAAAATCAGTGAAGGTGAAGAGAAAAAAATACCAGTTTTCTATTTCTGTGGGAAAATAATTGTTTAGTTTTAGAAAAGAAAGTATGTACTCATACGTACATATGCATGTATATATGTGCATATGTGTTTGTGTGTGCATATGCAGGACTATTCCCATTGTCCTCTAGAGAAGAACTGCCGGTCTGGATGCCAAATGATGGAAGATTTTCATAGTCTAATATTTTATAAACAGTTAGTGGAGAAAGACACCTAACTTCTGTGATTTGGCTTGCAATGTCAGAAAATGTATCTCCCTGGTTTGCTTTTATTTCCTAGTCATCAGATTTTGACAGTAAGTATTAATATCTCCTAAAGATTTTTGGTTAGTTTATTTTGGTTCTTTGTTTCTCTTGGTTTGGTTTGATTTAATTTTGTTTGTTTTAATTAAATGAATGAATCTATTCTCTTTCCAATAAAAAAATTAACTTTTGTGAAAAAAAGCTTGTTTCTAAGATCTGTATTTATAGTAAGCTGGAAAAGATTCCATCAGAATTGCCCCCGTTATTCTGCAATCTTTTTCTTCAACATTTTCATAGAGTTTGTACCTCCAAATACCACTTGCAAATGCTTCAAACACTCTTGTAAGTCATGTGGTGTAACAGAACATTGTAAAATAACCTATAAGGTGAAAAATATCAATTTAATATTACTTGGTATATTAGTCCATCCACTTGCATCTTGAAACAAAAACAGGAAATAAAGCACACTTATTAAAATTCCATACAGGGCTCAGAGGAATCCTTGACCAAACAATACTATAGGCTGATACCACTATTTCTTTATCTAGAGGATATATTGGAGTATGTGTTATGACCCAAAATTGTGGGCAAGTACAGGAAGGAGAATTCTTATCAGTGCTGACAGTATTAAGGAACATTAAACAAGTAAACCCAAGAAATTTATCAAATACATCTTTAAATGAAAAGAAATAAATGATTGAAGAACCCAGAGGGTGCTATTTTAAATGTGGTGGCTGAGATTTAAATTGTTTTCTGAACCTGCCTAGGAATCTTTTTCATCCACCAACAACAGAGGATGAGTGATCTAACTCAGTCTTTCCTTTAATTATTACAGAGCATTAGTTATGTCCCTATCAGCCCTTCTACCAGGAAAGAGCTTCCCCAAATTCCAGTCATACAAACTAGTCATTAACCAGCAAAACAGTTCATTTTATTTGTCCTCAAAGAGTGAATATTTGCTTCTTCCTCATCCATAAAAATTCCAGAGTTCGTTAGCTGTCACAGGAGTCTTCCCCCTTAAATTATTATTTTTAATTAATAAGATTATATATATATATATTTTTTTTTACTTGTGTCCCAAGTATGCATCATCTTCTAAGAGTTGTTGTTACTGCTGTTATTATCATGAACATGTAATATGTAAAAAAGTAAACAGCCCTACCAAACAACTAGAGAAATAAGAAATGAGACAAAAACAGCTTTAGCACCATGCAAGAAAAAGAAAACAAATTCCATTGTCTGCATTGTGATGAATTTCCTGTTTTGATAGTTGCAAATTCCTATTTTGGAATTTACTTTAGTATATTCATCAAAGTGCAATAAAAGGAACATGATATAGAGAGTGTCAGTTTTCTCACAGAACAGACAGAATGCCTTTGATTTAGCAGTAGTTCAATAACTGAAACCAAATCCATAAAATTTTTAATAACTGGACCCCCATAAGACCCTCTAAAAGGCACTAAAGAGACAGAGATATATATTCCTATATAACAGTATATTTTATTTCTCATGTTGAACTGGAATCCTGTTTTTACCTATTGTGAACAAATCAGAGGAAACACAAGGGTACAAAAACAAATCCAGAAAAAATCTCACACCAAAAAAATTCCTCATGGTGCAGTAACCACTAAAAATGATAAATATGGTTCTTTTTATCCTGATCATGAGTGTACTGCAAATATGAAAAGAGTGCATGAGTATGAGAACAAGGGTTTTTTTAGCAAAGGAATAAAGGAAATTATTTGAAAATCATCAGGACTAGATCAAAACTCTTCATTTATTAAGAGACAGGAATCTAAAATTAAGAGGATTTTAACTGTTTTCATACTGAAATATATTAATCTTTGTAGGATTTTGGGTAAGTTTTTTCTTCTTCCTAAAATTTAGTTTAAGGATCCATATGGAAAAACCTAAAGAACTCTACCAATTTTTTAACAGCTAGTCAAAAAACCTGTCTGGGTATTGTCCTTGGGAACCCTGATATAGTCCTTGGGTGACACGGCTAGGGCAGGGGGATTGGAACAGAATACTTTGAAGTGTCCCTTCTAGCCTAAGTAATTCTGTGATTCTGTGAACCTTTCTGATGATTCATGTACATGCAAATATGCAAACACACACAAAGAAAATATTTTAAAATGGCATAATTTAAAAAATTATTAGGTTACTAATAAATGAAAAATCAGAGAAACTAGAGAGGATGGTGAAATTGTGGAAACTTAGAATATCTGTATGTACAAAGTTAAATTACTATTAGATCAGAAAATTAAAAAAGCTGACAAGCTTATTCTAAAAAGAAACTTTCACAAAAATACTTAGCAATATCAGATAAATGCTTCAATACAAAACAAAGATAAAATTTATGGGCTGTAGTCTATTTACATTTTAAAATTCAGAAAGCCTCTCTTATCTTATGTATAAAAGTTTTATCAAAATCCACAGTACACATCCTGGTCTCCTGGGATCTATATAATGTCATTGGAGCTTGGGTTTTTATTTGGAGGTATTTAGCTAGTGAGAAAAAGGAGAGGACAACTAGAAAAACTGTATAAGATTAACCTTAGTCCACCAGCATTTGCATGAGGAAATGGAGAACTGAAGGTAGAAGTGAAAAATATAGGTCCACCACTATTAGAAAATTTTCATAATTTTTTGTGTTTATCCTCCTAAAGGCCATTTATTAAAGAATAAATTTCCTTAATAGCTGATGTACTTTCCTGGCTATTTTGTGCTTCCTGATAGTTTCTCATGGGAAGTAATTTCATCATTTTTTAATGTTGAGAAACAATCTGGAAAGGCTGTTCTGGAAAGTAAAATGAACTGAGATATTTTAAAGCTGGCTCTCCGTACTGCATTGACCAGAATAGTAGGAAAAATAGTAAACAAAATGAGTGCTTGGAGCTTTTTTCTGTAATCTTAAAGTAATTTTTAAAGATAATAATTTTGTGAGAAGGAAGACTATGAAGCTATGAGAATAATTTCATAATCTACACTTTATTAGATTCAACACAGCATAATCTAGTATAGAAAATTCTCCCACATATGTTCATAAACTTGTCATTTCTGTATGTTCACCATTGATTGTGGTGTTATTGCTTTACACTTCTCCAGTAACAATCATCTTTGGATCTCTAAAAACTTTGTGAACATTAATGAAAGAATACGATAATGAAATGTAAGTTGTTTAAAATTACTTTTTTCTTTCATGTTACCATCTGTACCTGCTTGAAGAAAGTATATCCCCACAGTGTGGTTTTCTAGAACACATTTTTGGTAATAGTACATCTAATACTATGTTAAATATTGTTTTAATTTTGCTTAGTGCTTGTGTGATAACACTGAAAAATTTGGAAGATTTAGATTATATTTTTTTCTTAGGAAAATGGTGTGCTTAATTCAGAGCTTTAAAGAGGCAATCTCTTCTTGTTTTCAGCTCATACAAACTTTGGATTCTTCCGGGTTTCAACCATGTAATGGAATCTTCCATCAGAGAGAAGATAAAGATGCACAAACAAACACACATACAGATAACCGTATGAAGAGAAAATTATTGCAGAACCTTTTACAGCCACCCATTTTCAGAACAAGCCTCACCAAGAAAAAAAAAAAAAAAGAAGAAATAATAGTTCTTAACCTGATGAAACTTGGACTCATATCTTTCATATTTCAATAAATTATATAAGCATCTTTCTAAAAAAAGTTATCCTTAAGATTTTATCTTCTTCTTCTATTTTATTGAGGCACATTTCTACTTAAGCATTCATTTGAGCAGCAAAAAGGGATTTCCCACATTCAAGGTGCTCTGATGGCTAATGTGTTAGGCTGAATGTTAAAGGAAATAAAAAACACTGCTGTCATGTCAACAGAAAAAAGAAATCATTATTTCTATTGTACTTGTGTAATAAAATATTTTGTCTCATGTTTAGAAAGCACAGGCCAAAGTTTCAGTGTATTCACTGAAAATAGTGCACTCAGTGGGGTGGGTGGCATAGTCTTGCTGTGAGCAGAATTGTGTCTTTTGACTACTGTGCCTCATAAAAGATAAATTTATAATTCATAAAACAGTGCTATTGTACTTTGTTGACAATGTCTAGCTTATAAGACTTAAGATCTTTAAAACACAAAAGACCTTTCAGTGCAAGATGAATGGATATAGGAAAACCAGTTCTTCTATGGTTTTCATGTAATTGCATTCGGTAATACCTTCTTTGCTAGCATACTTAATTAGCCTATTCAGAATAAAAGAGACGTGGGCACACCCATCTGACTTCAGACTTCTATTAATATGCTTTTTCAGGATGTAAGCAATGTAGTCAACAGCCTATCAGTAAACACAGTTATTATTTTGATGACTCCTGCTTAACAATAAAACATTGATTGCAAAGCTGGAAAGTCAATTCTGGACACAATATTAAGATGATAATGGAAAATTTATGCTGGTTATCTGGGGGGTATTTTGTTAGTACACCTCATCCAAAGGCCCAAATTTTTACATAATCATAGAATCATACAATATCCTGAGTTGAAAAGGACCCACAGATATCATTTAGTCCAATTCCTGGCCCTGTACAGGACAGCTTCAAGAATCACATCATGTGCCTGAAAGTAAGTGCTTCTTGAACTCCAGCAGGCTTGATGTTGTGACCTCTTTCCACTGTTTAAGTGCCAGAAAAACCTTTTTCTAATATTGAACCTTCCCTGATATAGTCCCATAATGCAAAATACAACTCCAAATATCCCATATTAACCAAGTTGTAAAAAATAACAGTGGCAATTTTGAGTTACACTGGCTGCAAACAGTTAATTTACAAAGATTCATCCAGTGAATTAGATACTTGCTTTAATAATTAATAAGTTCTGTCTTACACTCTGTAATGCATTTGATTTCATTAAATGCCCTTGTATAAATTTTAGCTTAGAAGCTATTGCATCCTATTTTATCTTCTGCTAAAATCATTATTTCCTTCTTTTCCCTCTGTCTTTTTGTTCCTTATTGATTTTATGTCACATTTAAAACAATTTTTTTTACATTAAACCTCTAAAACAAACCGAGTTGGGACATTTGCATTGGTTTTCCATTTGAAAATAACACAAGTGTGAATAAGACAATTCATACTTAGGAAATTTTGAACTAAATGCCTAGTTGCAGGAATTAAATGTTTCCTCATTAAATTAGGTAGAACTAGCTTCACGGAATCACAGAATTACAGAATGATTCAGCTTGGCAGGGACCAGGGATGATCATCAAAACCCCCTGCTCAAGAATGTTCACCTAGAACAGCTTGCCTATAACCATGTTCAAACAGCTTTTGAGTGGAAACTTCACAATCTCCAGGGGCAACTTGATCCAGTGCTCGGTCACACTCACAGTGAAAAAGCATTTCCTGATGTTCAAGCAGAACTTCCTGTGTTTGTGCCTATTGCCTCTGATCCTGTCACTGGATACCACTGACAAGATCTTGGTTCTGCCCTCTTTGGACACTGCATACTCATGGGAAAGGGGAAGGGGAAGTGAAAGGAAAAGGAAAAGGAAAAGGAAAAGGAAAAGGAAAAGGAAAAGGAAAAGGAAAAGGGAAATTATCTGATTTTAAGTATTTAAATGGGTTTATTTATGGAAGAGAAAAGCTAAAAAAGGAAAAGGACCATAAGAAATTGTGCATACATAACAAATTTAGAGGAGCCACATCTTACTTGTGTGCAAATGACCAGAACAGCAAACAAACTTTTGTTTCAAGAAAAGTACTTCTGGGCATAAAGCAGAAAAACTTTAAATACCTTCTTGTGGCATTGTCTGGGTTTTTCAATTCTTTCAAAATAGTATAATTTTTCCACTTTTTCTATATCGAGAAATAGAAGAAGACAGTGAAATTATTGTCACCTTACATGACCAATTCAAGTTAGAAATTAGTACTTCCAGGATTTTATGCTCCAAAACCTTACATTTTGAAGGATTGAATGATCTGTTTTGGTAAATGTGTAAGCACAGGAGATTTCTGGTGCTAGTGCACCTGCAGCAGTCCATTGTGCTTCAGCACATGACAATTTTCAAAGGGGATATTCTGATATGATATTAGGGAAAAAAATATCCATAGTGGGTATAGTGAGACTTTGGAAAGGATTTCCCAGAAAGGCTGTAGAATCTCTGCTCTTAGAGGGATTTGAAACTCAAGTGTGCAAAGGCCAGAGGGACCTCTGAACAGCCAGTAGAATGAGATGACCTGGACATCTGAAAATCATTCCCAGATTACCTTTTTTCAAGATTATATGTTTAGCTAGCAACTATTTCAGCATCTATGGACTTTTCAGTTCCTAAATATAAATATAATACTTGTCCTAACCCTAATAGTTTCACTATTTCACACTAAAATTTTTCGTAAGATGGACCAGTTTTAAAGAGTGTGTGGGCTTTAGAATCGCTAAATAATTGCAGCGCAAAAATTATTACAGCGTTTTTGGTACTTCCCCTAATTATCACTTTTAGAATATATTCATAAAAAATGACTCTCATATGTTAATAATTTAACTCCTCTAATTACATTCATACATAAGTAATTATAAATGTTAACTTTATTCATTAAATTGAAAAGATTGAGAGAATTGCTGACATTCAAAGAAGTTTCATAAGATTATTTCAGCAGCATCTTAGGTAAAAAAATGTATTTAAAAATCTACAAAAAATAACTTGAGATACCTTCAGAATAAAATATGTATAGAGCGTTCCGGTTTTATTAGGAAATCTTCACTTAGAAAACTCCCTACTGCATTCCTAGAATACTTGAGAGGTTTTCCTTTTATGGTATGACAATTTTTAGATTTTTTGGCAAGGTTTTTTCCTACTGATTAATTAAATACAATCTTAGAAAATGTAGCCACAATGTCAGAAGCTAAAATTGAAGAGAAATGAAAGAAATAGAGTCAAGGACAAAGATGAATATCGCATAGGACCATTGCACTTCTCTAGATGCTTCCATAAAGACAAGGCAAGTAGTCTCAGCTAGAGCTGTGGTATTTAATGCAGAATTTCCTTGTTTTGGTTAAAAGGTGTAAACAAGACAATGTAGTCTTCTTCCTTTGTCAGTGGCATAGGAGGTGGTGATACAACACAACATTCTTTGTTGTTCCTCACATTTCTGACTACAGCATCAAGACCAGTCAAGAATCCATTGCTTTTGACTGACTCTACCTCTTTTTCCTGGAGCTGGTCCATGCCATGAGACTTCTGTTTCAGTCTCCCCGGAAAGCATAGGAGACGTGGGAATTGGTGTAGGAATTGGATTACAGAGTAGAGCCCTGGGACACAAGTTTAAAGCAAAGAAGGGGAAAAGAGCAAGGCCTACTCCAAGAGAAAGGCTGATTTCAGCTTCCTAGAATATACACTGGCTTATGATCCAAGTCCCATTTCTAGCACAGCCTTTTCTTTTCTAACATGCTCAGTGGAAGCTCTAAGACTTTCAACTCACAGACTAGGAAACTTGATCTGATAGTGCCACCAAACAAAATTTTACTGCCTCTGTAGGAAGGAAAGAGTTAAAAGCTGAAGAATGGCAAGGAGGATGGTACATTCACTCAACTGACCCTGCAGCTGGGAATGCCAAGGCTGGGAGAATAAATGTGGGAACCCCCCTATATTATGCCTACTGCTCTTTATCCTCTCTTTTGAAAAGTAAAATCTCTGTGTAGAGATAGCATGTGATTGTGATTGTGGAGGCACTCTCATAGATATTCTTGAGCTCCCTGTCTTGGGGGTCATAAAAAGCACAGCATGGTGGTAAACTACATGTGTACAGGCCTTCAATAAATGCGTGCAAACAGCAGCCTTGCCAACTCCCAGGATGGAATGATCCTGATTGTGCTGGCATTCCCACTCGCCTGTCTCTGCCCGACTGCCACTTCGGGACCCTCCAGTTAGTGAGGTAATTAAATAAATTTACTTTTTGCATTTCAGTCGTGTTTTTATGGTTTTCCTGGCTGCCTGCCTGTGTCAACTCATACCCTCCAAATATTCTGATTCTTAGTTTTTTCTACTGATCATAGATCTAATTCAGCAAAGGCCTTCCATTTCAATGCACACTTTAGCACATGTTTAAATTTAAGAATACTAAATATTCACATAGCAATTGGCTCAAAGTGGTGCTTTAGCTAAATATCTGCTAACCTCTTTAGCTTAACTTCTGCCTGAGACTGATGTTTTGCCTGGGAAAATATTCCCTGAAATCCAGAAGCATTTCACTGTGTTGTAAATAAAGTTAGTATTTGACTTTGATGAAAGACTGCAAAGAGGTTGGAGAAATAAATGAAATGTCCGACTCCAAAGAAGTCAGAGAAATAAGTATATATAATGGATGAAATTCTGGCTTCACTGAAGTCAAAGACAAAATTGCTATAGAATGCAGTACAGTAAGGATTTCATGTCACATCTTTAGACTCACTGCTCTGGACAGAGCACCAGGCATCTGACTCCTTTCTTCTCCCTTGTGTTGAATAGTACTTTATTAATAGACCAAATGTAGTCAATAGCACCATTTGAAGAAAGGCATCACTCAGCATGAATAAAGGTAATCGAAAACAGCTATTTTTACTAATGAACATGTTTTTAACTGCCAGATACAGAGTTAGCAAAATTACAGTAAATTGATGATATTTTTGAAAATGGAAGTAATCATTTTTTAAAATCCATTTTTGCTGAGGGTAACTAAAAATACACAAACATGAATTTTTTCCCCTGCAAAACTATAAATAGTAAAATACAATATTTTGCTCCACTTCACAAAAAAGCTATTATAAAAAAAACTATTACAAAGAACTATCATAATTATAATATAAAAAATATATATATTTATATGAAATGAATAGATATATGGAATAAGATATATGATGTATGGGACAGATATATATAAATAATATGATATGAAACTATTACATAATCTCTTCAGAAAAGAAACACAAACCTTTATATAAAATTAAACTGCAAGTGCCAGGTCCTGCACTTGGGGAGGAATACTGGCAAGTACCAGTGCAGGTTGAGGGCTGAGCTGCTTGAGGGCAACTACTGAGAAGAGCCTGGCAGTGCCTGCAAGGGCACACTGTCAGCTCATTGACAATTTGTCATCCACCATCATTTGGCCATCAAATTGACAATGAGCTGACAGTGTGCCCTTGTAGCCCATATTTCAGGAATGTTGGATGTACTTAGAAAATACTTATATATATAATATCTATAAATACAGAAGAAATGTTCCATGAGTACAAGGGTCCATGCTGTCAAAACTGGAGCTACTCAGCTCTTAGCAGGTTCCATGGCGTCCAGCATTTTGTGCAATATTTTATACATTTCACTCTAACTGAACAATTAAGCTATATCCTTAATATTGCTGTAGGCTTGTAATGGGACTCTGACATCATTATCTGAGTGATGGAGCAGAGTCCCCTTACTGAGTGCACTGAGGATGCAAAACTGAGATTGGCAATTTGCCAGAGGGTCATGCTGCCATCCAGGAGACCACAACAAGTTGGAGAAATGGTTTCTTAACAAAAGAGTTCAACAAGGAAGTGTGCAAAGTTCTGTACCTGGGAAGGAACGTGTCATGAACCAGCACAAACTGGTAAAATATCTTTGCAGAGAAGGCCCAGAGGGTTCTGCTGTACACCTAGTTGAACATAAGCCAGCAAAATACTCTCGTGACAAAGAAGACAAATCCTGCCTGAGCTGCAGTAGTAAGAGTGCTTCCAGCAATGTTCAAAAACTGACTGGACATTATCCCGGACAACTTGCTGTTGGTGGCCTTTCTTGGGCAGGTACATTTGACCAGATGAACTCCTGAGGCCTCTTCCCAACTCAATCATTCTGAGATTCCATGATTCTATGACAACACCTATGAAAAAAAAAAAAATTATATTCATTACACAGTACATATTAAATTATTATTATATAGCATATATTACATGGTTTTGTTTCTGTTCTGGGAAGTCTGTACAAAATTTTCTTCAACAAATAAATGTATATATGCCAAGGCTACTTTTTATTTTTCCTAAATTCACACAGCAACAAAGAAGTAAAGTGGTTTTTCTGACTCGGAGGTTTAAAAACAGGAAAAGCTTTAAAGGAAGATGAATAGGAGTCATGAAGACAATAGAAACAAAGACAATGCTTTGCTATCTTCTCTAATAGTTCTAAAATTGAAAGCGAATTTCAAAAAGTAGGAGCACTATTCCCTTCATAGTAATACATTAAAGTCTTATGAGTTACTTTCTGTCTTGATATAATAATCAAGTATTTAGTTAACACTGTGAAAAGTAAAAGAGATTTTCTTAATGAGAAACCTCTATAGCATTATATAAAGAAGAATGAATATTAACAAAATATGAAAATATCAAGTGATGGTAAAAAGACAAAATATAAAACTTTATAATTTTAATTTTCAGTAGAAACTGCAGTGAACTTTAAACGTTGCAGAGCATAAAAAATCTACTTTAGCTGCATGAATGCATAGGGACGCAACAACTGATATGCAATATCGTGCTAGAAGCCCCAGCAGAAAATGGTTAGTGTTTATCTCATCTCACTGAAACAGCAAGCAATATAGGAATCCCAGTTTAAACACTATCTTATTTATTTATCTATTGTAATTATCAAAAAAATTTTTTCTTAGGGTTATTCATTGGACCTATATATTGGACATATATACCTTATGAGATGAATCATATAATTTTGAAGGTACTTTCTTGAGCTTCATATCAGTAATGCCAGTGGTTGTTATGTTAAATACTAGGCAGAAAGTATAGCAGAAAAAATTAAAAGGAGTTTCCTTTCAATCTTTAGCATTGTTTTCTGCCTCAACCCTCATCCTCTCAACCAATTTTTTACCTTTGCAGCCCAGCCATTTTTACTCCTAACTTCTTGGACTTTGGTGGAATTTTACTTTCCATAGCCTGAATGAGTTTCTAAGGAGGATATAAAGAGTTAAAGACAAAACAGTTGATATTATTATTAAGAACTGATAAGTATTCACGAATTTGTTTGGAAAACAAAGCCATGCTTCAAATCTATTTCCAATGTTTGGAATTATGGTGGAACCGGACTGAACAAGAAATAACTCTCAAAGAACATAATGAGCAATATTCTAATTAATTGTTGCTTGTTTGTTTGTTTTTGATTAAGAAGCTTTGCAAGCACAATTTTTTAGCACTTCCAGAGAAATACTGCATTCTGCCTCCAAGGGCATGCCTTGAAACAGCAAAATGTCGTGAGAAAAATATCCCTCTGCCTGTCCTTCAAGTGATACGGTCCACAGATCTGTTACAATGAATACTTCAACTTGTTCACAGACTTTGGGCAGAACTAGACCTGCCAATCACCTGTCATGAAGTATTTCCTAAAGCATAGAATAATTCATATCTACTTTTCTAAATTACAGAGATTGTTTTAGTATATGCTATGGAAAATATACAATAACAGCTTCTATTCTAAAGCATGGAAACTTTCACCTAAATGCATTCATAAATCAAAATATTTCAATAATATTTTCTAGCTTTATGTTGCATTAACTATTTATATGGAGAATATAACGTATCTGTAGTTACTCTTAAACAGAAAAAAAAAATGCTTAGGTAAACATGTCTATATTATCTTGTATTTTATTATAAAATCCACAGATGCATTGTAGTAGAATTTTTGTGGGAATGATGTCATATTTTTATGTGGACTCCTAATCTTTAAATATAGGCATGTAATTTCCTTAGGCAACATAAATCTCTCTTCTACTTTCTCATGAGCACTAATGTTCATGGAAGAATTCTGTTAAAGGACAATAAACAGAATAGGTTAAGATCAGATCAATACATACATACTGCTGAATTAATAGGTATTTGCTAGCTCTCAGAAGAGGCCACATAATTACTCTGCTTTAAAGAATGACTTTAAAGCTCAACTGAAGGAGAAACTGGATCTGCTTATGTAATCAATGCTATAATACTTGTGAAGGACTGCTCGCCTAAATTGAAAGTAAAAGATCAGTGCATATCTCAATTTAAATAAATAGACAAAAGTTTCAGTTATAATGGTGCACAGATTGAGTACAATTCTCCATTCACATGCCAGATAAAACCATCTGGCACAGTATGACTCATGATCCTGCAGACAAATTCTCTTACCTCACTGAGAAAGGCCTAAATAGCACACTCAATTTACCTAGTAGGGTTCATCTCCAATCTGCACTAAATTCGAACATTTTCTATAGGATTTTGAGGACACAACTAGTTGGTCAAGGTCAAAATAATAAGAGAGAGCAAGCTAAGAATTAAAAAGTGTGAAAAATCCACACCAACACTACTTCCCATTTAACTTAAAGGTATAAGTTAAAGGTATAAATGTGCATATGCAATTCTATTAGGATGCTTGTCATAGATAAGTATACACACATATCCTGTAGAGATTTCATAACATGCAGAATGACTGCCCAAGGACATACTGCTTAAGCTTAGAGTTTTGGAAAGTGCATGCTCTCAAGGTACATATGTTTGTAAGGATTGTGTATAACTTTGTTTCTTTACTAGGCTGAAAGCATTATCTCTGAAAGACATGATTTTTTGCTTTGACACTTCTGTGTAATCACAATGATGTCCTTCTGGAGAAACCTGAGTTCATCTCTTTACTAATTTAACAAGGTTCTGCTTCAGCCAGTGGGATATGTTCTTTTTATTGATTTACTTTTTGGGATCATCAAAGGCAACAATTACCACATACACTCATAAAGGCACAGTATAACCTTTCCATGGTGCTTGGGCATATAAAGCTGTAGAGTTAAGCGAATAAAGCTTGAAAACAATATCATTTAGTGTTAGAAAGACAGACAGTAGCTGACTTTCTATTCCAATCTTTCATATTGTCCAGCTGCTCTGGTACAGTCAGATCCTACCCTGAAGGATAAACAAATCTTTTATAGACAGTCTTAATGAAATTGGGAGGTGAGTTGTTGTACGTTCACAGGCTGGTTCTAGGCTCACATCTCTTGTGTCTGTGCTGGACCTAACTGGGAAGGGTATGCAGAGTAGATATCATCTGGAAATCTCTCTAAGCACCGGAATCTCCGAGCAGTAAACTGAGGCTTTTTTGAGACATGTACACTAAACCTGTCTGAAAGAGAACAGAGAATCCTAACAGCTAAATTCTGTAAAAAAATGAGGAATGTGGTCCAAAAAGGAAAGGAATCTTGATAAAGAAGAAATCTACAAAGTACTTTTCTGTATCACTATTTTTTATGTTCAGTTTACTGTTTAGTCCAAAATTATAATTCTCAAGGATGAATTCTGTATATTCAAACCAAACTTACAATATCATCACAAAATCAGAAAAATTTGCATGTATATTTAGTTGACATCACCAACACATCTACAGGAATGAGGGTGTACAGGAACTATCTGAGAGTGTTTTCATTAACCATGACCCCTAGGCAAACATTCTTTGTTGGGGTACCACTTTCTGACCCTACCAGTCTGGGAGACATAGGTAGGCATGCATTCCTAGGTAGCCCATTTTCTGCAGCTGATTTACAGCAAGATTTCTGCATTAACTCACTGTCTAGTTTAGATATCCTCCATTAAGTGTCACCAAGAAGACATAAATAACACCTGTGTGAATGCCTTCTCAAATCTACAGGAAAACCTGATTTAGCTTTATCCTTCATGTACTGCTGTAACTTGCTTTCTGTAACTCATGTCATCCTCCAGTGGCTGATTGCAATCTTCTCTGCCTCTCTTTACAAATGAACTTTAAATGTACACACATACCTTAGACTCCTTTTTAATCATTCTTGGCAATGCAGCTGTTTACAGGGCTAGCTGTTGTGATGTTTCCTTGTCTGAGTGATGTTTGTGTCTAGCTGCTGTAGGAATGTTATGTAAGCTCCATAAGCTTCTTGCCTTATTTCTGTATATGATTCTGATCTAATAGTGTACAATACTTTACAACCCTATCAGAGAAACACCAAAGGGTATTATTTTAAAAAAATGCTGTAAGAATATTTTCAGTAGTTTACATGAATTCATAAAATTTCCTGAAGTTTTACCTTCTTAAAAGTTAGGAGTTAGAACTATCTAGTTCTAGGCTTTTGAAGAAATATTTTGGTTTTAGTTCTTATCCAAAATCAAACCATCTCTTAAAAGAAACTAATATTTTATTGTATTTTGGGAGCACTGATAGAACCTTAACAATAGCACTGTAACTGTGGACTGTAATTATTGATAATTGCAACTGGTTATGTGTAAAACTGTCTGTTCATATGACACAGCAAAATCTACAAAAATAGGTTTAATATGTATTGAGTCATTGAGGCTTTCAATCAGTGAGAGAAGGGTAAATCCCTCTCCCCCCCAAAATAATTAAGTACAATTTAACACTAAGTAATAGCAACTTCTTGTGAGATTCTGGAGTTCATGTACAGCAGTGTTTCTTTTAAAAGTAGGCTTCATATCAAGGCTATCTTTAAAATGTGTCAGAAATTATGTATCCATTTAGCTAATACAAATATTACACCTTCTTTCCACAGTTTCCTGACATCTCAGGTCTCACTGGTACTTCTCCAGTATGGCAAGGTTATTCAGGTCTGAAGTGGGCATAAAGGAAATAAGGAAGTTCATCCCACTGCTGAGAAAAATATTGATCTGATTGAAAACCTATTCTACCATCCCTTCTTGTAAGGAAGATCAGACAACTAAAGCTAATATAAGGAGCTGGTTAATATCATCTGGTGGAGAATATTAGTATTTCTCAAAGACAGGAGATCAAGGAAAGAACTGTTTGAATCTCTTCCCCTCTCCCTCCCATTTTTCTTTATCTTTCCCTTTCTCTTATTCTCTTGATCCTCATTCTTTTGCTTCTTTCAAGCCAGGATAGGACTCTGTATTTCTCCCTCCTCTGTTGCCACCTAGAGGAGAGCAGAGCGAAGAGCTGGTGCCAGAACACGGGAGGATAAACCAGGACATGGTCCCAAAGGGCAGGAACTGACAGGAGCTGGGTGGATGAACTGTAGGGATGTGGGAGCACATGCGCTGGTGGATGCACAGATGGGAAACAGCCCCCAAAGGAGAGGCTTTTAGTGCATAAATTCTCCAAAAAAAGGCCAGACAGGAAGAGCTCAAGTATTACTTCCTCATCTGTTCATTAATAATAGTGTTGTTCCTGAGAAAGCTCTAATCTATATGCTTACAACCAAGGGATTGACATGCATTATATACATTATAATTTTAATCTAAGATATAGACTTACATGCTGATATATCTGAGGAGTTAAAAAAAGTTGTGCATCAAAGACTTCTGCTGCTAGCAGCCTGTGCTATAGGTTAATACTGCAAAGAGGATAGATTAATTTATAATGAACAGGATCAAGATAATCCAAGCAAGCCAGAAATCATATAAGAGATAAACAATCCTACCCAATTTTATACAGCAACTGGAAAAGAAACCTTAATTACTCCATTTCTACCACAAGAAAAGACAATTTGAAATACTTTACAATTTGGAAGTACCCACCAAAGAATGAATTCAGCTTCTGTCCAGATTTCAAAGGCAGAAAAATCAGCGAATGCAGGTACCAGTAAGATTTGGTGAAATGCCTTCACAATACCAAAAATGTTAGAAACAACAACAAAAACCCCCAAATGTTGAACAGTTAAACAGTAAAGGAAATGCTGTTTTCTATCCCACAAATATCAGAATAATCTCATATTAAAAAAAAAAAAAAAAAGAAAGAAAGAAAAAAAAAAGCTAATCTGCTGCATTTACTGATTTGAATATCGAATAGTAAAAAATCTGCTTGTTTTCAGATCTCAGCACTTTCCAGTTTTGTAGTGGTAGAGAAAGTCTTGGTGTATCTGGTATTATTGTTATTGTCACCGACGATGTGATATTAATTATTGTGATTATGTGGAATCCAATATTAAATTGTAAAGTTTCAAATCTAAACATTCTGTACTTCCAAAAATGTTTTTTAAAATGCATTTGCTATTTTCAAATCCAATTTTTTCTTATCCCTTAATCTTTCATTGAAAACAAAATAAAAATTAAACACAGGCTTAAGTAAATTTAACACCCTTTAAAAAATTTTGATATTTTCAGATAAAAAGAGAATATTCAAAAACCCTATACAAAGTAATCTCTATTTAATAAAAGTGTGCTGTGCTTTGTGGGGTGTCAAACACTTTAAATTCAAATGTCTGACAGGAGCGTTAATGGGTTGAATGCCATCAGATTTGCAGCTTATGGTAGAGAAGCAAGTTTGACTTCTTTTTTAAAACAAATTGATATTTAACCTTTACAGCTATTCAAGGCCTCCTATTGCTGACAGTTGCACTTGTTCCACGTTGGCTGAATTTTAAGCAAGTCAGTAATACTTCAGGTTTTATCGCAGCTATTTACTAGAGTGCAAACAGTGACCTCCACATGACAGCAGCAGAAAAATGCCTTTTTGAGACATTGATGCTGTATTGCACACACTGTGCTCAGCTCCTTAAAAGTACTTTGGCAGTTCAATAACTAACATTTTCTGGGCTTTTTTTTTTTTCAGTGGAGTTATCAGATTCAGACCAGAAGCTCAAGCTCCTTATGAGATTTGTATGTTTAACACAAGATTTGTAAACAACTGATTGATTGTCTATGTATGTTATCAAGGACAAAAAAAAAAAAATAGGCTCAGTTTATGGAATTATCAAGTTGAATGGTGCTTAAACTTACAGCAGTTTTGACTTTGTTCCAATACCTCAGAAAACTCTTAGCAAGCTATAATTTTTGCACAGCGTGGTAGAACACAGATGTGATACCTCAGTCCCACTTTTGTGAAAAACTGGAACTGGTTTCAGGCTTGTTAGACCTTCCTCAGGTTTTTTTGGTGTGGTTTGGTTTTTTGGGTGTTTTGTTTGTTTGTTCGCTTGTTTGTTTGGTTGGTTCGGTTTGGTTTGGGTTTTGATTTGGTTTTTGGGTTTTTTGTTTGTTTTTTGTTTTTGTTGGGTTTTTTTTTTTGTTTGTTTGGTTGGTTGGTTTGGGGTTTTTTCGTGCAGTTGTGTCTGATAATGAGAAGGGACACTATTTAATGGTCTAAGATCTACTTTTCTTTTGAGGATATCTGGCCTGTGACAATGAATGCTCATATCACTTTGCTAGTCCAGATTAAGTCATTACTAGGGTTTGTTTTTTTTTGAGACGTCTTAAATAAGCCTACAAATGCCTAAGAATTAGCACCTCCTGGCATGATAGAGGAACAAGAATCCTGTTCCTATTTGAGCTTTCAAGCTGAACAGAAGTTCTGGTGTGTGCTTTGTCTAAATACACTGCTTGAAACCTACCTGGTGACTGGAGCAAAACAGAAGAACACAGTATGTTGCCCTAGTTTGTGCCTGAGATGTTTGGTTTTCTGAAATTCCTTTCCCAGGGGATTTTCTGTAAACAAGAGACATGTTGTTGTAATGGTAAAATTGTTTACATATTTTCCCTAGGAGGGGCTTCTTCTTGATGTCCCTTTGGTCTGACCAATGTGATTGAAGAGGTTTGTTTTGTCGCCAATCAAATTGGTCTGTGTAGAATAGTATAAAAGGGGAGACACTTCCCGAGAATAAAGGAGTCACTTTTTTAGACTTTTGAAGTCGAAGTTATTGTGTCATTGTGGTGTACTACAGCATCACAAGTATATAATTTATGATAACTTGTTCCATAAGAGTATTTGATAATCTGATTCTACAAATAGCCTCTCTGAAGCAAATGCCCAATTTCTGTATCTCAAAGACAAAAAAAAAAAATCATTGCAGTGTCTGAGAAACATTTTTCAGGGGATAAAACACCAAGTATTCTGTTGAGAAAGACATATCTCCAAAGAGTTACTTGTGGCTTCTACATGCTGAACAAGCTAATATGACAAACACGGTGGAAGGTGTATTTTCAGCTATGCTTAAGGCTTAGGAGTATCTTTACTGTTTCATTTGTGAGTAACTTTGCAAGATGAAGGAAAAGACAGCTATCCTAATGATTAGCCTTTTTTTTAAAGCTTATGAACTTGCCTTAGACTTTTTTATCAGTGATCCCTAGCCAAGGATGATCTGGACTCCTTTACCAAAGTAAGGGACTTAAAAAACACAGTTCGCTTTTTGTTCATCACTACTGCTGCAGAACTACTTCTCTTGAATAGTTAGAACACTTGCCCAGGAAAGAGGAGATGCGTTCAATTTCCTTTTCAGCTTTATCTCCTACTTCACAAGGTCATGCTCACTCTGGTGGATTATAGAACAAGACAGACTGAAAAGGAAAAGAGAAAATGGCATGCTCCTCCTGTGTTAGTTCACTGTGCAGGCAGAAATGCAGGATTGATGATGATAAGAGAAGATCAAATGAATGTAAGCCTAAACATCTGGTGGTTATAATTCTGAAACTTCTTAGGCTGAACTTAGGTCTCTCTTCTCTCACTTAGGAAGTGAGTGCTTTAATAACCATGCTGGGACATAAAAGTATGTGTGACACTTGCTCTACATTAATTGTTGTTATTAATATGGGTAGACTTCTACAATTTGGGTTGTAACTAGAATTAGACCTAAGTAGCTCTGGAAGTTTTAGTTCATGATGGAAATTACTTTCGAGTGTATGCAAGCAAGCCTGTCTGTAGAGAAAACTGTATTTAAAAAAAAAAATTATATATATATATATATATTTTTTTTTTTTTTTTTTATTTTTTTTTTCCAAATACCTGGGTTAATTCACTGGCCCATTAGTAAAGTAGCACCTCTACAGGGGAGGTAGTTCCAGTTCTTGAGGAAGGATAGGTCAAATGCATGCACTTTGGGGCTTTGCCTGTTGCTTTCAATTCTGTATTCAAGGGGCAGCAGCATTTTGAATGCCAATGCAGATTGATGTCATCACTAACAGGATAAGCATTTTGAGTGGCACTCAGTGAATGACTGACACTGGGTACACAGCAAGTTCTTATTCTGTCAGAATGTGGCATGTTTCTAGGTGTCACAGTTAATCCACTGCCAGTTATTTGACAGGATTGTACTTAGTGCCGCATGCCAATCTCCAAAATGTTCATGATTAAGGCTGCATACAAATACTACTTATTCAATTGAATAAACAGTTCCACTCGTACAAGAAAAGGTGGACTCTCCATACAAATATATTATTTCCACACAAACTTGTAATCATAGGATAATATGTGATACCAAGGTGTTTGTTCTGAGTACGTGAATTGGAAACCACCAATCCTTCAGGGTTGACACCTGCCTTTGTGGGGTGTAATGTCACCAGAAGGGCTCTTCAAACATAGCAAGGAATCAGTAACTGCCCTGGTTGCACAAAAGGAAAAGCGTGTTGTGTTCTCAATATCTTGGCCAGCACAGAGAGTGTTAGAACCCTAGAATTTCTCTTTTGGATTTTTGGTGCTCCCACAAGTTCAAGAGCTGAAATCTGATCTTTCAACTAGCTATTGAGAACATGCAATGTAAGAAGTCTTCTGAAGTGATGCACAAGAGGAAAAGATAAGGATGGCATCCTACCTTCCCTCCCCATGGTTAGGGTTGCCTGGTTCTATGCATTGTGCTGCACAAGTATTTCTTCCATGCTTCTTCAGCTGGCATAACTAAAACAAGCCTGTGTAGGCATAGAAGAGATGTGAGTCAAAAGAGGTCTGAAATACTTAAAACCTACTTTTTGTATTGGCACAAACTTTTTTAAGATAACAGTAGAAACTTTGGTCAATGATTTGCAAGACAGCAAAGCAGAGAAGTCAAACTAAACAGACGCAAAGAAGACCAGCTGAAAAAATGGGAATGCAAAAGGACAAGAAAGAACATATTGAGGCATAGAATGATCATCAGAGAGTAGAAAATGGAAAAGAGAAGGTGAAAAAATTACTATGATGATACAAATAGACACTCCTGACAGTGGAGATGAAACTCTCTAGATGGATATTTTTTACCATACAAACAGATATTTTATTTATTCATTTCACTTGAATCAGTGGAAAATTAAACATTACTCTTTGGCTCCTTTCTTATTCATAAAGTATGCAGTCTCATTTGCCACTGGTTATTGGTTGGAGTACCTCCTAATCTTAGTACCAGAAATTAGGTAAAACTGTAAGAATGAAGATGTGAGTCTGTTTATTGATGGTCTCCGGTGGCAGCTGTACTTTCACCCTTTAGCCAGCTACACTTGATCTTCTTAGACACTACACAGAGTAATTTTTAGTATATTCTAGTCAGAAACAGCAAAGTGTTGAAAAACCGCATCCGGAAAATGTCCATTAATTATCACAGTTAGCTTTTCTCCTTTCTCTTTTTTGTTCCTTGTCTGGGTGATTTTTCACTTGTATAACACATCTTAAAAATGCAGTATAATCTCCCAAAGGGAAAACACAAGTTATAGGGTCAGGTTAGTCAAGTGTTTGATATACATATAAGTGGACCAAGTATGGTGCTAAACGGAAGTCAGTTTTGGTACATATATATTTAATACAGTAGCCCAGAAAAAAGAGAACAGACTATATATATATATGCAGCCAAAAAATATTGTTAATTTAATGTTTTAACAACCTAATAGCAAAAGTTAACATAGAAAATTCTTACCAAAATACAGACGTAATCATTATACATAAACTTCCTGGTACTTGTGCATTTTAATCAGTGTTACTTCTACCTTTGTAATGTCCCTCCAGGTCCTAAGATTTATCATCTTCATGAAGAACAAGAAGTGACAGTCACCATGAGCCATCAACACCCTGATGACTTCAGTGTAAGGAGTTTATTATTCAGAGTTGAAGCTACTTCCTCTCAATCTTAAAAAGTTTGGGTGTATTTTTAAAATTTGTTACTACTGATTGATTCCTTCTGGCTGCTCACAGCTGAGTCCAAGAGTGGTTCCACAGCCTTCAAAGGCTCAGCCAGCCACTCCAGAGGCTCTTTTAGACAGCAACTACAGAAAAAAATTTCTGAACCTTCCCACAGAGGCGCTGGCAGAGATCATGGTCAGGCAGGGAAGGCAATAGGTCCCAAGGGATTAGCTGAAACCAACTCAGCTCAGCCCAGCTGCAGTCAAGGTAAGCCCCTCAGCACAGGGCAGAACCTTTCTTCAGTTGTCAGAGACAGCTTAACTTAGTGGGTTTCATGATGCTGATGGATTTGCCCTTTGCCCTGCCAGCCAGGTGTGACTGCAGCAGGTCAGTGTGGGGCTGTGCACACTGGCTGGCAACACATGTGTGCATACCAACACACACACACTTAAGACATATAGATAAGCCACACAGATTAATACAGAGCATTGTCTTTTCAAGTACCCACATAATCACACAAAATAGTCACACAGGTATGAAGAAAACTTTATCTGTAGTTAAAAGTCTTACATTTCCATTTAATATAATCCTTAACTTCCTTTGCAAATGACTTCTTTTATATTGCGATGCATTCTGAAGAGATTTCCTTTAGTTGCATCAGCCTGGTGTGAAACATTACAAGTAGTCATTTCAGGTATGCTTCATTTTCATTGATAAGATAACTGGAGTTTGGTCACCTGTTGTACTACTTCTGATATTTGGTGCTCATTGTGTATACTGCAACTATATTTTAATCAGGCAACCTAACACTAACAATGCCAATATCATGTTTGTTGAGCTACTGCAGAAGAAAGACCCTCAAACTGAAATATGAGGTTTAGACATGAGAAGAAATAGGAGGGGAAATAGTGTGAGGATGGTTGCTCAGGAAGATTGTGGAGTCTCTCACCTTTGAATTATTCAAAATGTGATTGCCGATTGCCCTGAGGAACTTGCTGTAGTGGACACTGCTTTGAGCAGAGAGGTTGGACTGTGTGAGCTCTGGAGGTCTCCTCTGACCTCAACAACTGTGTAAAAATGCAGAAGTCCACAAAGAAGTTAAAATTTGAACTCTCTCTGCCCATTTTTTGACTTGATGGAAGACATTGATATCACTGTTGAATCCTCTGCTTTCAGGAAGTTAGTTTTGGAACCTAAATTAGGAATGCTTTGTTTCCTTTTTTTTTTTTTTTTTTTTCTGCAAGACTGAGTTCCTTTGTATTTTCAGATTCTCCTATAGCTCATGACGAACATACAGGTCCTTTATGACATCACATTTATATATTTAACATTCCTTACTTTCTCACACAGTCAGGGGATCCATTTATCGGCTACTGCTTTAGCATTGGAAGTTTGTGGCTCTCAGACATTTGACTCTGAGTGCTCATTCTAGATTGCAGAGACAGTCTTCTGTATTTAAAACAAAGAACCACTGTACTCAGCACATTCATTAAATGCAACACAGAAACAATCCCTATTCTGGGAGCTTAATGCTTAGCTGGACAGCTGAGTGATATTCACAACTAACTTAACAGGTTTGTTAGGAATAGTTGCATAAAGTTGCAAGCTCTGTGTTTTTTGCTAAACACGTTCAAACTTGGCTAAAAACAGTTGTAATGACTGAAACTTTTTCTTTTAGGAAATGTGCTTTATAGGTCATCTAAGTTCTTTAATTTAGAAGTCATCAAGATGTTAAGCTGGGGTAATTTGACTTGTCCTACTTCTTAGAACACTAATTTTCTAAATACAGGTTTGTTGGTGTGTGGCTTGTAATAGAGTGACCAGAACATGATAGTTTGGGTGCATGCCAGACTGACCATAACTGAGAAATTCTTTACAGTAACATTTTAGATTCTATTGAAGAAAAAGGTTTTGTTATCTTCATTAAATTAATTAAAAACTCTAACTCGAAGTGAGTTCTGGTAAAATTGGATTTTACATGAAATTACTTAAGAGGACACTAAAATAAGCTTTTTTTAGAATTCTACACAGCTCAAGTATTTACTCAGCTAAGTACATCGTTCTCATTTATAAATGAAATGTCTTTGGGACAACCATATTTGTAAGCAATATGTTTATCATAACTAAGTGACTGGTAAGATTCAGGAACTGGGTTTTTTGATATGTAAACATGAATGGGTGACATATTTGAACCTCTGAAGACGTTCACATCAAAGTTTTGATCTAAGAGATATAGATAATGGAGCTGGAAATAAATAAAACCTTAAAGGCTGCCAGTTCACATGGAATGAATATTACCTAGTTTTTGAGTCCACTTAGACTCAAAACTGACAATGTTTTAAGAAAGTCTTGTCTGCTACTGTTTTGGGTTTTGTAACCAAAAGTACATGTTATTCTATTCCATCTGTTGAAACAGGGTGGAGCAGTGTTGCTTATCTTTGCCCAAATGGGTCAGTGTCGCTTATCAGATGGTGGAGTGCTACTTATCTCTCTTCATTGTTCCACTACCCCCATGGGGACATCTTCTGCTAATGGACAATTAAAGCTCACCAATGACATGACACATTACATAATCCTATTGTGAGATGCTCCACCCAGGGAGGAGGAGCCAAACCATCTTCACCTAGATAAAAAGGAGCCACAAGTGCCACCAAGTATCCAGTTTTCCACCGGATCCCTGGAGGAAGACTGGACCCATCTCACCAATACTGGACCCTTTCTTTGACAGGACCATCTCTACTCCAACTGAACGACATCTGCCACTCCAGGAGGGCTTACTTTGGACTGCTTCCAACACCCTGACCAACAGGGTACCAAGTTGTATTTTCTGACTCTGTCAGGGTTTTCTAGGATTTCTTGTTTGTTTGTTTGCTTGCTTATTCTTCTCTACCACAGCATTTGTATTTTTTTATATATATATCCCTAATAAAGAACTGCTATACCTATTCCCAAAATCTATACCAGACAGCCTTTTAAGTGCAAATTTATAATAATTTGGAAAAGGAGGAGAAAAGTTTACAGTCCAAAAGAGACTCCATTCTTCCCTAGCAGACACCTGTCTATCTAAATCAAGACAGCTACCTTTCAGAATTGCTGAAATTCAAGAAAAAATGTTTCATGCAAAAATCCCCCAATCTCCATACTGAATGTTTTCTTTGAGGTATCTCTCCGAAGTCTTAGCTAAAATATTCAACATTAAAACACTTTGATAAAGATTAATTCACCTTATATTTTAAGCATCATGGGATTTTGATCAAGTTGCCTCTTTAACAGCTAAATTCCCTTTTTTATTTTTTAGTGGTTTAAATTTAACTTTCAGCTTAAATTCACTAGGAAAAAAAAGAATTAATATTATCAAAACCTTTAAACAATTTTTTGCTTATGTTTAGTACTATATTAATAGGTATTTAAACTTCTAACTGGCAACTCTTTCATGTTAGCAAGGGGCAAAACTGCTTTGATCTTGTTCTGTTTGGTTTTTTTTTAATGTTGTTTGCCTGAATATTTTAAAAGGTGCTGATGAAATCTGCAGGCCAAGTTATTTGCATGGCTAATAAGTTTAAATTTGATGCCATGGCATTGACGGATGATTATTTTCAAATATCTATTATGTTTGTAATGGTAAATGTCAAGCAGTACTTATTAAGAAAAGATCTTTCTCCTGAGAATTATTATGATTTTGAGTAGAAGAAAACCAAAATAAAGTATAGCAGACATGTCACCAATGAAAAATTACTCTTTCTGAAGATACATGTTAAAAAGACCCACATTTTCCATTTTATGACTATATTCTCTAGGAGAGACATTTAAATTTCTTCCAGTTGCTATGTGAATTTATTGACTGTAACATTTTATACAAAAAATGGAACTTCACATAGTTTATAAATAATTAATACATTAATAAAACATCAATAATAAAATTTTATTTAGTTAATATATTTATAGTCTGACAAGAAAATAGGTGTTCATTATATGTTTTATAATAATGCAGCTTTGAAATTATTGGTAAAGCTAAGCTACTTTTGCAATACCTTTTTAATTTTTATGAAAAAATAGAATACACAAAAGCATAATGCCTAATTATTTGTACTATAGATTAATTTTAATGTTTTCAAGATTAATATATCATAATGTGAGGTATTGCACAAATCTAAGCAGACATCTTCTCCCAGGGCACTGGTATTTTGCCACACCAATTTTAATATCCATTTATTGTTCCTGAGAAGTCACATAATGAAATCCAATGTTTATTAAATCTGTTAAATCCATTAAACTTCAGAAGCACTATTTGTTTATAGAGCTTTGCATAAACCTTTGCAAGAAAGTTGTAGAAAATGAGACTGGACAGAAGCACAAGGTAGGTGTTGATATGATTGGAAAAGTGTGACCAGAGAACAGATACTGGTATACTCCAACTGTTTTATTATGCTCATTTCTGTTCAGATTCTGGTGATATAGATATGGTATTTAGATTTTTTTTTTACTGGATTTTCATGTCAAGATTCTGATAGTGGGTTGTTGTATAGGGTTTTTTTTCTGTAAGAATCTATTAGAAACTTCCCACGTGTCTGATGGAGCCAATGTCAGTCAGCTCCAAGATGGATCTGCTGCTGGCCAAGGCTGAGACAATCATGGATAGTGGCAACACCTCATGGGTGGTGGCAACACCTCTGGTAATAATACCACAGCTAAGACAGGGAGGGAATAGCAGGTTCATCCACAGAGACAAGCAAGAGTATGTCATAGAAACAGCCCTGCAGGTACCCACATCAGTGCAGAAGGAGGGAGAGAAGGTTCTTCAGGCACTGGAGCTGAGATTCCCCTGCAGCCCGAGGTGCAGGCTATGGAGAGGCAGCTGTGACCCTGCATCCCATGGAGGAGGACAGGGAAGCAGAGATCCACCTGCAGCCCCAACACCAGAGCAGTTGGATGCATCCAAAGGAGGCTGTGACTCTACACTGAAGCAAGTTCTTGACAGGACCTGTGGATCAATGGAAAGAGGTGTCCATGGTAGAGGAGGCTTGTTTGTAGGACTTGTGACCCCGTGGGGTTTTGTGCTGGAGCAGTCTGTACCTGAAGGACAGCACACCATGAAAGACACAGGCTAGATTGGTTTGTGAAAACCTGCAGCCTGTGGGGCAGAACAAATGACCAGTATTGGAAAGGTTTGTGGAGAATTTTCTCCCATGGAAGGGAACCCCATGCTAGAGCAGGGGAAGAATGTGAGGAGTCTTCTCCATGAGGAGGAAGTAGTAGCAAAAAATGTGTGTGATGAGCTGACTGCAGTTCCCATTCCCCATCCCTTTGTGGGGAGGAGGTAGAGAAAACCAGGAGTGAAGTTGAGCTTTGGAAGAAAGGAGTAGGGGCGAAAGAGGGAAAGGTGTTTCTAAGATTTGGTTTTATTTCTCATTATGTTACTCTGATTGCATTGGTACTAAATTAAACTAATTTCCCCAAATCACATCAGTCTGTCCATGATGGTAATCCTGTCTTAATCTCAAGTCACGTGCCTTTAATTATATTTTCTCTTCCTGGCAATCTGAAGAAGATGAGTTATAAAATATTTTTAGTGGACACCTGGCATCCAGATGGGATCAACCTAGCACCTATTAGCTAAGTCAGATAAATACAATATCCCATATAATTATTTGTACAAATAAGTCCACCTAGGAGATATTAAAAGTTACTGCAGTTGGTGCTGAGTTTATTTTAAAAGATCTTAATATTATTTAAAATATGAAGACCTGGTGAAGAAAATGAGAAAACTCACATCTGAGCTGAGAGTACTTGATCACAATAACTTCAGATCAAAAAACTAATTAAAAAAAGGTTTAATACTTTTACCAAAGATTAAAACACCTCCAGAATGTAGATATTTTCCAACTGTCAGGAGCTTACATTTAAGCAGCAGTGGATGTCCTTCATTAGTGTAATTGTGGTGTTCAAATGAGATTGTTATTGTAACTGCATGGGTACAACCATCCCTGGACAGTTCCTCAGATAGACATGGGACAAATCCTAAACTAATGCAGCTATACTTTGAATGAAATGGAGAAAATTCTTGAAACCTATTTTGCAAGCACAAATTTCTGTTTTAGCATTGTGGCAATTAGAAAGGAAAAGGATGAAAATTTGCAACACTTTCAAAGGTATGCCAAGGATGGCCCTTTGTAGTTGGTAGGTTGCCTGCATCTCAAGACAGTCTTAGGAACCAAAAGCCATTTATTCCTCACGGGGTGCTGGTCCCTCCCGAGCTGAAACTCCCTTGTTCCCTTAACCCAGATATATTCCCTCGTGATGACACCTGGACTATGAGAAGGACCCAAGGAGAAGGCTGAGCCCTTTGACTCTCTCAGTCAGATAAGGATTTGGTAAACAGCAGAGAAAAAGGCGAGCTTGTAAAACAGTTTTAGTTTATGTTGGCTCAGAGACAAGAGGGTTGGAAACAAAATACCAGAGCAATTATATGTTCTTTTGAAAGAGAAATTGAGACGCATAAAATTGCCATAATTATCTTCACTGACTCAACTTATTTTGAATTCATTATTTTTTGCAGTTTATCATATGAGTTCAAATGTGAAATGACATTATCATTAACTGAACATTATTGAGGTTAGATGATAGAAATTTATTCTTTTCTTTAATCTCACTTTTTTGATCAGTTAATAAAGGTACCTCTCAAAGGATGTATAAATTATTTGCTTGTCAATGTGCTTGTCAAAAAAACCCAGAGAAAAAATAAAAGAACAATTTAAAAATAAAATTATCTTCATCAATTTCTTAATTCAAAGCAGCAATAGGTATAAGCATACAGTACACGTGCACACTTGATTAATATTGAATCTAATTCTGTACTTTCTGTAAAATCTTTTATTCTGCACTTGAAAAAAAAGGCATCACCACAATGTTGCAATCAGACATCAGACCACTGTTATTTGAAATGCACTAGAGTTGTTATACCTCATAACTCATATAAAAGATTCTTTAAAGAATCTTCTTGATTTTATTCTTCAAAATGTGTTATCCCTCCTTTCCTTATTATCTCGTCAATTATTTTTGTGTGCAAGAGACAGGTAGAGAAAGGGGAGTGATCATGAAAGGTAAGGAAGGGGGAAATCTACTGTAATGTAAAATCAAAATTTTAATTTTTTCCTTACATAAAAGTAGGGACAATAAACCTGCCAAACCCCCAATATATAAACAAACAACCCCTCCTCCCTCCCAAAGACCCCAAGCCCAAACAGACCCCAAACATTTAATCTCAGCAGTTACTCTTTATAATTTCTGTGGCACTCACTTTACTGAAGTGCATTTTTTTATTCCTTTTTAAATTTATAATGAAAACTTGTAAAAATGGTAGTTGTGGAACATTAGCTGCCATTTTTCAAGCTGGGAAATGCATGACTTAATCTTTTGTATTTGTTTAAATAAGGTATCCACATACCATTGCTTTCCCAGTGGTAAACATGTTGTTCCTGCCAGTTTTGAAGTTGCATATGCCTTTGTTACTATGATCTGGCAGTAATGAGAAGCTGTTATTTATAAAGGCAATTAGAAATGACCAAGAGACCTATTCAGTTGCAATGTTGTAAAATTACTCAACATGAGTAGTTGGCCTAACAGGAACACAAGACTGTAAGAAATATTTGCACGTAATGTTTTTATTTCTTGATGCCATAAAAGAAAAGGAAAAATAAACTTTTTTTTTTTTTTTTTTTTTATGTCTATAAACCCTAGATGGAGAACTAGGATGTTACTCAAGTCTAATAAATTACTGCCTGAACTGGTAAATAAGCGGTATCAAAAAGCACATAGGTTTATCTCTTTTTGAATTTAACTGAAAATAATATCTGCATGAACACTCTAGCTAAACTTGTGATAACTGGACATCAAGTGGATGTTATTTCTGTCTTGGAAAGGCCATTTCTTTGAAAATGGAAATTCTGAAGCCTGGACACTGTATTACCTTACAGGTACAATGGCTGCTGCTGAAGTCAGAATTGTGAAAAGGCATGACTCTAGTATTCAAAACATGCAAGACTTAACTGAAAGATTGAAAATTAATTTTAAATCTGATAATGTTTAATGAATTACTCGACAGTAACAAGGTCATGTATTGATATGCTCCAGCCCTGGATTTGAGCTAAAACACAGTAGGAAGCCAAGGGAAGTGATACCCTGCTCGGTGATGGTGAGACACAGCTGGGCCACCATCTCCAGTGCTGTGCTCCCTGGTATGGCAGAGATCATTAATACAGATTTATAAATTCTAGGTGAAACTTTAAACTTATATCAAAGACAAAATAATATTTTAGAGAAATAGTTTTTAACTTTTCTAAATGCAATAGCAATTTGTTTAAACACTACCATAAAATATTTAATTTTAATTATTTAAAGAAATAAGGAGCAAAAGAATTAGATCAAATCAGTATATTAGTGTACAAAAGGAAACTTATTTTAGAAAGGAAATATATTTAAGTGACATATAATTTTAAATTTTCAGAACTTGTTAGACATATTGCCAAACACACAATTTATCATTTGTTTGGCATAGACCAGGCTATTATTTGCACAACATAAACAGAAACCTGCCCTGGCATTTCACCAAACTGAACTGAAACATGTTGTGTGATATATGGCATGGCTTTCTCCAAGTGTCATCTAATTTTCTCTTCTGATACTTTTCCCTGAACCACAGAATACATTCCCATGCCATGAGAATACATTTGAATTTACTTTCTAGTTTTGGGTTTTAAGATGCTATAGATAACAGCTTAATGAACCTCATTTTTAAGAGTAAATGGGAGTTCCTAGTCTGACTGCTTAGCGGTTTTTGATTTATACTGAACGAATTTAGAACTGTGAAGAAAAAGAAAATCAAGAGATTCAAAGGATAAGAGTAAGTTAAGGCAATCATGAACCTTCCAAGGAAGAAAGAAAACAAGATTTTATAATAAAGAGCAGGCAAAATCAATCAAAACCTTGAAGTATTTTTCAGCATATTTTCCACCTTGGGTGGAAGGTTAATCTCTGTATAATACAGCCAGAGTATTATACACACTTTACACCAACTACTGCCTTTGAAAAAAATGTATAAGTAAAAAATAATGAATTTGAAGGCTGCCATATTATATCTGCAGGTGACTACAACTCTGAAAGCAGAATGAAAAAAATTACTTTAGTAGATTATTCTATGACAAGATAAATGAGTTACTTCATATTCTTTTCTTGAAAATTTATCTCTAGTACTCAAAAAAGAATTTCCATTTGCAGAAATAACTATGCAATTAAATAGTAGTTAAATTAATTCATTAATTTGCCAAATGCCACATCATTGTCTTGGTCGTCCCAAAGAGCAAGTTCTGCATAAAACAGCAAATGAAGGAAGCACCAGCGATACTGAAGATGTACAGGTCATCTAAAGGATCTCCTCATAATCCATTAATTATTAAATTGTCTTCTTATTCTGCAGAGTAAGTGGAAAAAGTAATTCATTCCTTCTCTCAGTGAAAAATAGGGAAATAAATAGTAACCAATTTCTGGGTTCAGTTTTGATTCTGGGTTTTTTTTTGTTGTTGTTTTGGAGGTTATTTTAGAAGGCAAAACAAAGATCCTCAAAGTATATATCCCAGAAAATTCAATAGAAAACTCAATAAATATGTTTATACTTATGAAATGTTTGGACCTTCTACTGGTATCCATGAGTGGCTTTAATGGCGGAAAATTAGCATATGTAATTTTGACATCATTGAAATAAATAAAAATACTCCCGTGAGTGCCAGGGACTAAAGATTTCCCATTTAAATTATTTACTTTCCTTCAACCTACCATGTAACTAAAACTTAATACCTGCCTATAATGTTAATTCTTTCTTTTTAAATTTTAATTGTGTTTAATTTTCCTTGATTTATATACTGCCAAAAACTTTGAAGATTAAAACATCTAAGTAAAATTAATTTTTATTCCATACTATTTCCAAATATTCATATTCTGAGATAGATTCATAGAGAAAAAATTCTGTTCAACTACAGAGGGCTTCTCCTACAGAGTGTGTTAATATGTTATAGAAATGTTTCTGAAATTGAATATTTTCCATTCTCAAATACAGTTTAAAAGATTTTTTGTGTCTAAAATATCCATAAAGAGGAAATTAAGTATAAAGCTATGATTTTTACAAATTAATAGTGGTACTACTACTACTGCTACTACCACTAGTCATAACTGCAGTAGCAGTAATAGTAGTAGCAGTAGTAGTAGTAGTAGTAGTGGTCATACTTTCATTAATGATCAAAAAATCAAAAACTATGGAATAGTAAAACACTAGTTCCAGTGGAAATCACAATTAATTTTATAGAAGTATGAAATAATTCACATGATGACACATATTGTCCTTAGTCTTCTGCTCTAGCAGAAAACACAGCTTTGAAATTTTTCCTCTGTGCAATAGTATTTTATTTCTATGGCCCCCATTGTCTTTCTGTGAATAATTCATAATCTGTAGCCCTTGAGTAATATTATTCTTTAGGATAACATTCACTAAAAACTTTTTGTGCAATGTAACACATTTGAGGTGGAAAACCAATTGTAAACATAGTCTCTCTGAGTACAAGTACAACACAAAAAACAATGTTAAAATGCTATATATTATAAAAAGAAATATCACAATGCTGAATAACTGCTAACATTATGATAACAAGAAGATGGAAAAAAAGAAAATATCTTTGGCATGACAAAAAGTTACATCTTTAGGTATCATTTTCCATCTAGTTTAGCCTTCACACACAGCCAATCATTTTATGTAAAAGCTGAATGCACTGTATAAATAAAAACCAAAATATCAAAGAATAGACGAACTAATGAATTTTAAACCAATTTTATGTCGGAAATGTAGTGGAACAGCACCATCTACAGGTGTTTCGCTATAAATCTGATGTTCTTCGGGTAGTTAAGCTGCTTTAATGTCATCTTCTCTTTATTGGTACATATTTAGTCTTTGCTTTAGGGGAAAATCCAACAGCCAGTGAAGATATGGATTATTTTGCAGATAAAATGCTAGCCATAATGGAATGATAACATAATATGGAAGTACAAAACCAAAACCTTTTTTTTAGCAAACATTTAATTTGAATGAACTCTCTCATGTGAGGCCTTTTGTTCTTAAGAATGGAACAGAGCTGTCTATTTAGACATATACATTTGTACAGTTATGTCTTATATGCTGTTACTTGATCTAAAACATTTCTCTGTGTATTGAAAATACTTATTTTTATCTTTGTAAAATAAAGTTCTGAATCAGATCAGAAAAGAAAAGATCAATATGATGCTGTGTAATGTGCTTATGATTTACATTAAATGTTTCATATTGTATCAATTAAAAGTATCACTGCTGCTCAGAAGAAAGTAATTGCATGTTACTTGCACTAGTAAGCTGGATGTGCACAAAGTCCATATTTTTCTTCACTTTCTTCTACCTTCACAATCTCCAACCCATTGTAGGTGTTTGGAGTCAAAAAACTATTTTGAAAAATAGCCAAATGGTTATGTGAAAGTTTTGGAGAGGAAGAGTTTTGATAATATGCCATCCATTTGTGTGAGGATTTATTTTTCTCTACATTTTTAAGGAAGTCTGAGAACTCTTATTTTTTCTGAGATAATATATTTAGCAGTAATAAACCTTGACTGCTAATCATAAGTATTCAAAGGATGGGATGTGAATAATTATTTCTTTAATTGCTATAATGCAGAGTTTTCCATGAAAGTTCCAAAACATTCAGAAAAAATTACAGTGATATCCCTAGATCCTAGATCTGTATATGTAGATTTAAATCCGCAATTATTTAATTTCTATGTTTCCATGAGAGAATAGTCTTCTGACTATTCTTTATTGAATATATGTTTTAAAATAAAGAGCAAGCCTCTTATCTAGTTACTCTAGATTGTGTATCATGGTGTTTGGAAATTCAGAACTGTTTTCAGACACATTTGTCTAAGACTTCCATGAAGAAAAAAAATACTTCTATGAACAGGTGTAAGAAAACATGCAGCTGGGGCATTTTTCAGGGGAGTTGAGGTTTTTTCTGAAAAGTATAATCCCATTAAAATGGAAACCATGGCTGTAAATACATGGGGTGGGAGACAGTTCAACTGGGGAAGCTCATTACTGATGTCATCTCTAATATATATTGCTGTAGTTCTGAGGCATAAAATGTCTCTTTCTTCCTCTATCAGCATTCTATTTCTCCATCTGTCTCCTCTCCATTTCTTCCCCTTAATCACTTTGTTGGCAGGATTTCCTATCATCTACTATTATACCCACTACAGTGCCTGTTTTAATATTTACAATAAAACCCACACACCAAAACATCTCATTTCAAAAACAGAAGCAGGCAAGCAGACAGAAAAAAGGAAAGAGAATAATAGTCTGGTAGTGTGTGCATTCTGTAATTATTCAAAAAGAAAAGGTTCTAGCAAGTGAGGGAAAGAGGAAATTCATGTTCTTTCCGTTCAAGAAATTCAAGTCTCTTCCAAGACTATTTCAGGAAAGGCATGTGGATTTTTTTCTCAATATCCTGTGTGTATATAGAGCTGATCTCATCTTAAGTGTCTGTGTGCAGTGTGCAACAGTTTAAATTAGGAAAAGACTCGTGGGAAAGGCAACACCTCTTACCTCCCAGTTCTGCTGGGAAAGAAAATATTAATTTTTTATTTTATTTTTTTGTTTTTATTAAAACTGCGAAAATATGGTCAATATGCTGAGGTTTCAAGATTCAAACAAACATTAAACTTGAAAGCCATTTGCAGTTTTTTAGTTATTACATTACAGAATGTTCCTCCACCTTTTTTCTGATTTTTTACTTTTCTCCAACTGAAAAAAAATTTCTGAAGATATAAATCCATTGCTACTGTATGGTGTTTCATCCCCTGACAGAGAGTTTAAAAACACTTCTGAGCTGTGTATTAAGACAAGAAGTAATTTAAATAAAGAAGTTCTTTTACAGAAGTATTCTTTTACAGCATACTCTTTATTTCTTAATTTCAAAATGAGAATAAATCCTTGCTATCTTGAGCTATATTTTATTGGGAAAAAAAAATGACGTGCTGCAAGTAACCCAGACTTGAAGAGACAAAAAGGAAAAAAAAAAATCAGATAATGATAATCACTGTTTGAGTATTTATGTTCATTTATGTTTTTTTCTAAATACAAACTTAAAGAATATTACAATTTTTGATAGTTTTCAGTTTCTAATTAAATTATTTTTTAATTCTATTTTTATAATTTTAATTTTAAAACCATCCTTTATGAACTGGCTTCGTTTATCATTTATTTTATCACGTATAACTTCTTTTTAATAAACACTTGGATTGCAAAGCAGGAAAAATCTTTTGTGTTGGAATGCATCACACCTAATATCAGAGCATTTACTGCATGCAAGATTACTCTCATATGTGGCCCAGAATTGACAGACTGTCTGATAGTCTGGAGGTACTGAATTTTCTATGTGTTTTGAAGTCAGAGACAAAATACAGGTAGCCAAAAAATCTGTGTTGGGCCTGGAAAATTTGTGTTGCACCAGATTAATTTAATATTGAATGTCGCACAGTATTTCTCTCCACAGTTTCAAATTAGAAATGCAGAACCTGGAACTATTCATTTTCCAGGGCATATAATGTAGTCACAACGTCTTGCCTTTGCAGATGCTCTGTTGATGGGGAAAAGGATAATGAATTTGTGTCCCTCACCACCATTTGTCAAAAATCTGATAAACCCTTACAGATAAATGTTCCACCAGTCCTTAGGCCTGTTTTCTGTCTCACTGAACACACCATGCAAAATCCCACAGAATACAGAAGGTAGAAGGGCAAAGCACAAGGTTTAAGTCATGAGAATTAATGGCTGTCAAAGTGCATGTAAATCATTATTCTCTGTAGAGAGGGAGTATTCTATTTCTATGTTTGTTTTTAATTAATATATTACAACAGACAGAGTAGGCAAGAGTGGGATAGTAAAGAATATAAGGTAATGCTACCAATGAAGAAAAAAACAGGAAAATGGAAGAGATACTGAAAGAAGCAAAGGACGATGGAGAGAAAAGGGACATTTTATGGTTCAGAACTATAGCAATGTTTCAAATATTGCATCAGTAATAAGTTTATACCACCTTGCTGAAACAAGTAAATGTTGTAGGTTAAAATATGAATTAGAAATTATTTTTGTAGACATCTTTATCACATCATGAATCCCCATCAAACTTTATGAGGTCTTCCCCTATGGTAATGTCTAATTAAATTATTTGTATTGATCCTCATACAGCATTGCACCAGTGTCTTCACAAATTTGCATGTTCACTGCTTAACTAGTTTAGCACCTTAACAACATTCTGTGTTTTAGATGACAGAACTTTGATAATTTTATACCTGTAATTAAACCAGAACAATTTTGCTGTAAGGCTGACAAGAGAAAATGCCAACAGTTTAGTTTAAATTAGTGGAATAAGGGCTAGAGAGAATTACTTGCTTGTTTGAAGGTTAAAATAAAAAAAGTATACTGGTGAAGGATGGAAAGACGGTGAGGAAAGACAAGAATATCATATCTATCTGTGTGCATAGATAAACAAATAGAAAATACCTTCTGCAAAACTGTACATGCATAAGCATGCTCACACACACGTATTTATACATACATAGCAGTGGCTGCTTTCATGCCTTACCCTTGGCAAAAATCCTCTCAAAGAACATTTTTCCAGAGAAAAATATGCGTGTAGACACTGAATGAATCAAATACACCAGGTTCTCTGGAAGGGCATCTTCCCCCAGATTGGCCTTGCTACAGACAAAGACAGTCATCAGCTGCATTAAGTAGTCTTTGCTAAGAAACTCTGAAACAACCAAGTGGCCACCTTGAAAATCAAGACAGGAGAAACAGGAAGATTCACTGTAGCAGAGAGACCAAGAGAGGGGAAGAGGATGGGAAAGGCAGGTGAGTGCTCCCTCTCAGTGCAGGCTGTGCAATGCTGCCTTCCCTGGGCCACCCTGGGGTGCAGCCCCAAGGACAAGGTGGTGGGGACAGGCAGCCAGCCCTAGAGCTGGAGTATCCCAGATTTGCCACATGGGATGCAAAGGGACATTGGCAGGGCTCTGAGGGGATGGTGAGACTGCAGCCTATGTGTCCAGTAAGAGCAAGTGGAAATGAGGAAGGTGTGTATAGGGAAAGAAGGTAAATAGCCTATTTTAAACAATCAAAATATTTAATATTTTGCAACTGTCTAGTATTGCAGTTTATCTGCTGATTTATAGGTCACTGGTTGGACATTACAGAGACGTCATTAAGAAACCAAGAAACCGCTTCCATTCTTACTTGGTTTAAACTACATTAAATTAACAATGCAGCACTATTTGGATTGGCAAGCCTTAAAAAAAAAAAAAAAAGTCAAACCAAAGAATCTATCTCAACTGTAAGTTTTATCAGTTTTATCTTTGTGACACTCATGTAATATGACTGTCACAAAACTGTTTGCTTGTGACAGAAACTCAGGCTTCAGTTCTAAATCTCAGGTTGCTTCCTTTTTGACTACAACTTATTGTACAGGTAGTCCTGCAAGCAACATACATAGCTTGTGCACCTGGGTGTGCTATGAAGAGGAATGTGCTTCCAGAGATACTACCAAAATAATACTCATATGAGAACACTGAGGACAAGATTATAAACAGTCTCAGTTTAATGAGTACTCTTGAGACTTGGATATTGCAACTCCCGTCTCTCTGACCCTTGTCATTTACATAAAGAATCAGTTTTAAAATTGAAGGATGTGCCAAGCCCTGAAAAATATGCAATATCCAGATTTTTTTTTCTTTGGGAGAACACACTTGAGTGAACATCTCTCAACCCATTTATGTACAAGGGAAAAATTACAACTTTCACAAATAAGTAAACTCTGCATAAAATATGGATAGAACCACTTTGACATTGGCACTAAGCCATTTTAATTTTCTATAGAGATCTTTATTCATTTGCAGCATCAAATTTATAATTAAACACTATTTTCAATAAATTTTAAGTATACTTAAATATTTTCACTATGTTACAACTGGGAAACCAATGTTGTAATATATCTGACTACAAGCAAAACTAGAACACATGATAATCTTACGTTTTCATAAGGTACCAAATGGATTTCCAGAGGTCTCAAATATTCAGATTTGGAAGCAGGACAATGAAGATAAAACTATATTCTGTACACTGGGAGGGCAAATAGAATTAAGTAATTTTTCATATATATTCATAATAGTAGATTTTTATAATTGCAATAATTTCTATTCTCTCATTTGAAGTTTGAGATTTTATCTACACAGATATTTTGGTAACTTTTTGTATATTAGAAAAAAATCCTGCTCTGCCTGATCCCAACTAAATCCATGGGAAATAGAGAGGATAAAAAACTCAGAGGAATATTCATAAACCAGAATGTAAGTCAGTCACTTCATTGTGTCTAGTTACTTGGAAATGTTTCCTCTAGCACCAGATAACTTCCGTTAAGACTGTAAATCTGTTTCGTAGTTTTTAGTTCTCCCAAAGGTTTTTGAAAATGAACCTGTATTTCTGAGGGTGTTTTGATATTATGAAACATACTGCCTTTTGCTGTATACTTGAGGTCATCTTCAGGGTACCTGAAGAGGCTGTTTCAAGCTTCTTTATTTTCTATTTAAATATTTATGTGTGTGTGTGAGGCTGTGTATAGGTTCGTGTGATTTCATTAAAAAATGCGTACAATAGTGACAATTAAGCCTGGTATTACTGGAAGTTAATTATTACTGAATTCAATTGCAAGTTAATAACTTTTAAAATAATATTCCCCATTCCCTACTTAACTATCTATCCATTATGTTTTAGTGGGTATTTAATACTTACCTAAGCTATTATATTTCTTCTGCTATCTTGCTTTAATTCACTGTAAGGTTTTATGTCTCCCCTTTTAGGACAAACCTAATTTTTGCCTTACAATACTAAAGGCAATGGGAACATTTACATTGACTTGATGTATGTATGACTGATTTTCAGAATCATAGAATCACAGAATGGTTTGGGTTGGAGGAGACTTTGAAGATCATCTAGTTCCAAATGCTTGATATATACAGGGACAGTTTCCACTAGATCAGTTTGCTCCAAGTCCCATCCAACCTGGCCTTGAACAGTTCCAGGAATGGGGCAGCCAATACTTCTCTGGGAAGCCTTTTTCCAATGCCTCATCACCCTCACAGTAAAGAATTTCTGCCTAATATTTTATCTAAATGTACTCTGATTCAGTTTGAACCCATTCCACCTCATTCTGTCCTACATATTCTTGTAAAAATTTCTTCTCCATCCTTCTTGTATGAACCCTTCTTTTATACACTGAAAGGCTGCTCTAAGGTCTCCCCCAAAACTCCTCTTCTCCAGGATGAACTCCCTCAGCCTCTCCTCATAGGCTCCAGCCTCTGATCACCTTCATGGCCCTTCTCTGGATTCCCTCTGTTTTACTGAACTGGAACAAAAAGATGTCAGACATTATGCTTTGATGGCAGTAAATAGATTTTAAGAATAATTACATTGAAAGTGTACTTTTCTATTCCCGGAAGACACATTGTAAAAATAAGCCTGTTGGAAAACCTTACTACCTTATGTATTAGTAACATAGTTACTGGGGTTTTTCTGGTTAGGTTTTTTTGGTTTGAATTTTTGTGTGTTTTGATTTGGTTTTATTTTTAACATTTTGTAGTGGTGAACATGAACCAGGAAAGCATCGTTCATCAATTTCTTCTTCTTACTTTGTTCTGGACTTGAATGCTTTATTCCCTTTTAAAGGTGCCTCTCTCCTATGTTTCAATTGATTTTTCTATAAGACAGGCCTTCAAATCTCTCTCCAAAGACCTTTACATTTAGGTCTCTGTGTTTTGTTTCTGTCAGAGTAGCATTGTTGTTTCATAGAAAAACTTAATTTCCCCCTTGTAGCTCCCTTTTTTCTTCTTTCTCATGCCCTCTCTTTTTCCTGAATTTGAGTGCATCAAATATATATAAAAAAAGGAAATACTTAGCAATATATTTCTGTAGATTAATTAAAATGCTTCTAATGACTTTCTTTCTTGGAAAAGTCCTGTTTTTCCTTTGAATAGGCTATGAGGAGCGGCTGGAGAGAAACATGCCACTGTGGCTGGCTGGAGAGAAACAGTTAATAGCTATTCAGAGAGCTGTGTATAGATACTTCAAATTTGTAAAGCAAGATTGTGTTTTTACCTGACCTGACAGAATTCTACATTAGGTTGCTTTGTAGCAGTCTGTACAAGTAGGACAACACTATGAAGTTCTAAGCAACTGCTGGTACTTTTCTTCTGCACTGTACTCTTGTGTCGGAAGGGAGGGACAAACTTTAGGTTGATGTTCTTACAAAGGTGGGGAAGTAAAAGCAACCATGTTTTTCAAAAATTATCTTCAGATAACCATAGTAACAACATTTTGGTGCATCTTCAGAACTGAAAATTGAAAAAGGAGGAACACTGAGTGATAGAAGTAAAAGCCTCATTTGCCAGGAAGCCTGTAGTCATGTCATTGGAGTACTAAAGGGACTGAAGAGCAACAAAGCAGTGGCTCCTTATAGTGTGCCAGATTTTAGACAGAGAAGCATTTTACTTCAGATTTACAAGAAAAGCAAGGGGAGAGTGTCAAGAAAAGAGAAAACCTTAACTGCTGCCTGATTTTCTCTCCTGTGCTAGTACAGCCTTCTCTGAAGAACAAAATTAGCATATGGGTTATTTTATGGAAGCTTATATACACAGCTGTGCATAACTCACACAAAAGTGTGGCAGATTGTATTTGCTACAAAACCAGCCAGCAATCAAATTTTCAGAGGGATTGCCTAAAATTGTTCAGGCAGAGAGAGTGAATATTTTAGCACGTCCCATTCATTGGGAGTATATTTTTAATATGCCTTTCCCAGGGGTTTATAAGTATATTTCCAAGAAAGACTTATTTATCTTGATTCTTTCAAAATGTTTGTATTATACATAAGCATCTCTTCCACAAAAAGTGCCATCAGCAGTAGAGACAGTGTGTTGAGTGCATGTTGAATGAAAAGCAAAACAGAGTGAAACCTTGAAGTGCTATTACAGTTAAAAACACCAGATTATTCAATGCAAGGTAGCGCAAAAATTCTTCTAAACTGCTACACACATCTTATTAAGGGAGTCATATCTTTAGCAGTATATCTCTTCATAGCAAAGTGTTTCCACAATTTGGCTTAATTGGAAAAGCCTATTGATTTACTTGAAGCTGAAAAGAGAGTAATAGCCTGATTTCAGTTAGGTACTAATAAATTTCTTTTTTTCTTCTTCTTTTTTTCTTTCTTTCTTTTTTCTTTTTTTCTTTTTTTTTGTTTTGTTTTGTTTTGTTTTTTGTTTTTGTTTTTGTTTGTTTGTTTGTTTGTGGGTTTTTTGGTTTTTTGTTTTTTGTTTTTTGTTTTTTTCTTTTTTTATTCAAAGTCAGAGACAATTGTAACCCATTATTCAACATGCACTATAGTTATGGTCAACTGTAGTTATGGTCAAAATACACTTAGGGCTTAAAACTTCCTATTAGTTGAGAAAAATACAACATATCCCACCTTTGAGATGATACAGTGAAATTTTGCTTACAACTATACACAAAGAACCTATGCTCATTCAATCTGATTCATCAGCCCTTCATGCAGACAGGTGTGCTGGATCAGAAATATAGAACAGGGAATTATGGTCTATGAGTGGCCTAATTTGATCTTCATTGTTTAATAAGCTCATATTTACACAATCAGAAATTTTTATTTACACAATGCTTACCAATTTTCACTTGAATTTGTAGAGAATTTCACTGCATCATGTAGGCCAAGTATTGAGCATCTCCAAGCTCCATCCAGCTCATCATCTATGAGGGAAAGGTGCAACAGAAGGTGGGTCTTGGGGACTCATGTCATGGTACCTGTCTCATTTACTGCTCCTGTAAGAACTTTAGTACAGTTCTCTAAAAAAAGTTGTGAAGCCTCTTAAATGACACACTTGAGATTTCAATCTCTGCTTCAGTTACTTTTGGCCAAGTATTTAACTGCATAGTTAGACTTCTGAGTTGTCCGTTATCAGAGTGTAGTGAGCAGAAAATAGAGCAAAAATATCCTCCTGGAAGAGCATGTCATGTATTTGTGACTTACACCATCAGCTGGAAAGTCTGATTAAGAATCTATTTTCAGGCTGAAAGCCAAGAAGCACGAGGTGGTGCAAACCAAGTAAATCTTTTATTGGTGCAGGGAGGCAGCCCTACCCTCTCTTTGGGGTAAGTCTTGCAGTCACCATCTATGTTTTTATTTGCACAGTTTCTAGTCCAATGTTTTCACTGAGTATTTTTCAAAAACGGTCAGGGCATCAATAACTCTTGTACTTAATAATCACAACATGTCTCTCCACACCACACCCTTAGTCATTAAAGTTAAGGATATTTTTTCTCCACTTCAGAAAATTTGACAATAACTTGTGACAGGGCAAGATTCACTGATTCAGCCAAAGTGAGTCCAGAAATCTAACTGTATTTTGCTTAACGATACATCATCTACAGGCTTTAGTTTCCTCTTGTGATTAGTTTTACTGCAGCAATATTTATACTCTGGCATACAGACTGCCTTAGAGGATTCTTGCCATCTGTTGGCTTATTCACATGTGGAACTCTGCTTTGAATTGCATTTCATAATATTATAATACCCAAATGTGTATATTCTAAGCATATAACCGAAGTTGGATACATACATGAAAAAAATTGGATTTCATTTATATGAATATATCATTATATATATATATATATATATACACACACATTTCATTTATATATATGTGTATATAATACATATGTTTGTATATTTAACATATATACATGCATATATACATGTAAATGAAATTGATTTTGCATATTAATTTTACATTAAAATGTGTTGTATTAGTTAAGAGTTTAATTGATTTTTTACCCATTAAAAATTTCTTAATCCTGAGAGTAGTTGTCCCTTAATGGAAGGATTAAGACTTTGATCCTGAATATCTTCTGATGAGGGTTTTCATTTTTGCTATAGTTGGCTATGAATATAATTTATATAAGAAAAAATTATAATTAGTCATCACCACATTGAAAATTTTATGGTAAATGTAGGTATGAATACATCCCTTTGGTGTGAATTCACTGTGCTTCCCAATAAATACAAATAATGTTGTGTGAGCTTCTGGCTTTATTAATGAACTCTGTACTCACATAATTCCTTTTGATTTATGGAAACCCCTGCAATTTGGGTGTAGCATGTCTGTAAGCATTTGCAAGAGTTTGTCGCTGACGTAATGTTTTTCCACAGTAACCTAAATGAACAAAGTCAATTTTTTGTATTTTTTTTTCCTTGATTATTAGGCTAAAAGTATCCTTCACATGTCTGGACGTTGATCTGAGACTGAATAGAGGTTTTGCTTCATTTCCTCAACTGCAGCTTTGCAAGAGAGGCGTTCACAAGGTGGGACCTGCCTTTCTCTGTGCAGTATCACAAAAATGGACTCAAGCTCTGCATCTCTACCCTCCAAAAAAATCAAAATCCAGACCATAGTTTTTAGCTAAATTTTAAAACTCATCTCATGTTTTATTCAGGTAAACGACTATATTTTAAATCAGATTCACTTACACAACTTTGAAGTGAAAAGAAAAAAATCTTTCATAAGTGTGCAGACAGGACAACAGAAACCAAAAAAAATCTTCAGAAAAAAAAAAAAAAATTGCTGTCGTCGTTCAAACATCCTAATTTTAAATTCTAAAAAATAAACCAAAATTCAGATTGACATCTTTAATACCATTTAGCATTATATCTGTTAGAATTTATGAAAGAAACTGTGCTGCTAGGAAGGAATTTTTAAAGTTAGTCCTCTTTCAACTTAGATAAACTACATGTAGAAAAAAACCTAGTCTGCTACATAGGAAACCACTAAATTAAAATGGTCTCTAGCCCCAAGAGAAATGAGACTCAAAGAACATCATATTTGAAACAGAAATCAAATTAAATTCACAAAAGTTCAAAGGGGGAGGGGGAGTAAAAATACACCTTTGGTCTCTGTCAAATAAATACTTATGCAACTATAACTGAGCTCAAAGTCCACCACCTATTGTGCAATGCAGAGAACTCCAAGAAATTTAATTATACATAGACAATCGAAAAGTTTAAAAAAAAGGCATAGTGGTCATGGATTGCCCCTTGCAAACAGCTTTTAATCAGTGTACGAACAAGTGTAATACTTCTAGTTAAAGTCTTGCATATCCATGAAGAAAAGAAAGATTAATGACATAATTACTTTCAAGTGCGTTCAGTTTGAGGTAGGTGATATCTGAACAGTGAAGAAGGTGTTTTGGGGTAAAGAAGAGCTATGCTATTCTAACCCACCCTGCTGGTCTCTTTTTGTTTACTGTTCTCCTTTTCTCACAACACTCGCTAATGATTTGGTCCCCTTAAATAGCTTGAATTAATTTCTGTAACAAATAAAGGAAAAGGTAGTATGTGAGAGTGTATATATATATTATTTGTGCCAAAAAATGCTTGTAAAATTATTTTTAATCTTGAGCATCAGATACATTCTTTTGTTGAATATAATAATACAGGTTTTCCTCTGTAAGTGAAGAGGGTTGGCAGGCAGCATCATTAAAATTGTCTTGGTTATCACATAATTATTTTAAGTTTTGTTATCTTCCATTCAATCTTTGTCTCAGGTACTGAAATCTGTGCTGCAGTACTGCTAAAAGTTCTTTAAGACAGTGAGATTTGAACAGAGAAGTCGTGTTGTAACACAGTGTCCTGTCTCTCACAAGAGGAATACTATAAGGAGTAGGTAAAGATAAAGCAATAATTTCCCCAGCATGCTCTCCCAATCTCTGAAAATTAATAGCTTCGAGATTTCCAGATTAAAAAATGGCAGTTGATATTTCTCCTGGAAAATCATATAGCACCATCCTCCCTAGGCCCTGACCTTAAAACTTCTCACTCCTAGGGTTTTTAATTGACTGGTTTTCTTTCAGAAAAAAATAGGTTGATATTCTGGAGACAGTTCACTCAATAATCTATAGCATAGAGTCCTTATAGACAAAACTGCACTATTTTCTCCTTCCTCTAGTATGTAATGGTACTGTCCCAGTGTGTGCTGTGTTCTCACACAACCCTATTTCTTTTTTCATGCCACATCCTCAGCCTGTACTCTCAACATTGCTTTATCATTTCTGAATGATAAACCCAAAACTTGAAACCCAAAGGCTGGGAAAGGATAGAAAAAAATGTCTGAAAATTATTACCTATCTTGGAGCCTATTAAGAACTGACTGCATAGTTGGATAAGCCCATTCCAAATGGGTTTATCAGTTCACTTGAGTGATTTCTAATCCTGAGCTGTGTGAATGGGTGTTACTCTGCAGTGCTCGTTTGGAGGACCACAGCTCATTTCCTGAACAGACTTCCTTCGTCTCTATAGGTATAACTTCCAGATTTAATAGTCCCTGAAGATTTTCTTCTACAAATTAACCTAGTGCTTCCGCTATATGCCAGCTGGAGATGTAAGAAAAAGATAGTAAAAAAAAGCAAGGTTTATTAAAACTGTGGTTAGATTGGGTAAGGGTATGAGTTAACAAGTGAAAAGTAAATTGCTGCATGGAGAACGAGATAGAAATCCATACAAGCCATGAGTTACCTTCTGTTAGCATCAGAAACTTTGAAATTACTCTCTGAGAGTTTTATACTTATCAAGATTTAGAAAAAAATCTGGATTTTCTGTTTCAGATTTGTTTATTGTTAGGATAACTTTGTTTTTATTCCTATTTCTCTTTGAGTTGAAGAAGTAGAATTCAGTAACACAAACTGTTCTCAAATCAGCCCGTCAGTGGAGCCCTGCATAGTAAGATTGAACAATTTAAATTCTCAATTCTATTTTAAAAATATCCCAGAAATATTTTAAGTGTAATTATTTTTATTCTTCACTGAAATTTGTAATAGATCGACTTTGCATATATGTAAGATGATTTTTTTAACCCCAAAAGGAGGATATTATACAAACAGACATTATTACAAAATTGTGCAGAAAAAATATTTGGCATAAGCTCAAAAAGCTGCTACAATTGAAAGGAAGTTAATTCTGCACCATGCTACAAATTCTTTACAACTGAGTGGGCAGCTGCAAAATCATGGATTTTTTTGGCTAATTCATCAATATTACCTTTTGAGAAAACTGCATGTTTTCAATCTGGACAATTTTACATTATGCCGAAGAGAGCTTTGCAGCAGCTGAGGGATGAGCAGGATTGCCATGACTTTTCTCATTGCACAATGTACACAATGAATAATTGGTCAGTGACATCACTGCTTCACCCACCAGCAAATTTCAGCACTGGAATTTTGGTCACTAGGGAGTGCACTGAGACAGGTCATTTAGGCTGTATAGTAGAACCTCAGATTTGAAAGATCAAGAATAGTTAATGTAGGCATTCAATTTAGAAAGGTTGTACATTCTGAGGAAAACCACGGATTGTAACACACATAATTGTCCACAATATTTGTAAAAAAGAGACAACATAACAGTAGCTTACAATCATATTACATGTCTTAGAATGTGAATGTACTCCTATTTTTACCTTTAAACAATATTCAATATGTGCCTTGTGTTTTACCCTTTCATTCTTCATTTGAATTTCAAGTAGATGCGAATACAAATTTTCCCTTTAAAGGCAAAAGGAAGCAGTTTGTGATCATGAGAGAACTGTGAGAACTTTAAACATTCCATGACAAAAGAGTTGCCATCACTGTTGAGATTATTCAGTCAGCAAAATATAAGACTATTCCCTACTTCAAATAAAGACCTATTACAAATTTCTGCCAAACAGAAATTGCAATATGAAGAACAATTTCTTCCTTGACATGTAGCATTGGATATTGAAATAGGCAGAAAAATGTCTTTTGAGAGGAGAATTTAAGATTTAATAGAGTCATCCCCAAGTCAGTTTATGCATATTGTTATTGTTAAAGGTTAGTGGACGTGCTTTGTTTTAATATCTGTTTCATTTGCTGAGCAGTTTGAGAGACATTTTTCAGTTTAGTATGTACTGTAGGTATGTGCATGCAAACAAGTACATTTACTAGTGTGGAAGAAGACTGGAAATAATTATAATTCTGATGATATATTTTTTATTTAAATTTTCTGAAAGTTTCATGGCACATATATGACTTTTTTAAAACAAAACACAAGAAGTTTTTGGTTTAGATTTGTTAAATTTTTCTTTCATAATTTAGACTTTATAAATATCACAATACTTCTAAACATTGTGTGTTTTTTCTAAGCCTCCTCAGGAGTTTGGCATCAAGGGATGAACAAAGATTTCTGATGCTCCTGAAGCTGTGGGTAGTAGTAGTCCATATAGTGATGTGTTGTTTGCACTTTTTTGTTTATTTTCATTTTTATTTTCCCATATACTAAATTTCTCACTGCTTGACAGCTACCCCCATATGAAAAAGATTACCATAAGGGTTTCTGTCCCCTGGCCTGCTAGCCCAAAGCATATGGTGTAAGACAAAATGTTTAATTATAAATTCAGATTTGAATCAGAAATTATGTTTACTTTGAAATCACTGAAAGATTTCCTCTTTGGAATTGCAGAGTTTTCAGCTTATGGATTGAATACTTTCAGTCGGGGAACCAGAAACTCTCTGGATGGATCTTTTTCAGTGACTTTGGATTAGTGAATATATATATGAAACCCACAGTCTGAATAGAACACTGACCATCTTTTCTGCTTCAGATTCAATTAGCAGCTCAACATCTTCATAAAGATACGTGGGACTGTTCACATTTAAAGAACTTTTATTTTTATTAAGGCACATACATGAGAGGATTGTGTGGGCATGTGAATCCAAACATACAGTTTGCTAATTGCACAGTATTAATTTTATTTTATAAAGTAGTGATCCTATTATTTCTCTCTATTGTTCATTGTCACTTTGGCATTTGTAAGGTGGTCATTTTGTCAACATTACTAGGTTTTGATCATTTTTTTCAGTATATGAATTGGCATGTAGAACCAAGGAGGAGTAAACTATCCCACATATTTTAAACTCCAGTATTTTAAACTGGATGAAATTCAGCCTAAGCATCCTTTGTGCCAACACTGAAATAGCATATTTAAAAAGTAAGCTAAAAAAAAGTGAGCTACAATTTACTGTTTGAAATGCATTCATGCATACTGCCTTACTCAACTTTTTAGTATAAATGGAGAAATACTTTTATAACTGCTTCATAAATAAAACTTACAATAAGGTTTTTCATGTACCTATCTCTCTAGAGGCAACCTTTTCATTCTGCATAGAATTTTATTTCAGTACTGCATCAGTTTAAGTTCTGCTTAAGTATCAGTTTACTCAGGTTGTCTTTATGAAAATGAATAATAATGTCTAAGTAAAGAGAAAAAAAAGTTGTAAATGCCTCACCCAAAGGCTTTTTCCTCTCTCATTAGCAGTAACCTTTGAGGAATTATAGCTGCCTTTCGTAAGTGATATAAATTACAATATACTTTGTGAAAATTATTTTGCCATTCATTGCAAAATGATGCAAATGCTTCACATTGGTTTGGTGGCTTGTTTTGGTTTTTCTGGGGTNGGGGGTTTTTGGGGGGTTTTTTTTGCATAAACTATATATATATATACAACCAGTAGAGCCTTGAGAAAGAAGATTGCAATTCCGTTCCATGCCCAGGGACTTCAGCTAAGACATAAAATGTATGGGGTAGTTGAATTATTATGATGATAACTACAATATGTTGGGTGGTTGATGATCCTAACTACAATCTGAACAATAAAAAATCAAGTATAATTTCTTTTTTATGAACACAGCACTGTGGTTTTAATTTTGATTTCTTAGAATTTTCAGTTACTGCTTTTATTGTTTGCTCTTGGTATGTAGTTTCTTTCTTTTTGGAATCAGAACTGTCAGCATTTACTGAAGACTGGTTATCCAGGACTCATTTTCACCTAAGACATTCTACAACATCATGCATTCCTTCTACCTGAAGTATCTTTTCTAAGAGTAAAAGTGCATATATCCTTCACAAGAAAAAGTAAGTTATAGCTTCAGGCATGGAAAAACTAATTTTATACCAACTAAAATTGTAAGAAACTTGGTAGATAATGTGGTTCAAAGTCCTGCTCAAAATAAGGCCAATTTCTAACTCAGATCTGACTTTAGGTCAATCAAGTTATTGAAGGCTTTGTGTGGTGGAGGTCTGAATATCTCCAAGGATGGAGTTTTCACAGCATCTGTGGGCAAGCTTAAACCTCCTGCCAAGCCTTCCTCTGTATTTCCTTTTTTGTGACCCATCAGATTGCTGAAGACAGTAATTCAAAACTCTCCTTTAGCCCTCTCTTAAACCTGAACAAATCCAGTTCTCATTTACTCTCAATACATAATGCTTCAGACCTCTTCTTACCCTGGAGACCATCTCCTGGCCTTGCAACAACTTTCCTGTACAAGACAGCCCAAAATTAGGGCTAATAACACATCTTTAATAACCCTAATAACACATCTTTAATCAGCTATAAATATTTTTCTATTGCTAATTATCACAAAACTGGATATAGAGCTCTACTAAAGAAGTATACATCTACTAAAGAAGTATATATCTCATATTACCTCTTTTGAATTTTTAGAATTCCCATCTGTACCAATTTTGCTCAATAAAACAAGCTGCTAAATTAATACACTCTTTTCTCATGTTCACCACCAACTTATTAATAAGGAAATATTAACCACTATGTTCTAGAGCAATTTACTCAGTGCTTCTTGACCTTTGCATCCATATCCCCAACAATCTTGTCTAACCTGCCTGAGAAGAAACCTTTACAACAATAAAATCTCCATGGGAAACCAAATAATTGGACAATAAATAAAAATAAAAATATAATGGCCTCTTTTCTAGGCTAAAAGTCCTCACTTTGTTTATACTTCACTGACATTATTTTTAATACCTCTTTGTAGTTTTATGACTGTTCATGGATTTCAGATCTTCTATTGCAGATTCTCTGGATACTCACACTGACAGTAGTTGCAATCACCTGGCTTTTCCACAGAATTTTTTTCACCAGAAGTCTGGGAAGGTTTTTTTTTTTGTTTGTTTGCATGTTTGTTTGAAATGAAAGTTGTGAGTGATGGCATATAAAGTGGAGGCCACAGAAAAAAAAAGCATTCTAGTTTGATAATCAGCCATAAGATAGTCTATCAACCTTTATGTGGGTCAATGAATATCCCCAAATAAAATTATTGCATATATATTTATATTCAAACTACATTTCTTCATTTTTAATGGTAGAAACATAAAATATTGTTCACGTGTGAAGAACAAAGCTAATTGGAAGATCTGATGGAACTTACTGAATCCTAATATTCCACAGCACGTGTAATATTCTTATCAACTTCTTAGAAGACTGATCATTAAATTTCTTTTTATCAGCCTTCTTGTGTATGTCAGGCTGCATACACAAAAGCAACACTTATTTGTTACTGAGCAGTCTCTGAATGTGAGCACAATGGATAAATCATCATTTTCATGAAAAATATTGAGCTAACTTTTACAACATGATAATGTCCCTACTTATTCTTCTATGTTATTTGGTTAAGGAGAAAATATTTTTTTTTCTATGCTATATAAGTCTCAAGAAGTATTAATCATCCATGAGGTCTTGTGAGATAGGTGAGAGTTTTTTTCAATCAGGTTCAAGAAAGTTGCTATTTTCCCTCTGGAACACAAACTTTGCAGTATTCTCTTCAGTTTTACTCTGTGCTGCATACTTTCTTCATGCACATGCACAGCACAACTCATTCCTTCAGCACCCAGAGGGAGGCAAGGCTTTTTGCTGTTATTTGGACCTTGGCACTATATTTATGACGTTACAATGAGATGCATTGCTTGAGATGTAGTTGGGCTTCTTTTCAGAAAAGTGGTAAATACCACCAGCACAAATGGAAGTAAAGCACTTGCTGTGCAGTTACACACCACCACTGTGTGTCAAGAGTCACCTGTCACTGAACATGAGACCTAACGTCACTGTCTAAACAGATGAGACACATGTTGTGTTCATATAACATTCCAATACCTTTTCCCTTCTGTATATTCCCAATATCTTTTATCTTTGAACTTCAGAAAAGTTCTTTCCTTTGTTCAAACTGTACTAAAAGGCTAAAGCTGTCATTTTACTGATTCAGACTTTTAGTACTTTCCCTCCCTCTTCTGTACTCACACAAGCTCCTCTGATTTCTGAGAGTTGTTAGTTATGAATCGAATAGGTTCTGAAAATCGCCAACATGAATGAATGAAACTTAATGTAGCTTTTCTGTGGGCAATGGAAGGTGAAATTTTGCTTAATTACTTTCTACTTTCACTTTTCTATCAAAGTCAGGCTAAACTGCTAGGGAGGATAGAAGCCTTTCCTTACCCAGGCAGCCAAATACCTCTTGCACTTATGCATCAGGCATGTATAGTTCTTCAACATTCAAGGAACTTCAGTCACAGAATGTCTACAAAACTGCAATAATACAAAACTGCACTAAGCAAAGAGCAATTATCTCTGCAAGATCAGAGCAGTTTTGGCTGAATTTGATTTCAATTTCCATACATCCTGGTAAAATATAAGACTGCTCCGCAGACTTCTTCTGTGAAAGGTCCTTTTTCATGGAGATACACCTTAAAACCTGATTTTTTTGGAATGAAATAAAAATGCCATTGGAAGAAAAAAGATAATTGTCGCCCTGATTCTTTAGCCTTCTGATGACTGTTTACATATTTCTAGTGGAGTCTCTCACGAATGTACCATAAACAAGTAGATTGTTTTCATACCAGTCTGTGATGGACTAGTGAACTGACCACTAGGGTCAGAAAGGTGTTGCTCTCATCTACCAATCCTTGATCAAATCCCAAATTCTATTTAAATCCCAAAATGATAATAAACTCTCTCTTTCTCTTCTCACCTCTGAACCTGAGTGGTGTGGTTCTTTCATGTCCCTACCGGTGACAGATAATTTTTAGACTTCATATCTTTCCATCAATGTCAGATTATTTTGTCTTTTCAGGTGTTCTGAAGAAAGTGTTAATAAAAGTGCTTCAAGAACCACTACATGCATTTTTTTTTATAAGCTCGCCATCCTTATTATGATGGTAGGCATTTAAGGCTGTACATTTCTAAATGCAGTGCATATTCTCTTTTGACCAAGCTCTACATGATTTATTTTTGCTTACACAAAATGAAGGGCACCTTACATATAAACTCCACTTTCCCAAATATAGGACAGTGTAGGAGGAAAATATGCTATAACCATTAAAAACAATGAAGGAAAAGAAGCCTTTTTTTTCTGTTAGCTGAAAAAATTTTGACTTGAGTAATGTAAGTAAAAAAAATGATAATCCAAATTATCATTTTCTTTCAACCCTGGGGAAAAAAAACACCAAAAATTATCTGTAAAAATTTTTATTAAATGAAACTAGAATCCATTTTTTGTTTCATACTGAGAGGGAATTCCATACTTCTTGAGCTTTAGTCTGCATTGTACACTCACTTCTTAAAATTTTCATTGCAGAAGAATCCTAAAGTATGTTGCAGTTACAACAAAAAAATAAAGGAAGATAGTTTCAGAAACTTTAGTTTTGTTATGAATTCTTTAATGTTGACTTAGTTCAAAACAAAATGTTTTACTTGGGTTTTTTTGTTTGTTTGTTTTGTTGTTGTTTTTTGTTTTGGTTTGTTTTTTGTTTGTTTGTTTGTTTTTTGTATACCTGGAAAAATTAATTTAAATTATCTGATTTCCATGGAATATTTTAGGTATTAGAGAAATACATCCACTTCAGAAAACAAACCAAACCAGAAATTTATATGGGAAATTATTATTCACACCTAGTGGGTAATTAGGTTCAGAAATGTCTTGCAACAGAATAGAACACTAAATGAAAATTTAGTTTATTAACTTATGATATTCCTATTTTAAAAGTCAAGAAGGTTGCAGGGAACTAGTGTTGTTCAGGTTTGCATCAGTCTCTAGAAAGATTATGGAGCAAGTTCTCCTAGAAGCTACTCCCCAAACCAGGAAGGATACGGGAACTGACTGGTTCTGTGGATGACTGTATATGTTTACCTTGGCTCTAGCAACATTTCTGTAAAGGCTCTCCAATAGCACTATGGAAATCAAAGTGGTGAGACAAGAATAGGCTGAGTGGATTACAAGGCAGATAAAAAATTCTTTTTCCATTAGGCTTAATAGGCTAATGGAAAACACTTTGAAATTTAACTGGTGTCTGGTTACACTTGACATTCCACTTCAGATCATCAATAATAGGACAACACCATAATGGAGAGTGGTTCTTAGTGGAAGGGAGGGTTTCCATTCAGAGGGATTCCAAAACACTGAAGGAGTGAGTCACTGGAAACCAAGAAATTGTGACAGAAACAAATGTAAAGCCCTGTGCTCAGAAAGGAAGGGTCCCACACATCAGTGTGGACTGGGAACTGCCCAGCTGTTTCACAGCCTTGCAGGCAGCTGCCCCTCCTGTGTGCAGGAGGTTGGTGACTTTCACAGAAACTTTCCACCAGGTTAGATTGGTCATCTATGAGCAGTACAGGTAGACGTGGGGAGGAGACTAGGTATTGAAGCTTATGGCAAATGGATCATCTGGGTGTTTAGTTTCCGAAGGAGGTGGAAAGAACCAGTTATACGAGTACCACTCAGAGCAAGAGAGAATGGATGGTCTCTATGGATTTTACCTTGCCTGTTGTGAGGTGTCTGGAATGTGATTTCTGTACAAGTTACTTGTCTCAGTTAACACTGTGATCAATGGAGATTTTGTCAATACAGCTTGGGGGGGATCATGAAAACTGATTCCACAGGAAATGGAGAAAACCTGTGCAGACTGTGACATTTTACAGTTTCTTTGTATTTATTATGTAACTGATCTCTCTTGCCCTTTCCACACTTTCCTCTGATCATGCAGTGCTTCTTAACAGTTATAACAAAACTGCAAAACTGTTTCTGTGAGTGCTAAAAGTAAAAACAAATAATTCTCTTTAAAAATAGAAATATATTTTTATAATAAATATATCCTTAAAAAGAATTTCCACTGACACTGCTTTAATAATAATAACAACACAGTAAATCAGGATTATTCCCCTGACTTATATAGTGAGGATAGCATTTGTCTGTAGTTTAGCTGTAAGAGAATGAGCCACCTTTAGGTGTTTGCAATGCTGACACTTCTCTTTTCCAAAGATCAGATGCATAACTCTCAAGGTCCCTTGGCCAATGTTCATAGATTAGCATGGCAAATGCTGATACTCAGAAAGTCATGATTTCATGCTAAATTTCATAACTACTAAAGAGCAAGAAACTTATCTTCTTGTGGAGGAATGAGAAATTTGTCTCATTGTTCCTGGAAAGCCCTGCACTCTTACATCTAAGAATATGAAGAAATCATCAAAATATTAGACTGGAGATAAATAGTCTCATAAATAGGAATTTGATGGTGAACAAATTGATAAAGATGGTGAACAGTATCATCTGTAACAGATTATGTGATATATAGTTCAGAATATTAGTTTTAATTAAAATGCAGACATTACTTACACAGAGGTGTTTTGTGATCTGTGCACATAATTTTTCAAAAATAGTCCTTTGCTTCTGATAGTAACAGGAGCTGTGGTAAATCTCATGGTCATTATTGTCTTATTGTCTTGGTGTAGAAATTACTGAATTAAACTCTGTGAACTCCCTTACAAAGGAAATCTGCCTACCTGACTTTATGGCTATATCTTCCAGATAAAAAGGTCAGCATACAAAGTGAAATATCTTCAATTTTTTCTCCCTCTTCCAATTAACGTTCTCTGCACTTATTTTCCTACAGTCGGTTATTACTCCAGGCTCAACCAACAAAGGTAAACTGGTCTCTTAGAACCTCTGTCTTGACTAAAGAGAAGGTCCATAACTCAGTTCATATCAATCAAGATATAGGAGTGGAGGTTAGAGGACTGTTAACCTCAGTTAGGATGTCATGAGGAGGTGAAGTCAAGTGGTAGCAGTAATGTCCTCCTTAGCCTATGGAAAAGGGCACATGAAAATACACAAGTAAACATGCCCAGCTGCTACTACAATTTACTTAGGGTAAATTGTGTGAAAAGAGATAATGAGGCACAACATGAAATATGTTCTCTGCCACTTTAATCTCCAAATTTGAGTCATAGAGAGTTAGGAAGTTTACTTGGTATGTCCTGAGCTGGCTTATTTGTGACAAGCCTGTAATATCATCCATCTTTCTGCAGCAAAAGATCTGATGTACAAGGTTCTTCACATATTGTATTCATAACAGACATGTTATTGTTTGAAGCAGGAGTTAGGGTCAATGTAGTCTTGCTTCACTTACAGAACAAGTTAGCTCTAAGGTTATTGTTGCATGCAATCTGTTTTTAACAATTAACTGAATTATACAATACTTATGGGGACTGAAGGGGAAAGTAATTTCCTTTTAAACTCTTGTTCATTTCCTGTGCAAGTAACAACACAAAATTAAAGCCTGACAGTGTGTACCACAGAAAAAAAAGAGGATGTGGAGATTTGAAATTCTGACTGATCACATTAGAATCTCATTAGCTATTCATAGGGTAAACAAGGTGTGCTTTTTTTCTGTTTTTAGTTTTCACCACGTCAGCAATTGCACCATCAGTATATTCATTGAGAGTTAAAACAGCAGAAGTTTGCCTGCTTTATTATTTTACACAGTTATTGCTGATTTTAACTTTTAGTTGTTCATTTTTGAGCTCTGGATCATGAGGTTTTAAATGAAAATGATAAGGATTGTAATTAAGAACTAGTAGAAGTAAAGAAAATAAAAAGCATTAATGTTTTCTCCTACTTGCTTGAAATATTATAGGGACAGCTGGAAAATTTATCAGTCTCTTTGATGTACTGATGATAAAAGCGATAATATACAATACAAACTCAATTACTTGCTTATACAATTCCGAATGTCCCAAAGCCATAATCAGAATCACAATTAGCCAGTTAGCACCTTCTCTCATATCCAATATTTTTATATTTGTCTTTGAGTGATCACTGAACAAACAAATGCACATTTTTGCATCTGTTGCTAAATCAAGTGTTCTGATGTGAAAATGCTAGCTTAAAAGGGAAGCTATGTCTAAAGCCAATAGACAGCAGAGTGAGAAGTAGAATTTTGCATGCCTAACTGAAAATTTACAGTTCTGCTAACTTCAGCGTTTTGCTTCTTATTAGTCTAAGCGTCAAACACTAGATTCCCTGGGCATTACAACTCTTCAAGTATAATATTCAAGTTCTTGAAAATTCTTCTTTGATTCATCAGAAGTTTCTCAATCCTTATTGCAGGGTGTATTTGCCTGTCTCTAGTTTAGCACTTTGTGTTGGATGTCTGATGCACTAATGCTGCTCTCTCACTCCCCTATGCAGCTGGAAAGGGGAAGAAAATGCAAGGAGGAATTCATGGGTTGAGACAAGGACTGAAAGAGTTCACTCACCCAATACCATCACAGGCAAAACAGACCAAAATTAGAGATATTAATTGAATTTATAAGTAACAAAATCAGAGCAGGATAATGAGAAATAAAATAAGATCTTAAAAACAACTTCTCCACCTCTCCCTCCCTCCCAGTTCTATCTCCTCCCCCCGCTGCAGTGCAGGAAGATGGGGAATGGTGGTAATGGTCAGTTCATCACACATTGTTTCTGCTGCTGCTCAGCAAGAAGAGTCCTTCTTCTGCTCCACCACGGGCACCTGGAACAAGTAGCTGTGTGGAAGCTGACAGAAAATCTGTATTGACAAAAAAAATTTTCAACCTAGCACAGCAATCTGAAATATTTTCAGAATATTTCAACAGAATAACTAGAATGATTGGAACCTTTTATCCTGGAGCTCAATAATCTGAGGTACAAAAGTAGAAGTGAACTAAAGTATTTATTCTGAAAACTGTCAAAATCTGCACTTTGATATACAGACCTAATTTTCTTTAGGTATTCTTTGGATGCTGGGAGAATTAAAACTAAAATTTCTGGGAAAGAAAAATGTAATGTGTTCCATTGTAAACAATATATAATTTTACAATTCTAACCAAAGTGTCATTCATTTGAGAACAACTTCAGCTGGAGGTAATGTACTGCAGAAAGAGTGAGTCTTTGAAATATCAGATATGCCTTTGGTGCTAGAGATCACAGAAAAAAATCATTAATTTCTTGAACAAGAATTAAAATAGATTTTTTATCTTCCCTCCCACCAAGAGAGAGGAAACACAGGAAATAATTTTTCTTAAATCATTTTTGATATCCACAGTTTCCATAGAAGACAAATAAGGTCCATATGAGGAAAAATCAGATTCACTTCAAGCTTCTTGCTATTCTCAACTCATAACTGAGATCAATGAGAAAAAAAAACAACAATGTAATAACTCAAGCCTTTCCCTAATGTTTCCAAACAAAGCCCCCATGACAAACTTTTCCCAAGGTGTTAAACTTCCTACTATATTCAGTGTCAATCTCCTGAGACATGAGTTTTGAACATATATTCTTGAATGGTTCAAGCTGGGTTGACCTCAGAGGGTCATCTTGTCCAACCCCCTCTCCTCCACCAGAGCGCATCCCAGAGCACAAAGCACAGGGTTGTGTCCAGACGGTTCTTATATGTCCCCAGTGAGGGAGACTCCACAACCTCTCTGGACAAGCTGTTTCCAGTGCTTGGTCGCTGCACAGAAAAGAAAATCTTCCTCATATTCAGGTGGAATTTCATGTGTGTCAGTTTCTGTCCATTGCCTCTTGTCCTGTTGCTTGGCACTGCTGAGAAGAGCTTGAATCCATCTTCTTGGCTGTCCTTTCAGATATTTTTATACACTGATAATGTCCCCTCTCAGGTGTCTCTTCTTGAGGCTGAACTCCCTCAGCCTTTCCTTGTAAGAAGAACTCCCTCAGCCTTTCCTTGTCACAAGAACTCCCTCAGCCTATCCTTGTGAGAAGCTCCATTGCCTTAATCATCTTTGTTGCCCTGCACTGGACCCGCTCCAGGAACACCTTACCCTTCATCTTCTTGCACAGATTTTATAACAGAGAAGAAAGTATAAAGGCATTGGTTTTTCTAACTCTTGAGAGTTATAAGTCCAGCCTGTTTACTTCTGTGAAGGAACTTTGAAAGTGTATATGAAGTTCTTAATTTTTAATTTGTGTTAAAACCCAGTAACTTTAAAAGATGAGTGAAGTCTCTGATCTTTGTAAAGAATGAATCATTAAAAAAGAGCCAGCGGCAAATATGAAGATAATGATTAAAATTACAGTTTCTGGGGGGGGGTGTCAGTGGAGGAAATTACTTCGGACCTTTCTAGTGCATGTTATTTGAATTGGATTCCACAGAAATGGCAACTTAAACTAGCAGAATTTAGATTAAACAGTAAGGTTTTTTTGGGGAACTTTAAAGACAAAGCCAAAAGGTTATGAAATTAAGTATGTGTTTTTTGACTGGTAAGCAGTACTGGGAATTTCTTTTCAGCTTTCAAAACTAGATGGAAATTTGATGTTATGCAAATGCAAAGGTATCAAAAAAGCCAAAATCAAAGTCTGGTACATGAAATAAAAATTTCAGATACAAATCAAGCCGAACACACACTGGCCTGTGGAAATCCTTTGGTGATTTTCTATTTGCTACTGGATTGCATGCAGAATTAAGGAATGTTATATAGGTCTGAAGAATATGAAAAGCAATTATTTTAGCTCTGTAGCTTTAAGTAATTTGGACTTTGTGATTTATAGGCAGCTAGAGAACAAACTCTTGAGCAGAAAATCCATGCTACTTTGACAAGAGTAGTCAAGGTATACATCATAGGGCTCTGATATTGCATAGTTACAAAATTTAAAATATAATATCTATAAATTCATTTCTATTCCTATATGTAATTCTCTTTTATACAAATATAAGAGAGATAAAAGCATGAACTGTGCACATAGGATGTATAACAGTGTTAAAAGGAATATTGAGATCATAGAAGACATAGAAGCCAGTTAAAAACTCTAAATCAAGGAGGGAAAGTCAATATATAAGAAACTTGGTAAATATGTACAGAAAAATATGGTAGAATATACTCTTTGGGATCAACTGTGTGTTGTCATCCGTGCTGTATGTTTACATTTGCTTGGACAAAGTGATATCCTCCAAGAGAATGATCCTTCAGCTCCGCAGCAAATCCCAAAGAACAGTTTCATACCTAAGTGCTCTGCTTTTGCCTACCTGAGAACCTGGGCTGAGGTTGCTTGGGAGTTTTCCAGTGTACAAGTGTTTCTCAAATTATGCTGAAGAATTTTATAGGGTAGAAATATCAAAAGTAGTATGGATTCACCCATTTTGACTATAGGCAAATCTTTCTGATGGAATTATTCCAAGAATTGTAAAAGCTTTTTTGTCACAAGAAAAACTTGGGAAAATTAACAAAGTACGTGGGTGACCAGAAACTGGGGCGTAGGACTAAGCTGAGCTCTAATGAGATCAAGACATGAGAGGAGCTAAGGTATTTGGCGGTGTTCCATTACCCCACTGCAATGATTGACACTCACTCCACTGCTCTTATAAAGCACCTCCTGAATAAAACCTGTTATGACTCAAGGGTCATAAGACTTCAGTCACTTCATAACAGCAAATGAAAGCTGGTCATGGAGAAAATTTTTTTTTCAAAATCTTTTTTTGTGTTCTGACATGCCGCCAGTTGTCTCATTAACACAGTAAATATTACTGTAATATGTACAAAATAGAGGTAAAATTATTCTGGAAGACTTTATCAACCAGAATAGGAAAGAAAAACAAATCAACAAACCCCTCAAAAAAAGACAACTCATTAATCTAAAGTTTTTTCAACTCTAAAAATATTTCTTATCAATGATTCATTATATATAAAAATGTTCAAGATTGGAAAATAAAACACTAGACAGATTTAAAGATCTTTAGACAGAAATGTCCAGAAGATTTAGTGATAATATTCTCATTTTTTGTGAGCCATTTAGAGTGAGAGTTGTGTAAGACCATTCTGATTGTACTTTATTTTAAGGAACTATATTGATTTAATCTACTTGGGGATGGAAAATAATTTTAAGAAACAATAAAATCACATATTATCATTTGAATAAAAATTACTGACCTATTCAATACATGAATTAATCAGTCCAAAATTTCAGTGAGTTTCTTAAGTTTTTTTGATATATGTACATATTAACAACAGATGAAGTGCCCTTAAGTTATCCTTCACTAACACTTTGATTCCTGTCATCTGAAGATTTTCTGATCACAAAGAAAAATCTAAGTGGCAGGAACTTTATAATACACCAACCACTGAAAGATTTGAGGTCTGCAGACCTTGATAACCCTATAATTGTTGCAAAAAACTGCTATTATCAAATTTTTAGAGGCACTGAAAGTATTTTTTAGTGTGATGAGGCAGCAGTGCAGTTGCAAAGTTCAAGGGGATAGACGCTGATTACTGATAAATAGAAAAGAAAAAGAAATAGAAGGAAAATTTCTCAGGAAGTTGGAACAAATTTATAACAATCTGAGTACAGCACATCTCCTTGCCTGTAATCCCTGTAACAAAATCGAAACAGCAGAGATGCACAAAATAAATAAGAATGTTAATATCTTTCAGGTGAAAAACAATTTAAAAGAACTGCTAATTTCTACTTTTAGTACACTGTGATGAATATCCTATTTAAAAGCTCATTGAGAAGACTGGGAAATAAAGATCCTTTAGCACAATTAGACTGCTGCTTTACAGATGTATGGATTTTGTTCTTTCATAGCTCAGAGTTTCTAGTTATTTCAGCATTATCATATAAAAATTATAAACTAAATATCAGAAAATAAAAAAAAGTTGGGAAAAAGACCTTTACTGCTCCAAGTTCCTGGGGAGCCCAGACCACACCAGCTATGTATAGTTCATTTTGCTATGACAGAGCTATTTTGAAGAGTGGAAGCTCCATTATGATAATGACTTGACATGTTATAATTCAAGATATCATCAGAAGACTGGTTACAAGTTTTCCACTGAATACTTTGATGCTTATTGTATGTATTAGACAAGTGTTTTATACTTGAATCCTAATCAAGCTTTTTCAACCACCAAAACTGCAATGTCTGGTTATAAATTCTGAATTTCTGTATAATACAGGACACACAACACAGGACCACAAAATTCACAACACAAACTCACTCTGAAATAGCAGAATATTCTAACTTCACCACATTGATGACTGGTTTTATTTCTCCAGGGGCCCAGTCTATATTCTACCAGAAAAGAACTAAACAAATTGTAAGGAACAGCTAATTTAAAAATTTATTTCCAATAAAGCTTTCTTATTTGGGACCTCAATCAATTCAATAGCTTGTAAAGAACTTCTGAGTGTTAAGTTTACTTCTGTTAATCAGAATTTAAGAAAGAAGAACAAAAAAGAACAACTCCGGAACTGTTGGCAGTGATATGAAGATATAAAAATTGTAGTGGTTAGGAGTGAAAAAATAAACTGATCAGCTCAAGTTTACTCTAAGCTGAAATAAAGTGTTACCTGCAGTAATTTTTTAAATGTCTTGATCAATCAAGACTCCTTTCATTTGAATATCAGAGTTCATCAAAAATCCAAAAACCCATTAGAAATCCAGTCTACCTGTGACCTCTCCTTTTCAAACAGTTTTTCTTGTTTTAAAGATAGAATTTTTTGTCTTTTGTGGGAGCAGATACCTCTCTTCATAGGGAACAGTTTATCCTTTGGTTCCTCTGCCACATTGCACTCTGAAAAAGCAAAAAATGACCAAAAAAAAGGGCTCTTTTAGGCAACCAAAAACTGAGATAGATATAGATATATATAGATATATATAATTTCTTGACTGTCTTTGGTCTCCAACACTTTATCCACAGTCTCCTGACATTTCTCATTTAATGAAGGTTCACAGTTGCTTTGGTTTCTCCTTAATTTACAGCTTCATCTCTTCTACTTCTTCACTTGCCACAGCTGAGATAGGAGTGAGACAGCTGTTCTGGTTGGAGAATGGGTTTGTATTGTCTGACTCAATTAATTTGGAGGCCAACATGATATAAATCCAGACATGCTTACCTATTTCTTTTAGCATACTATATTCCACAGACTCTCTAATATTTCAAGAACAGTGGACAGTTGGTACTGAAATGTCAATACTCTATGTGACAATGAAGACAGAAGAGTACCTAACTCATCTTCCCTTTGAAGAGAAGGCATGACTCCTTTCTTCACTTGCTGAAATGTCTGTAATGTCACCAAATAAAGTTATGACTGTGTCAATGATCTTATATTAGTTTTCTCTCAATATTTTCTTCAGTGATTTATCAGAGACATAATTTAGCATTACAATATGTTGGTTATTCAGCTCATTTATGTTATCTTTTCTTTTTTTTGTTTGTTTGTTTGTTTGTTTTTTGGTTTTTTTGTTTGGTTGGGGTTTTTTTTGTTTGGTTGGGTTTTTTTGGTTTTTTTTTTTTTTTTTGTTTTTGTTTTAGTTTGGTTTTTTTTCTTTTTGTTTTGTTTTTTTTTGTTTTGTTTTTTGTTTGGTTTGGTTTGTTTTTGTTTTTTGTTTTTGGTTTTTGGTTTTTTTTTGCAAATTAATAGTTTTTATTCTTTCCATTAAAAATAAGCATTTTCATCATCTTAAATAGGAAGTACTCCAGGAGAATTATTTCCTAATTCAGTGTTTAGACAGCAATTCAGTAATTCCCTGAGGATTTTCTTTTACCTTTCTATATGTTTTCTGTCTTGAGGTTTGATAATGAGTCTCAGTCCCCACATTCCACATAGTTGCTGTTATTGCCCACCAGTGCCAAATTAGATCCTTGTCTCACCTTCCTCTATCTTCTCTACTGCTAAGCTCTTTCCATTCCAAACACAATAATTAATCCTGCAACAAGCCATGAGCAGCTGAATCCCTACAATTAGATGGAAAACACATTACAGATATATGAGTTGTCAGAGAGGCAAAAAAGCCAGCATCTATGCAGCTCATTGCTAGTTCATGGTTATAAATCTCAACAGTTGTCTGCTGTTTTCCCGTTATCGACACAATCCTTCTTTCCCCATATACCCTCTGATAGCTGTTTCATGTCTTGTGATAGATGACTGTCTTCCAATTCTCCATTTTTTTAAATGCTGTAGGAAACATTGAAAAAAAATAATATCCACCTTCTTCATATATCTCATGTATCCATCTCTTACATACTTGCTGCTGCTGTCTTCATGGTATTTTTTCCCCACACCTGACAATATTTTATTTCTGTGTTTGGCAAAACTATTAAATGCACCGTATACACACTTGGTGAAGTAGAGAAAATGCCCTTCCTTGCAAAGCAGCAATATCAGTAAAGTATACTGCTCTTATGGTAGTGAAGAGTCATAATGAGGGGCACTGCAAAGAGAAAGGTATATGCTGTATAATTTGGGAGAAAGCACCAACAGAATTCAGGATTTTTTTTGTCCTGGGTGAATAATAGCTAGAAGAAAACTGTCAGATAGCTGTGCTTGTTTTAACTCAGGTAGGGTTAATTTTATTCACAGCGGCTGGTATGGGGCTGTGTTTTGAATTTGGGATGAACATGGAGTTGATAACATAGAGATGTTTTTGTTATTGCTGAGCAGGGCTAACCCAGAGCCAAGGTTTTCTGCTTTGCATAGGGCCACGCTGGTGAGTGAGTGGGGGCTGCAGGGTCCTTGGGCAGACACAGCCAGGACAGGTGACCTTAACTGACCAAAGGGATATTCCAGCCATGTATTTACAGGTGCAGCATGTAAATTTTTGGGAAGGAGAAGTAAGGGTGGACATTTAGAGTGATGGTGTTTGTCTTTCCAAGTCACCATTACGTGTGATGGGGTCCTGCCCTCCTGGAGATGGCTGAACCTCTGGCTGCCCACGGAAAGCAGGGAATTCTTTATTTTGTTTTGCTTGTGTTCACAGCTTTTTCTTGGGTTGTCTTTATCCCCATCCATGAGTTTTCTGGCTTTTACACTTCCAATTCACTCCATGATCCTGCTGGTGGGGGAGTGAGACAGTGACTATGTGGGGCTTGATTGTTGAGGTTAAACCACAACAACAGTGTAAAATATATAAAAGAGTAGGAGAGAAAAGGATGACAAAATGTCCACATTAATAATACCTGGTTACCAAGCTAATAAGGAATCCATGGAAATCCAGATAGGATTTTCTCTAGTAGTCAATCAAATTTTAGTTTCACTTGAGAATCTGTTTAAGTTAAGAGACAGAACAAAAGAGAAAGGGAAGGAAAAATGGAAAGGAAAAGAAAGAAAATAGAAATTAGGGACAGAAGGGACCCCTAGGCTAAGGTTTTGGCCACCTCTCAACAGCAAGCTGCCTAAAGAAATGCAAATTTGTTCTTAAATTTTCTTCACCTAAAACTTAATACTAATTTGAATGCATTATCAGTTTTCACTTTCTGTCTCAAGCATTCTTATAGAGTAGTAAATTTTTGATATTTACAAAGTGGAGTATGAAAACATATTAAGAAAATATTTTGTGTTGATTTTTTTCAATAACACTGTAATAATTATAAATGAACTGGAAAAGGCAAGTGTGCAACATGGAGTTTTGCAGGTGATTGTGTTACAGGTATCACCCACCCTAAAAAGGCCTGAAGAGATTTTCAACATCAAAGGGAAATAAAATTATATATTGGATGTCCAGTGTAAATATTTCCTTTTTTCTTGTTGTTTTTGCAATATGGAATAAATAAATATTTCAACATCTTTCACAGATCTGGAGAAAATTGTTACTTTGTTTCTGACTGCTGATAATATTTCAGTTTCTATTAGTAACATTTCTTTAGTTATGACACTGAAACAGACTCATATTATGCAAGCTAACTTAAATCCAAATAGTGTTAAGTAACCATTTTTTTGACACAGCAAATGAAAACAAAGATGTTATTATGAATTTCAATACATATGAATGTCTAACATCAGAAAAGAAATTTAAGAAGAAGAGATGTGCAGCAAAGATTAATAAAATTCCTACAATAATGAAAATTTATATAGTAATACACTGAAAAAATAGCTCATCTTGAGAAATAAAAGACTGCAGAAAAAGACAGGTAAAGAGATTATTCAGGTTTTACACTAATTCTGAAATTTATAAAAAAGACAAAGCAGACAGGATGTTGCTTTTGGTCACTCAAATCATTATTGCTGAAATTATAAAAGAAAACAAATATCTTTTGTTTCTGTAAAATAAGAAAATACTTATATTACTTCAAACAAATTTGGTATAGAAAATAAATCACACACTGTACGATCAGTAGAACACTGACCTTCAAGATGCCTTTCTATGTACATTTTTGTTGATCAAAAACCGACAACTGATGCTAATCCTTGCATTCCATTTGGTCATAAGACAAGTTTTAAATTAAAAATATAATGTTACAACTGATCTGAAAAGGAAACAAATCACTGAGAGTTGTAATAGTGTAGGGAATAATTGCAGTTTTCAAAAAAAAAGAAACTTAGAAACAACTGTCAGCGTTGTTGAAACAGATGAACATGCTTGTTCCATCTGATTGTACGAGTATGACCTTTTAACAGAAAGGTTGTGAAAAAAGACTCAGGTGAAATGCTGCTTTCCCTGACACATTAACCTCCTCACTGATACCAGTTTCCAATTATACTGTCAAGATGTCCGATAAGGGGTGGTGGCAGTCAGACTTTGGAGAGCAGAAGATGGATATTGATGGACATAGAACAAGGCAATGTTCGCATTCCCTTGAAATGGCAGGAACTATGTCCTCTTGCAATACACATAATTAGATACCTTGAAAATTGAGTGATGCTTCAGGGAGGGTTCTTAGTATAAGCATAGTTCATCCCAAAAACTTATCAACTTTTTATATTTCACTGGTCTGAAAATGTATTAAAACCATAATACTTTGGAAGGCTGCTGTCATTTCAAGTTCTAAAAACAAGGTTTTGAATAGCTTTAGGTAAGCTTATGAATAGCTTACCTAAACAATGGAGATTTGTAATAAATGTAACTAGAAAATAATGAAAAATACATTAAATTAAATTAATGTGAGAACACATAACTGAGTAATTGGTGGCATCATATATTTTAATATGTATGGTTTCAATGAAAAATGAAATGCATTGTTTTTCTTTTGTAGGATACTTTGATTTTGTTGAGTGACCTAAGTGTATATCATTAGTCGTTCTGGTATTAACCAAGCTTTTTACTAATTCATTCACTTTTTTAATTTTAAATTTTGACAGTTAGTTTTTTTTAATTGAGTTTTGCTTTTGATTCTTTAATGCACTTGATTTATTAATCAAATATGTTGTATTCTACACCAGATTGCTGCCACCTGTGCTGCCTATATCCATGGTAAGATCATGCAAAATATCTTCTCACCATTTCAAGTTTTTAGGTATTGAAATCTGAGATGAGTCACTACTTATGAAAAAAAACCTTAATTATGTTAAAGGAAAAATAAAATTATGAAATTTGGATACAATGTTCAAAATATAGATTTTTATGAAAGGCTCCTTCATAGAGGTGTAATGGAACCAAGAAAAACTGAATCAGAAGGAATTGCATAAAGTTCAATAGAAGCAGACGGCTTTTCTCTTCAAATTTGCTTACCCTGAAAAATGTGAATAAAGCCACACATTATAAATGGCTGTCATAATCTTTAATTACTTTTGGGCAGAATAACCTATTTTACATTTCAGTAATTCTACTAATTTTGTTTCTAAATATATTTCAACTTTGGAAAGTTCAGAAATATTTTTAAAAATTCTCTCCTTCTCACAGGTATAGTAGTAAGATTTCTGTACTTACATGGTCCTATGCATTTCAAAACTAGTACAAGAAGCATTGGATAGCAAACATCTCATAAATATTCAAAGATCATTTCATTTTTTGAGAAAGAAAAGAGAAAGAAGCAATTTTTACAAGGAAAAAATCCTTACATTTTATACTATATTTGTGACAAAATTTCTCAGAAGTTTGGGGTTTTGGTCTATTGTTTTGGTGGGTTTGTTCCTTGTTGGTTTATTTTTTTTTTCTTCCAGATTTTGGAAATCTTTTGGACACTAGTAAGAATACTGTCAGTTTGGCTACTATGCACATACCAAAATGCCAAACAGGAAATTGCTGAAAGATTTAGGTCTTGTGTGAGCCTAAGAAGAATCACCCATCTCAGGTAAGCTGAATCTCTCCTGAGTACCCATTGTTTATGATATAATTAATGGAAGGACTGTTGGAAACTGACTGCAACAGAAGGAAATGAATGGAAGACAAAAATTAAGAGAGAGGCATTATAATGTATTTAAACAGTGCTTTACTATGAAGTAATTGTGTTTTCTTCATTCCAATGAGTTAATACTTAGATATTGGTGGTGAAATTTCAATATATCAAGAGGAGAATCCCAACCACTAAAGCATTTTATCAGCTAGGAAGGGTAGGCTTTCTGACACTAATCCCTGAGCAAGTGTCATGCCTGAGACGTTTAGCAACTTCCTCTCCTTTACAGGATACAGGTGGACAGGTCGTGTTTAAGTATTGACTAGCACTGATCCAGGAGCTGCAGCTAGAAGGCAACAAATATAATGTGGTACCTTACCCCATACACCAGTTGTTTCCTCCCAGATTCAACACAGTTTGAGCTTTTCATTGATGTTGACACCTTAGGAGGAAGAACATTTTGTCCTTCAGTTAGGTTTATCATCCAAGCTCATGTGAAAAATGCCAGAAAATTCCTCTTTTCCTACAGTGCCATGAAGAAACATTTCATTCCTTAAAAAAAAAACCCCAGCAATAAAACAAAAACCCACACAAAATTTCCGTGTTTTTTTCCCTCTAAAAATAAAGCTGCTATTTTCATCTGTCTATATGGAACTTCTGGAGAAAAGGCATCCTGAACATAGGAGCTTGTAAGAGATGCAATTCTTAGCAAAACAGCACTAAATAGGATACCCACTGCTATGCTGCCCACATTCCTTTAAAATGGTTGCTGGGTTTGCCCAGTTCTCCTAGAACTGTAGACTTTTATTAAAACACATGGCAAAGAAACATTGTACTTTCTTACTTATTTTATATTTTCCAGATTCTGGAATGCTTCCATATGCATTTCCATGTACAAAATTTGGTCTGAGAAAACTTTTTTTTTTTTTCTTTTCTAATCCAAGACAAGTAAATGCAAATTGTTTTCAGTTGAATGCTTGTCAGTGTAACAAGTTTCTATGATGCCATTCAGTGGGGTAGCTCTTTTAGATTCCAACCAGATTTTAGGAAAAAGGGGTTAATTTCCTAACCCTTCTCATAATGCTTCATGGTTGGGAAAGATGTGGTTTCTGTTCCCTCAAGCTTTAATTTTTTTTAAGTATCTAGGGAAGGCTTTTTTTTTGTGTCTAATACTTTTCAATCTATCATGCTATTACACTAAAAAGATTTGATTATTCTAATGCTCCCTAGGCATATCTCCTATTGCTGTTCTCATTTTCACAGAAGATCTAGAAAGGTATAGATTGTAATGACTATTTTCAAACACATCACCATTATGTGGAGATCTATAATTCCATTTTCAGTCACTAAAAAGGGACCTAAAATTTGTTCCTTTTCAAAATACTTTTTGGAAGGAGGAGACTTGTTCATTATTTGACCTTAATTTAACTATAATGGAAAGGTAGATTTCAAGGAAATGGATTGATTAATTTACAAATTGGTGTATTTTTAATAATAGAGCTTCATATTCTTATATCAAGCAAAGGATAAACAAAAAATGAAACATGAGTGGAAACTTATAGCAACATGAATGGAGTAAAAGTAGTTCATTTTAGCCCTAGGTATTTTTAAATAGGATTTTTTATCCTGTAATTAAAGATATTTATTCTTATGAGAAATTCTGAAAATTCAGTCAGAATTCTTCCACTTACTTGAATAAAATCAATATTTATTATACAATATCAAACTTGGGTTTTACATATGGCTTTCTGTTAAGGTCTGAAGTGGTTTTCTCTTTTTTTTTTTTTTTTTTTTTTTAAGCAAGTAGAAAAACTCACTGCATTTTCATTAAATAAGAAGATATTTGAAATTAAAAATAACAAATGATATCTGAGATCTTTGGTTTTACCCTTATTCTAATTCATTACTTAAATATGTACACAGGCATGGGTGCACACTCACATTATTTTCAATTACATTTTAATTCACCTGTGCTGCACAGTAAGATACAACACGTAATTTTCTGTTGCATTCAATGCAAAAAGTTATTGGGTGATGTCTACATTGGAGAATTTGTTAAATTTGAAAATATATACAGTGCACTGGAAAATAAAGGGAGAGAGTGATGGTTAGAAAGTGAAAAATTAAGGATATGACATCCCCCTCCCAAAGCCACAACAATCACATAAATAACAAATACTAGTGCTGGTTGTGTGCTGTTGAAGGCTTTCATACTATTGTGGCATAAAAGTATGTAGGAGTGTAAGAGTAATCATGAAGAGGAATCAAATCATGATAATTCAATTAAGCTCACTGATTTCAAGAAACAGAATTCTAAACACACTTAATAAATAATGCAAAAGGAACTTTCATCATACTTCAGGAATATGAAATGTGGTGGACAGCCATGTTAACCAGAATGTACATTTCTATGTACTGAGGAACATGTGGGATCACTGACTTACAAATGCCATTCCCTACACCTGTATACATTTGTAGCACTGTGAGTGAATCTGTACAGGAAAACACTTCATGTTGAGGACCTTTTATCCTCACAGTTTATTTGTTTTATTACAATTTTTTACTCCCAATTATTTCTTGTCTGGTTCTGTGATTGTACATAGAAATAATAGAAAAAAACCCAAACCAAAATAACAAGAAACAAAAAGACCAAACTGCACCAAACTGCACCAAACCAAACAAAAAAAGTCAAATGAAAACTAAAACAACTGAACAAACTCTACAATTACTGACTGGAGAATACAAGGTGCTTTCACCAACTTTTTCTGCTGATTTGATTTCATCTGAAAGGAATCAAGAAACTGCTCTGTGATGCAAACAATTTCAGTCATTGGCATCACTCACTTTAAGGATACAGTCTTGATCTATGCAAAAAATCTAAGCACTTTTGCTTTTCCTATACTGAGGAAACAGTGACTGTTGCGGTGCATGTTGCAGTCGAATTTCATCTCAACCCTGTCTCATGTATCAGATTTCCTGTGTATTGTCCTTCTGTCTTGGTCACTCCCCCCTTACCTGGTATTGGTTATAGCTTACCCTTGCCCCTCCCCATGCTCCTGATATAAAAGCTGAAACCTGAAACCCAGGGGCACTCTCCGGTGCTCTCCCATGAGCAATAAACATCTACCATCTACCCACGTGAGAGTCACTCTTTCTTCTTCCACGCCGAGCTACGCTTCAGCCTGAGGTTCAGACCCTCAAACCAAGGATATAAACTTTCTATTTGGGTTGGTGATTCCGGACATCACCATAAGTGACTGACTCTCTCCCCTTTACATTTCATTGGCAAGTCTTAATTTAACCAAAAATTATTAAAAATTTCAACACCATATAACATAGTAAGTAGTATCTCCAGGGATTGGATTCCTTTGCTTTAAATGGACATTGTTATTTTTAAGCAGTTGATTTTGTAGGTCAGCTCAGGCAGATACTCAAGTACTAACCAGTGTGTTCACCTTGGCCTTAATCCATGAAGTTTCTCCAGCAGTTCTGAATTTAGACAACCCTGGAATGACTAAATGGAAACCATTATCTGCTTGTTGGTTTTGGTTGGTTGGTTGGTTTTATTCTTGTTTCTGCTGGGTTTTATTTGATTTCCTTCTTTGTTTCTTTTTATTATAATAAAACCCAATTACTCAAGCAAACTAAAATTCATAGTGTCAAGAGGATTATACAGTGTTTCAAATGTTCTTTAGCTTTTTTTATCCAGTGTGTATGAGTGTAAGTACGTACCGTGCAAATATCACCATATAAATCTGGGAATTTACATGTCAGTGTTATACAAGGTTTAATTTTCAACATAAAGGATAAAAGGTAAGAGTGCTCCATTTTTGACAGTTTTATCAGTTTGTTGGCACCAGTATCTCAACAAATGAAGCTAGATGTTACAACAATCTCTTTCTAATTCTTTAAAAGGTTTTCTCAATTTGCCATTACAGAGGGATGTCTTCTGCAATCTCCACAGCATAAATATTTTTTCCAGAACAGAGACAAGATTCAGATAATTTGGTGATAAATTTTTTGTTTCTAGAAGTCTAGTAGATAAGGTTAGTTAAATACAGATGCTCTGCTACTAATAGACCTTACAAATTGTACCATACTAAGAACTATGGTAATGCAGCTATTAAAAAGTTTGGTAAGAAGAAAAGCATTTATTCCTTTGATAGATACTTTGAATATTATTAATAATCTGAAGTTTTCTTAAGGTAATTCTTCTATTGTCTGTTGTTGGGAGTGGGTTGTGTGCCAAAAAAAGAGCTTCAAAAGAAAATTCGAAAAATCACAAGTGATTCAAACAATAATATATCCAATACATCTGCTCTATGCTGTTGAATAATTAAACTGACATATTCAGAAATGGGAATTCTGTTTGATGAAGAAACTGAATATAACCTTACCAGCCCTGTTGTATCATATAGATACTTTTATTTCTTGTGACATTAAGATTCAAGGCATACAATTTGTAGTTCTTCCTTTCCTCTTGGTTCTAATAATGCTTACTTACCAATAATTGCTATTATTTCAAATTAAATCAATAGGGGTAATTATTTGGGAAAGAGGAGGTTTTCATTGCATTGGTTTTGTGAACAGGGCAACATAAACTCCTTGTATATGGTGTTTTGTTGTATCTTGGTGTTTTTTTTTCTTGTTTTATAATTCATACAAGTCATCTGCAAAGAGGTAGATTGATTTTTTTTTAGCTACTAGATATTTTCATACACTTTCTGTTACTAGATTAGTAGTGCATGATAGTAAGACTTAAAAAAATACATAGATAGATAGACAGACAGACACTTCAGTAAACAGGAATTTAAAAAAAAAAAAAAAAAAAAAAAAAAAAAAAAAAAAAAAAAAAAAAAAAAAAAAAAAAAAAAAAAAAAAAAAAACCAAACAAAAAAAAAACCAAAAAACCTAAGACGCCAATTCATTCCCTCCTGTGAAGTTAAACAAGCAAACATATTTTAAAGTTTACTGCTAGCAATGGCAAAGAGATTGATTCAAGCTGTAATTAGCACTGGCATGAAAAGAAACACTGCTATTGCTCTGTGCAGTTAAACAAATATGGTGGATGTCTACACTACAAAGAGTGTAAACATCCTTTCTTTGTCTTTCTGTATTTTTATCCCCTGATAGAGAACTGACCTAAGTTAGTTCCCAGCAGAAAATGACAGAAACAATGCCTCAGCAGGCTCTTGTGTTAATTTACTAGTCACTTACCTCGCTTAAGATCATATGCAGATTTCTAGGAGCAAGTTTGTTTCTCCTGAACTGTCACACAAGAAGTAGCCATTATTAGCGGAGACCACTTAGTCCCAATCCCAGTGCTTTCAAGATTTGTGTTTACTGTTAACTTACACCTGAACAGAATCATAGAAGTGTTTAGATTGGAAAAGACCTTTAAAACCATCAAGTCCAACCATTAACCTAACACTGTCAAGTCCACCACTTGTCCCTAGGTTCACATCTATACATCTCCAGGGATGATGATTCCACCAGTTCCCTGGACAATCTCTTCAAATTCTTGACAACCCTTTCCCCCATTTTCTCTTTTTTTTAATATCCAGCCTAAACCTCTCCTGATGCAACTTGTTACCATTTCGTCTTGTCCTGTTTCTTACTATTTGAGAGAACGGACTGACCTTTCAGGTAGTCCTGGAAAGTGTACCCTGATCCTACTCTTCTCCAAGTTAACAACCACCTCCCTCTGACACTTCTCATATGACTTACTCTCTAGAAACTTCCCAGCTCTCTTGCTCTTCTCTGGGCATGCTTCAGCACCTCAATGTCTTTCTTGAAAAATGAGGGGCTCAGAGCTGGACAAAGAGCTGGTGTAACCCCACCAGTGTCGAGTACAGGACAGATACTGCCCTGGTCCTGATGCCACACTATTGATGAAAAAAGCCATGATGCCATTGGCCTTCTTGGCCACCTGGGCCAGGATCATGTTCATCTGCAGTCAAGCAGCAGCCCAGGGTCTTTTCCACCAGGCCGCTTTCCAGCCAGTCTCACCAGCCTGTAGTGCTGCAGGCAGTTGTTGTGGCAGAAGTGCAGCACTTGGCCTTGTTGAACCTCACAGAGTTGTGCTCATCCCATCAATTCCAGATCTCTCTGCAGAGCCTTCCTACCCTCCAAAAGATCAATGATCCCACCCAAACTGATGTCCTCTGCAAACTGAGGGTATACTCAATCCCTTCATCCAGATCATTGACAAAGATATGAAACAGAACTGGTCTTAAAATTGAGTCCTGGGGAGCACCACTTGTGACTGACCACCTGCTGGATTTTGTGAGTTTTAACAATGGCAGGTGGAAAACCAAAAAAAAAACCCCAAAACTGCCAAACAAACAAACAAAGCAAACAAACAAAAAACCCCAAACAAACACCAAAAATTTAGCACTTTCATTTTAGGAGTGACAGGAATGCCTGTGTAAATATCACTTAAATATGGCTACATCCAGTGTATTTAATACTCCATATTAAATGTGCTAAGTCTTTGTCTACTTATCATTGTCAAATATTACATATTTTGTTGTAAAGACAGGAAGGGAGGTGAGAGAGGCATGCTTTGTCATGTAATATTAAAGTACAGAATTACAATCCATTACATTCCATTAACAGCAAACAACCTGATTCATAATAGAGTGTTAAGTGCCAATTATCATAAGCTCTCTGCTTATTAATTGACATGTGTTAGCAAGGTTTTTTTTTTTTAAAAAGATTGAGATTAATTTGGACTGACATACTGATTCTTTCTGAGGTCTGAATATGTGTTATGGAAACCAACTGCTTTTAAACAAATTTAGTTGCCAGTGAAGTTTATTAAGTCTCACAGCAAATTGCTGTAGTAAATACATACAAACATTTTGCCATAGGGGCAAAAATGTGCAAATATGGAGATAAAAATGTCTTCCAAAGTGTGCTTATTTCTAGATAGGTCTCTTACACCAGATTGCTGCCCTGAGTAGAATTACTAGCTTTTCCTTATCTTTCAGTCATGAGCTCAGGTTCCCCTACTTCAGTGATGTAGCTTCTATCTCAAAAACCTTCCCATTCAGGGAAGGAATTTGAAAGTCAAATTACCCCTACAGCTTTATCTATATACTGCAGTTCTCTTTTGAGATAGAGGCCTTTGTGCTGTTCCATTCCGGTTTCCTCTGAACACTCCAAATTTCTTTTTTTTTTTTAAAGTTTTAATCTGTTACTTGAAATGTTTGAGGAGACATTTTCAAGGTTTTCTCTTCCTGAAGTATACTGTTAAATGGGAGGTTTTCAAAAAAATAATCAACCAATGAAACAAACAAACAAACAAACCCTTAAAATATAAGGATGATACCTTTTGATAGCCTTTTACTTTGCTCCCTCTAATTTTACACTAAGGCTATAGAGGAAATATCAGCTGAAGGAGTTGACCGATGCTATTGTTAAGCCACTCTCCATCATCTTTGAGAAGTCATGGAGAGCAGGAGTGATGCCTCAGGACTGGAGGAAAGACAATGCCCCTCCAGTCTTCAAAAAGGGTGAACAGAGGGACCCAAGGAACTACAGGTTATCCAGCCTCACATAAATCCCTGGAAAGCTGATGGAACAGTTCATTGTGGATGTTTGTTCTATGCATGTGGTCAAAAGAGAATATTCTCAGGGTAGTCGGCATGGATTCCTAAATTAGAAATCATGCTTGACCAAATTAGAACTCTTGTGTGGGGACATGACTGGCTGGGTAAATGAGGGGGGAGCACTGGATGTTGTCTTCTGCAAGGCTTTTGGTACTTTCTCTCATAAGATCCTCACACATAAGATCAGGTAGATGGGTTAGATGAGTGGACAGTGAGGTGGATTAAGAACTGGGCAAAAGGAAGCGCTCAGAGGGTTGCAGTCAGCAGAGCAGTTCTAATTAGAGCCCCATAGCCAGTGGTGCTCCCCAGGGTCAGTACAAGACCCTTGCATGCTTGGCAAGTTTGCTGAAAGTAGAAAACTTGGAAGAGTGGCTGATATGCCTGAAGGCTATGCTGTCATTCAGCCAGACGTGGATATGATGGAGAGTTGGGTGGAGAAGGACCTAAGGAAGTTTAGTGAGGGCAAGTGAAGGGTCCTGCACCCATGGAGAAATAACCCCATGCACAAGTACAGACAAGGGCCTGACCTGCTGGAAAGCAGCTGTTGCTGCATTAGCAAGAGTGTGGCCATCAGATCAAGGGAGGTGATCCTGCCCCTTTACTCTGCCCTGAGGCCACATCTGAAGAACTGTGTCCAGTTCTAGACTCCCCAGTGCCAGAAAGACAAGAGACTGCTGGAGAGGGTCCAGCAAAGGGCTATCAGGATGATTAGGGAACTGGATTGTCTCTGTTATGAGGAAATTATGAGGGAGCTGGAACTGTTTTGCCCAGAGAAGAGATGATTGAGAGGGGAATTTATAAATGCATATCAATATCTTTGGGGTGGCCATCAACAGAATAGAACCAGACTCTTTTCAGTGGTGCCTAATGACAGAACAAAGGGCAACAGGTAGAAATTTTAAACCAGAAATTTCCATCTGAATATAAGGAAAACTTTATTTCCTTTGAGGGTGACAAATCACGGGAACAGCCTGCCCAGAGATGTTGTGGAGATTCCTTCTCTGGACATATTCAAAACCTGCTTGGAAAATGATCCTGTGCAATCTGTTCTAGGTGAACCTTCTTAGCAGGGGGGATTGGATTAAATAATCTCCAGAGGTCGTTTTTAACCCCAACCATTGTGTGATTCTTTGATTCATTCCCTGGAGAGGATGTACCGGAGATAAATCTGGCCTGCTTACATACAAAACCTTAAAATCTGGATATTTCTAGTAAAATCTATGAGATTAAATAGAAACTAATAATAAGGAAAAATTCTGTGACATTTTCATCTGAGTTGTGAAAATTACTGCTGTTCATTCTAATTGTTAATAATGATGTTATTAATACAGATGTCAACACATGTAGTTTGGAATATGAGCCTATACCAGAATTTACTCAATTGTATCTAATTAACAATAGACATTACATGATTTTTTATACTGGTAAAGAAGTTCAATTAGTACCAGAATTAAGAGAGTCTACTAACATTATAGCATTTTTTTATTATTATTTATTTACTGCCACTTCTTTTTTTCTAATAAAGGGTAACATTCATTCACTTTTTTTGAAACTCTCACATGTTCAAGCTTTCCAGGTACACTTACTCTTTTGTATACAATGTCTTCTGTTCTTCTGTCTACACATTACCCAGAAAAAAATATCAATTTTTTTATGTAGGGAGCTCAAAATTCTCTATTAAGTTACAAAATGAGGAAAAAAAATAGTAATAGCAATAATTTTAGAAGTCCCATACCTAACAGTGTTGTAAGTATCAGGCATACTTAGTATTACCATTCACTTTGACACAAAATGTGTTTTTTAATGGAAAAGTGCATATGAAAAGTGCAAGAGGGGCTCCCTCAGGTGTCTCTTGACATTTCATGGAGTCAGGGGCAACTTTTGCCATGTAACAGTTATCTAGGTATCAGGTATATTTTGCTTTTGCATAAGAGCTTTGTGACCTCCCTCAGGTGCATTCCTCATCTGTGTGCAAGTTGCCAAGACCACAGCTGTGATTAATTTCACTGTATGGATACTGATTCAGTAGCACAGCTTTGATCTATTTATAACTGTTTGCTTAGCCAGTGGCTACGGTAAGTTGTTAAGTCACAAAAATGTAATTAGTCTCTGTTATGCTACATAGCAGTAACATTCAGGCATTGATGCTATTATAATTTTAGTCTAAACCCAAGTTCATTTTATTCTAGAGTGATCATGGACACAGCTGCAAAAAACAGAGAGACTGAGACTTCAAGCATATACCCTAAAGCAATAGCACTTAGTCCCTGAGGTTATCAGAAACCCTTTAAGTAGATGTAAAAAAAAAGGTGAAAATTCATCAGCTGAGATTAGCTTTCACTTGTTAACTAACAACTATTATGTATGGCACTCCAAGACTCATTCTGTATTGTGCTACTGTACACAAAATAAAGGCTGATTGAGCGATTGACAGATAACAAGGTTAAGCTAAAGCAGACCAAAGTTTTCCCTGGAGAGGTTTGTAAGTGTTTAATGCTTTATTCTCATGTCAAGAAATTCCAAAAGAGAAAATGAGAACTTTTGTAAGTAAAGAAAAAAAAAATCTTAATCTACAAAGTATTATAATCTTTAATGGGAAATATTACAATTTACCAAATGTTCTAAACAATCAATTCTAAACAGACAATATTGTGGAATGAGTTAGATATATCAAAAATGATTGGAAGTCTGCAAGACAAAGAATTGAGTCTTATAGCTTAAACCTTATAGGCTTAGGCAATTTCTAAGAAAGGACTGTGTCCAAATTTGGAAGAAGAATTGAAACTAAAGTAATAAAATTAACTCAGAGAAACTAAGAATAGAAATCGGCTTTTCTGTGAGAAATCATTTGTGTCTTGCTAATTTCAGCATTTATATGTGAGCGGAAAACATAAAATCTTTCTTCCTACCCGTAAGTGTAATCCAAGCAGTTTGCTGAAAAAAGTTAGGGGAAAGAGAAATTTTCTGAAGCCCTAAATTCAGGAATATTTTCAATGTATTTTACTTTACATTAAACAAATTAAACTTTTTTTTTTTTTTTTTTTTTTTTTTGTGAGGCAAAAAGGCAGAATATTTGAAATAGAATTAGGTATATAATTGCATACCTCTTATGAGTCACAAGAGGCTGAGGTATAACTGTAAGGATCAAAGCAGATGAAAAATCCAATAAAATTTAAGTATGGTAGAATTAAAATATCAAGATAAGAAAATGTTCAAGAGTTAAGAAAAATTAGAGAGATGAAAACAGATAGAAATCAGATCTGATAATTATTATTATATCTGATATGTAAATACCTATTACTTTTGATGACTGCATTTAAAATTCTTCAGGGTGGAATAATTTTTACTCTGAAGTTACTCCATTAATTTTCTGTTGACCTCAAGATCATATATGTTTGAATATAACTTTTCTGCTGTGGATTTATTCTTCTGATATACTAGACCATTTTGGGTCAAAGTGCTGAATACAGTGTTGTGGTTTGTAGATGGTGGTAGAAACTGTTATTTTTTAGTGAGTGTATCTACGGTTTTCTGTCCATAAGATGAGGTTTAAAAATTAATTAAAA